>JASXTE010000004.1:32386296-32986296 GCA_030280995.1 Hemileia vastatrix
CTAGGATGACGAGGCATGTTATTATAAATGAAGATGAAAAGGAGCAGAAACAAGCAGATGAGATAGCGAGATGAAAAGGAGCAGAATAAAATAGATGAAATGGGGAGAAATTCTGAGCGGATAGAATGAACAGGATGGGATGGGAATGGAAGTGCGCAGCAAGGTAGAAGGCTGGGATATCCAGAAAGTTGTCCAAGATGTGGTTATCAAATATTGAGGATAAAAATATCAGATAAGAGGTGAACATTGACACGTAAAGTTTCTAATAACCCAATTATTAGCAAAAATAATTGCAGAAGATAATTGGGGTATGCAGATTATTTTCCGCAATTAATTTAATTGCGGATCGGTCAACATTGATACCCCCTATTATCAGGACCAAAAGTTCAACTGTTATAATTAATACAATTTCTTAACCAAATAAATAATTTATATATTGTAATTTTTAAATTACCAAAACTAAATTTCAACTGAAATAATTTATTATTATAATTTTTTAATTAAATAATTAATTTATGTATTGTTTTTTTTAATTACCATGACTAATTGTCAACTGAAATAAGAAAATAATATTTTAATTATCAGAACAATTTTTCAACTGAAATAGTTAAAAAATATAATTTTCAAAATTAAATAATATAAATTATATTACTTCTAGGACTAAGAACAATATTTCTCTCTCTTGGTCAACTAGGAAAAAAATATTATATACCTGACACCTCCCCCTGTAATTTGATCAATTTAATGTTAACTACAGAGTGCAGAGTAAAAAAGATATACATATATGATGAAATTTGCAGAGTGAGACCTACAGATAATAACTTCTATAGTCACTAAAAATATATCAGACAATTGCACTTATATAAACTTTAAATTTGGGGCAAGGTTTGAATACCAGTTGTGGCAAAAAATTTAGTCATGTGCTTTTGACGTTTGAAATTTTTTGTTTGTCCAAAAAGTTGCTATAGGTGTTGGAGTCAATGAAGTAATCATAAATACTTAGTTGGTTATAGTAGTAATAGAGTGGATTGTAAATATAATATTGTTTGTAAAGTAAGTAAGAATATAATGAAAAACAGCTATATTGAGAGGCCTTATATAGGCAAAAAGGAGAGAAACTATGGAACCACAAGCCTAAATACATGGATATCAGAAAGAAAACATTCCCACAGATATAAATTTTTAATATTAAAGTGTATTCTATAAATAATGTTCTTATATACAGAATTTATCTGTATATGCCAATTTTAATATTGAATTATTTGATTTATTTAAGTTTTCTGTATATGTCAAAGTAAAATAGAAATAATTTATTTTAATGTTTATTATTTTTGTAGTTTAGTCTACCTTTCAGATGTCATGGGGATGCTTTCAAGGAGTAAAAAATATGAGGGAGCAAAAGAATTATATCTTTACTTAATTTTACTTATTAATTAGTTAAAATTGTATAAGTAATTTATAAAGTATGTATAACTAATTAAAATGAGAGGTAAAGGCATAGTTCTACTCTATTAAATAATTATTATTTACTGGGTAAGACTAGTAGCCTGGCTGACAAAAATAATCTCCAGCTAAAATCAAAGGACATGGCTTATATTTTCCAGACCATAAGTGAATCATTGATTTTGTATTTTGAAATGGCATGATCAAAATAATTTGGAACTCTTCTCATGATCTTCACCAAAAAACTAAAGCTCCACCTGGCTTGGAATCTTTTCAAGAGTTCACACATCTCAGATTTTCATTTCAAATTAGTCAAAAATTAATCCACCAAATAAACAAGGTAAAAAAAGAAGGTAAATTTAACAGATATAAAAAAACTTTATTTACATCAAAAAATTATGGGGATGAGTAGAGTCATCAAAAAAAAAATTTTTTTTCATAAATTTTTTATAAATAACTCTTATATTTCAAATTACTAAATTAAAGTAATGGGCCAATGACCTTGTGTTGTATAAATGGTAATCATGACTACATTTATTTGTTTCATGAGGCTCCTCTGCCTACACTTGTGGAAAGTCCCAAAAATTTGTTTCTAGATGTATCTGCATTTTGGCTGGAGGAATCATCATTACTTTAAAACTAGGGAAATTGATATATATTAGTTTTTTATATATTAATTTATGTAATAATATTAAATTTTGGTGATTCCCACCCCTTACTTCAATAAAATTCAGGGAAGGGGGGTATTTCTAAATTTTCAAATCTGGCATGCAAGATTGTTGACTTGTAAAAAATTTTGGTGATACCCACCCCTTACTTCAATAAAATGAAGGGGTGAGTATTTCCAAATTTTCAAATCTGAAATGTAAAATTTTTGACTTGTAAAAATTTTGGTTATACCCATCCCTTACTTCAATAGATTGCAGGGGGGGGGGGGGGGTATTGCAAACTTTTCATATCAGACTTGCAAAATTATTGACTTGAAAGAATTTTGGTGATACCTGTAAAATGCATGGGGTAGTAATGCCAAATTTTCATATAAGACTTTCAAGATTCTTCACTTGAAAGAATTTTGGTGATACCCACCCCTTACTTCAAGAAAATGCAGGGGGGGATTGGAAAATTTTCAAATGAGACTTGATAAATTTATTTCAAAAAGAATTTTTAACATTAAAATACAAAAAATTCAACTAATGATGGATAGAGTAATGAAATACAGGAAATTGTTGTAGAATTTCATGTACACATAATCATGAATAGTTGAAGTATGAAAGAAATAAAACACACTATTCATTAAAAAATTTCATTAGACATTCAATTTCCTCATAAAATTTATTGGCTTTAACACATTCCATTAAAAAAATTTTCTTCTTTGAATTTTCTTCAAGATCATGCTTAAATTTCATCTGTTACATTAAGTTTTGATTCTCAATTGTTTTCTCCTCTTTCTTTGATTTTTCAATACTAAAAATTAGCTAAAACTTCTTCTCCTCCAAGTTTTGTGCCCTATCATCCTTCTGTAAAGAGAGCTCATACTTCCTCTCCTCCAAGTCTTGTGCCCTATCATCCCTCCTTAAAGAAAGCTCATATTTTTGCTTTTCAAAATTTAGAGTCTCTTTAGAAACTTTCACTTGTTCTAGAGTGATAAGAAATATTAACAAAAAGTAGAAGAAAAGCAGAGTAAAGTATTAAGAGGTATGGTATCACTTACCAGCATCATGTTTCTCCAAAAATTCTTCAATAGAAGAAAAAGGGATTTGAAATGAAGTATCAATTTTCTTCTTCTTTGAGGGTGGAAATTTAGACTACTTGAAGCCCTTTGATTTTTTTTAAAGGTAACATTTTCATAGTCATCATTGTTGCTGGCTTCAGACTCAGTTCATTGTGGCTCCTGCATTTGCTCTTCAGCCTTTTTAGAAATAAGAAAATGTAAATAAAAAAGAGAATTGGTAAGATAAAAGAAAAAAAAACTTGAGTTAGATTGGGTTGGTTTAAATCACCATAAAGATCTATAGCAAAGCTATCTAGATTTGTTGATTTAGAACAGGGGAGGCTTGAGTGGAGGAAGAGGATGGGAAAAGTTTGTTTCAACATCATGTTTGGAGTTAGTATCTTCACCATCCAACATTTTTGCAGGATTAACATCAACTTGCTCTCCAAAAGTAGCATCCATCTATTTAAATTAAGGACATAAATATATAAATTTATCATCTATATATTTCATGCCCTTACTGATATCACTGTCAGTAATACCAAAACCATTGGGATATGGAAGAGTCTTTGCCTTTGTGTATTTGACTCGGTAATGCTTGAAACATTCATACATCTTTTTAGGTAAAAGATCTATCCTTCCCTTGGTCTTATTCTGTAATTCATTAGCCATTAGTAGATAACCCTTAACTTTTGATGGGCCTTCCTACTTTAGTTTCATTTTCAGTACCAAAAACAAGAATCATAGTTAGATGTATTTTTCAGCCAGTTTATAAGAATGAGATGATCATCTTTTTTTAATTTAATGGTCTTTGATTTCTCAGGTGAGTGGGGGAAAGAGGGAGTGGTGCAATTTGAAGAACAACTGGGGTAAGGCTGCCTTTGAGAAGATCTATGATGATGGGGTATGTTAAGATAATTTAAGATGAAAAGGAGCAAGAACAAGAACATGAGATAGCAAGGTGTTCTGAATGGAAAGAATAGACAGGATGAGATGAGAATGGGAGTGTGCAGCCAGGTAGAAGGCATATCCACAGAGTAGTCAAAGATGTGGTTATGATTGAAAGTGGGCCAAGATGTGGTTATGACAGAAAGTTGTCCAACATGTGGTTATGAAAAATTGAGTAGAAAAATGTCCAATAAGAGGTCAAGTTTGACACATAAAATGTCCAATAACCCAATTATTAGCAAAAATAATTGTGGAAGATAATTGGGGTATAAGGATTTTTATCCGCAATTAATTAAATTGTGGATTGGTCAGCTTTGATACCCCCTAATGTTGAAGTATATTCTTTATTCACTGGTGTACTTTGAATTAAAATGACTTACTTGGTGCCTTTCTGGGAGATACTTGAATGGCATATATGATAATGTTTGACACCCCATATTGAGTCTGTGCTAACAAGGCTAAGCTAAAGTAGATTTTTGAACTAGGAAAGAAGGAAAAAAGAGTAATGAAAAAATAATTGATTTTAGTCTGTGCTGACAAGGCTTATAGATTTACAATAAATTGTGCACTAAAGGCCTATAACCTATCAGTGGGCAAGTGGTAGCTTTAATGGAAACTTACATAATTGTATTTTACTGTTAGTCTATGTTTGTATACATTGTGAGACTGTGGCGTAGTCAAGACCTAACACAGATGAGTTTGAAAAAAATGGCTGGAGCCGGCGCAATTACAGATGGTTAATCAGCATGTGTCAGTAAAATTTCTTGCAGGGTTAGATTATCTACTGACATTTTTGGTTAATGTGAGATTTAATGCAAAGGTGGTCAAAATTTGAGAAAATGTTCAGTTAAGTATGCATACCGATGAATTTACCGACACAGTGGTAGATGCTCTTAAAACATTGATAATGAATGTTGAGGTAGTAGCTGATTAAAGGAGAGCTGAAATCGCACAACCGTTGAAGTGGCTGGCGAAAAAAGCTTTAATGATGGATTGCTAATTTTTAACGAAAATATGATGTATTTAGAATAATCAAATTGCCTAGTATGTAATAGGGGGTATCAAAGTTAGAAATCTTCCATTTCAAAAAACCTCTTTTTTCCACCAAATCAACCATGATTTTTTTTAAGGTATGCCATCTTGTGCCCTAAAAACATCTTTTTACTGAGAATTAATGTCATGCTTGTGGCTTTCTTTTTGTGCTGTGAAATACCTTTTAAATAATTACAAATTTCTAACTTTGATACCCCCTAATATGTGCAGTGTGAGGTCTTTGCTTTGTGCATTGACCAAATTATTAAGGTTTGAATAGTTTAGACTACGGGAGCGAGCTGGCTACATAATGGAAAAACGTAAAGATTAAAAGGCAAATCTGTTCTACTCTTAATTAACTAAATATATGAAAGAACTAGTCTATATCATAAAAGATTGCAAAAACCTATTGGCACTTTTTTGAGAATAGTTGCATCAAACCCTAACTGACTTCAACTGACTCCACATTGAATACACGGGGTTGCGCGTCAGCTGGATGAAGCCCACCTGTAGTAGCCTCCGCCCGTAATTCTGATTTCACACTGAATTCCATGTAGAGCATGGGTCATGCTACGCTAGTTACTTTTATTCATATTCAAAAGTGAAATATTGAGTTTATCCCAGGCCTGGATGAAACACTGGTATCGATAATGTACATCTTAAGAGCTCAAAACTGGTAAAGGTGAAAACAGAATTGAGAATCAATTTAAATTTAATTATAGCTTTTTAAATTCACCATTGGATAACCAAAAAAACTTTTTACAAAACTTGATGAAATTAATGCAATTTTTTTCGAAGGATTTTCCAGCGACCAAAGGAAAGAAATATTAAAGTAGCTGTTTTCAGAAATAAATTTCTCTTACACCTTATCGTTGGGTTTGGAAATTACGTAAACGAAAATTGAATTGAGAATACTCGCAATGAAAACTCTCTACTAAATTATGGACTGCCAACCGTGCAGATAAAACAAATCCGCTAGGTTGAAAAAAGCGGAGGCCGAGCTTTTTAAAAAATTCTAAGGGGTCTTAAGCTGCGCCGGCAAGTGCCTATATTGTCTCATTTTTGTAAGTGCACACAAGATAACATGCATATGTGCTATCAAATAGGTTGTCTTCCTGAAAATGACCATTTTTTTAAAACTTTTTAGCTGCCTCATAGCTTTTTGGCATACAAATCAAGTGTAAGAAAAGCTTGGTGTTCTTAATTTTTGAAATTTTTGGACAAAAGTGTTGATATTTGAAAGTGAAATACCAGATTTTGACTACTGAAGGTTAATTTTTCCGTCAAATTTCTAATGCTCTGTCAAGAAAATTAAAATTTTTCTAATAAAGAACCACCATTTTTCTTACGTTGGTTGTAAGCAAATCAATGAATGCTATATACTCATTAGATACGGCTCACCTCTGCACTGAAGTTGTGCGCGATTCCAGCTCCTCATTATTCAACTCCTTATGCCAAGAAAATTTCCTGGGAAACAAAAATGTTTTGAGAAAGGTATTTGGATTTTGGTATGTACAAGGCTTCAAGTATTAGCCGCAGATCAACAAGCACATTCACTCTTTTCATTAATTTTTCGCACACCGTGCAAACACCGGATGATTTTGTTTTCAAAAGGGTGAGAAACAGATGAGATTGGCTCAGGCAAACGCAAAATCCTCTATGGTTTCGGGTGACAGAAACTTATTGACACTAGTTGTAATTTTTTGGAGCCCTCAGCATACAGTTTTTTTTTGGCGAGCGGACGTATTTAATCTTGCTTCTTGGCAGCTCAAAAATTATTGAAGCGCCTTTCAGGGCAAGCCCTCTTTGTTTACTTTCTTTAAAAAAATTTTCTACACGATCAAGATTTTTATTTTGTCTTTCTTTCAAATTCTTTCAAATTCAATTTGAAAGAATATAACCTATATCTAAATCGAAATATATTGTATAAGGAACTAAGCTACCTTATACTTTCAGATATTTACCAACACAAATTTCTGGCTCTTTCATTACTTCATATATATCAACATGCTTCGTAGAAAAAATTCATTTACAATTCTTTCAGTCTTTATAACTTTTTTTATATTCTCCAGCGTTGACGCTAAGCGCCATGATAAGTACAAGGTCAAGTCTTCACATAGAAAGCACCAAAGCATTTCTTCGTATGCTTCAGTTCCAACTCCGTCCAAAAATTATACCAATCACTATATACCCCACACGAATAGCTCAAGAAAATATAAACTTACAATGGAAAGCTCAGGGGCTAAGTTTTTTGATGATTGGACATTTTTTACCGACAGTCAGTGATGCGCCCCACTTTTCCGTATTCTACTCTTTTTTTTTACATTCTCTACTGACTATCATTATTTATTTTATTTTTTAGGTGATCCTACACATGGGATTGTAGCTTTTCAGACGGCAGAAGCAGCCTGGAAATCTGGATTGGTTTCTATTTCCAAAAACAGTCTTATACATGCCCCAATAATGGCGAATATTACAAGCACTATCGCACGTAGAAGTATTTTATCGCAATCTGAGACAGCAATAATGAAGGTGGATGATAGTAGTTGGCTAAGTGAAGGCCAAAATCGTGCAAGTGTTCGATTAACTAGCAAAAAAAGCTTTAAATACGGATTGTTAATTTTGGACGCAATTAAGATGCCATATGGATGCTCAACTTGGCCAGCATGTAAGTTAAGAGCCTTTTTTTTCTTTGAATTTGATCTATAATTAAAATTTGAAGTTTTTTATTAGTTTGGACAGTGGGTTCGAATTGGCCTCATGGTGGAGAAATCGACATAGTTGAGGGTCAGTATGAGCTGCAGTAAATAATTTTCATGTTCAAAGCTAATATAAAAACGTTCATTCCTTAGGTGTTAACCTGATTGAAACCAATCAAATGACACGTACTTATGTTTCTAATTGCTTCTAATTATAATTATGTTCTACTGATCTAAAATTTTCGATGATATTGAAGTACACACTTCTCCTGGTTGCTCGCTGTCATCAACCATGAAAGCCAATGCAAGTGGTGTAGTTCTCAGTCAATCATGTGATGCGTCTCTATCAGGTAAGTCATTATAAAAAATTTCCAATAGTTACCAGAAAAAAGGTTGGCAAACAGGTGCCAGGTTTTTTTCTGGTGAGAATTGCCACATTTTTAATTAGAACGTATTACTTTTGTTTAGGAAATGCGGGATGTGGCGTGAAAGATCCTTCAACATCTTCTTATGGTAAAAACTTTAATGATAATGGTGGAGGGGTTTTTGTCATGGAATGGAAATCATCGGGAATTTCCGTTTGGAGATTTCCTCGAAAGCATGTCCCGGATGACATTTCTTCTCAGCAACCTAATCCCGAACTGTGGCCTTCTCAAGGTATTCAGCCATTAGCACATTGGTCACAAGATTCCTGTAACGCTATGAACACAGATTTTTCAGAACACAATATTGTTTTTGATACAACTCTTTGCGGTGACTGGGCCGGCGCAAGTGGGGTGTTTTCACAACCCGGATGTTCTGGTACATGTTCGCAAGCAGTCAAAGATCCAGCAAACTTTAAGAATGCTAAATGGGTGAGCTCTGAAAACAAAAAGTTTATTTACCTTTCATTTTTAATCTTTGATATTCCCTTTTATGCTTTTTATTTTTACAGGAGATTTCTTCTGTAAGATTGTATCAGGAGTAATCAACAATCATTGAAATTCACCTATCTTGAGTGCTCCAGCTATGTTGTTCTAGTAGGAGATTTGTTTTTTAATTTTTGGACATTTTTTTTCCTTTATCTTTCTACAATTGTATTAAGTGATCACTTATTTCGTGAACTTTCATCAATTTTTAAGTGACTGATTTTTAAGTTATTTTTTTGATTATTTTTTGAAATAATTGTTTTCAATTAACAAAATGAAAAAAAATATCTTTTAAGACTAAATTAATTTTGAAAAAACCCCTATGAATCATAAAAATGAAGACCCTCAGTCAATGATTTATATAATAATCACATGGCAAAAAAATGGCAACTAGACAACAGATTCAGTTAATATACTGATTTGATTTGATTCAGTATGTGAACTTAACCTGGAATCTGGTTGCCCTTTTTTTCCCTGTGAATTTTATTTACAATTCTAAAAAGAACCAAGTAGGCTAACTGGTACCTTATCATCTGGTATTGAGGGATATACAGCTTTAAATTACAACAGATTAAAACCTTTGGAAAACCTAGCGTTATTGGTGGGGGTACAACAACTTAAAATACACACTATTAAAATTTTTTAGTTCCTTAATATTTTCTCCTTCCTTACCAATTCATCAACAATTTTATGAATTCTTTTCAAAAAAAATTTGATTTAAATTCTGAGGCAAGTTGCTAAAAGAGTCTCTCATTTAAGTTATTTTAGTTGTGGTGTACTTTAGATGTGCTTAATTCATAATTAGATGCAGTCTGACTATAGATTGAAAATATAATTTATTAGTAAGGTCTAATAATTATATTATGAGATTATATATATGTAATAGGTCTACTCAACTGTTTCCTCATTCAATCTTGTACTTCTTCACTTGTAAGTAATTGGTTCATTTATTCTTTTCATACTTCAATTTATTCTGATATTTGATAATCTGAAACCCAATCTGTTATGTGATTTTCAATCACTTAGTTTAGGTTAATATGATGTTTTATACCAATATTAAATGATACTAATGGGTGTATGTTCTCAGCTGATTGATAAAACTTTTTGAGAAGATTAAAAGGGTTTTACTAACTAAAAAATCTCTCTTATAATAAACTAAAGGTATTATTATCATTATGTGCAATTCAAATTTTACTTCTTCTCTTTTGACTAATTAATACATTTTTTTTCTTAATTTACTTTATTTTTATATTTGATACTGTAAAAACCCATTTTTTATTTTTTTCAAAGATCATTGGGAATGGCTGTGTTAATACCTAAGAGGGTGGACTACTATTAGCACTAATACTGGCCTAAAACAGGACTGACTATGCTGATGCAGTACAGAGACTAACTAAGACTAAATATGTTGGGGCTACCAACAGTGAGGGTTACAACTATGAGAGACTAAGAAGTAACTGGATTACTATATAAGTTGTCCAATGAGGAGCACCCCACAGCACTTTCCCCTTAAAACACCCTTATGCAATATTCACTTCTCACACCTATTACAATGCATAGCACCCATAGTGCTCCTCCTGCTTGCCTCTCAACCCAATTCTAACATTACACCCCCTTTTGCCATTCCTGTCCCCTGTGCTCCCTATCAAACTCCTACTCCTTCCCCTTAGCATTAGCTAAATTATGTAGTGGCTACCAAGATCTATCTCCTACTCCATTAACTTTCCAATTCACCAAGTACTGAGCCTTTATCCTGTACACTTTATTTAAAATAACATTTTCTACTTCAAACTCTTCTTCATTTCCAACATATATTGACACAGGTGAATCGTCTGGGAGTCCTGCTATTGTATCTTCTTGATGCTTTGTTAGTAGTGAGATATTGAACAATTGGTGGTGCACATGTCTCATTGAAATTGGTAGTTCCAATTAATATTCAAAGTAAGATATCTTGCGCTTGATTTCCAACAGGCCCACTTTCATATGATATGTTTTGGTGCTTGTGTGTACTGTAGCAAAGAAAAATGAGCTTAGCCAGACCCTCTAACTTACCTCTAGAACCCAATGTTAAGTCCTTGCTTGATCATGGTGGCATTTCATTGACTGTTTGGATAGATTGAGTGCTTCTTATGATTCCTGAAAAATACTCTGTATTTTGTGAATTTGTTCATCAGCTTCTGCAACTTGCAACATTGATGGTGTTTCAAATTCTTTTTGGGTGGTATCCATAGTTGGCATAGAGAGGTAACATGCCAGTTGTCACATGTCTCCAGTTATTGTATGAGAATTCAGCCAATGGTAGAAGCTGCACCAAACTGCCTTTCTGATAGTTAATGAATTGGCACCAGTATTTTTCAATTTCCTTGTTCACTATCTCAGATTTCCCATCAGTTTGGGGGTGCCATACTGTTGACAAAATGGGCTTAATTTTTAGTTGCTCATGCATAACCTTTAACAGCTTAGAATTAAAAGTAATTCCCCTATCTGATACTATTCTTTCAGAAAGTTCATGTAACTTCCAGAAATGCGCCACCATTAGGTCTGCAATGCACTTTGATGTAAACTTTTCAGTGGTGGGGACACAGTCAGTCAACTAATGTGAGGATAGCATTCTTTACTTGAGACTTGGGTAACTCTGCTATAATTTCCTAAGAGAGTTTCTTCCATGACTGCTTGGGTATGCTTAACAGGGTTAGTGGTATGGCTGTTGGGCTGACATTTTTCCTCTGGAAAGAGTCACTTGCTGCTACATAGCATTGGACATATGCATTCATGGACTTCCAGTAAAAGTTGTGATTCACCAGCTCCATCATCTTCAGCAGTCCTGAGTGTCCTGCTCTTGGGGAGTTGTGCCTTTATTTGAAAAACCTTCCCTTGAGCTCTTCATAATTTGGAAATACTATCCTCCCATTTCAATACAGTGCTCCCCTTCAAGGTGATACTCCTACGATCCTTTCCTTACCAATACCTCCTTTTATAAGTGCACCTTCACCACCTCCTGCACTCTCTCATCTATTTCCTGCCCCCTTCTTACCAATTCCAAAAAATCCTCATCAACCAATTCAAAATTACTAGCATTACTCCCTCTTCAAAATCCCCCTTTGGTAGCATTGTGTGTTCAAACAGTATGTAGCTGGTCTGGTGCTGGGCATAAGTCAGGACTTTTTGACAGCACATCCAATTTGTCACTTTTCTTTCCTGGTCATAATTGAAAAAAACTAATGCTGATTAGCATTTCTGCCCAGCTTGCTTGCAGGAAAGTAAACTTTTTTGTGGCGAGGAATGTTTCCAAGTTTTCATGATACATGTAAATAATAACTTGTAATAGGTGAGGTCTTCCCTCCAAATAAGGGCGCCAGGTGTGTACAGCTTCTAATAGTGCTAATAACTCCTTATCATATATTTTATAGTTTACTTGGTGTCTAGAAGTATACATGAAAAATATGTTACTGGTTGTAAGACATTTTCAGCATCATATTGGGATAATACCATGCCTAGTGCAAAGTCTGAGAAGGAAGATTCTAGAACAAGTGGAACTAGTAAGTCTGGAATTGCAAGAATAGGGGTTTTCACAAATTGTATTTTCAGGGAGTCAAATTCATACTGTTAGCTACTTGTCCAAGTGAATTTGGCTTTCTTCTTTGTGAGGCCATTCAGTGGTGGAAAATGTGGGAGTAATTTTCGATAAAGTGGTAGTAAAATTTTTTAAAGCCTAAAAATAAATATAGCTCCTTTACTAAAACTAGTGTCAGCCATTTTGTTACAATTTTTACTTTCTCCTGGTTCATTTGCGCCCTATTCTTTGAATTTTATCATACCAAGGTAGGGGATTTCACACACTGAAAAACAAATTTTACTGCTTTTGACCATGATTGTGCCTCCCTCAAGTTCCAAAAACAGTCCTTCATACATTGTGGAAGACTAAAAATTAGTACACTACTAAGGTTTATTTAAAGAGAATATTGGGAGATTTTTATAAATATTAGGAAGAGCAAATCTAATTTTATATAATTGTATTTTGAAAGAAAGGGTGTTATAAGTGGTTTAAAAGGGTCAATTTCTACAAGTGAAGATTTAAAAAATATTTAACAGTCAAGAAATAAAAGTATAGGCTTAAAAGTGTATGAAAAAAAAATTAAGGAGCCTAAGGAACCTTTGGCTATTTTGTCCAACTTTTTACTGTTTTTCTTCTATTTTTAATATTTTTATAAAGTAATTTGGGTATTTTTGATTCTTCCCAATTTAATTAACTTTGTTTATTTTTAATTAGATGAATAGGGCTGGGGGAACTAAAAAAATTAGTTAGGAATTTAAAGAAGTAGATCTATCATCTGTAATTTTTCCACATGTTTTGTCATTGTGTGCTAGTATCTAAGTATGATTTAATAGTAAATATTAATGGTACTACTAATTAATGTTAAATGATTTAGTGATTAAACCTCAGGGGAAAACTAATAAAATGGTTATTCTCAATAAAACTCACAATAATTGGATTTTTATACGTGTTAGTGGTGGAAAATAGATCAATAAAATATAGTTATAGCTTATATAAAGATAAGATCAATTTATAAATGCTTTATAATATATTTATATATAATAAAAATTGTGTTATAGTGTTTATTTTTTGTTTAGTAAGTAAGTGATGTCCAATAAACTTTCAAAATCCTCCCTTACTTATACCAAAATCCACTTGGGTGCACAGACCTTCAATCCAGATGATGTCACTTCTATCCCCGGATATTACAGCACTGTGAGGGCCCATCACCTCCCCATAGCGTCCACTTCAAGCAGTTTCAACTCCCAGACCTCCAGTAGGGACCCTCCATCACTATTAATGATACCACAGACCCATACAATAAATGGAATAAACAGATTTAAGCAGATACCATAGAGAAACAGGTAAAATAACTCATCCAAAGAGTATATAATGAAATCCAAAGCATATAAAGGAACCAAATTAAATGTAAAAGCTCCCAATAACATCCTCAAGCATCCATATTAACCCAGTAGTGATATCCCAACCCATAAATATGTGAAAATCTATCAAAGAAAGCAGATTAAGCTGTTCAAACTGGATATATGCACCTGAAAAAGGTGTATATTCTTGTGTAGGCCTTGTGAGTCCACTGAATACATCCATATGACCTAAAAAAGCAGAAAAATAAAGTTTATATGCTATTAAGAGGTTAAAACCCATTTACAGACCTAAATATACATAATATAACTACATATTTCACTGAATATGAGGTTTATGTATACATATAAGCTTATGTATGTCTATAATTACTTAATATCACTTAAGATAAGTATATTATGACTCCATTAACACCTTAATTATCAGGCTGAGGTCAAGTACAAAGACGTGAATTAGCTTTAATGGTCAGTTGTCTAGAAGATTTTAATGGTCCTATATGAATATTGTAGTACAAATCCAATAAGTATTAAAATAACTCAAAGTAAGGGTCTCAATAATTCTAATCTCACTATTTATATATGACTTACAATCTTTATAGTTGGTAAAAAAATAGATTTAATAATTCAGATACTATTCAAAGACTATATAAGTGCTATTGATATGTATTGTAAATTGATTTGGTTATATGATTGAATTGTAATGATAAAGAATGCAGAAAACAAGACCCAAAACCTCCTCCTTTTATACACAATAAGTTCCCCAATGAATCCCTTGATATACCAGTACAATATACAATTAATGACGCCTCAATCTAGCTAATAGAAATGTCCATCAACATCCCTAGTGACCCATAACATAATTAGAAAAGTAACTCCCGCCAAAATCATGGAATAATAGGGAAAATCCATCAAAATTAAAGAATAAGTAAAAAATAGAGTATATGCGTATTATAAATCAATATAAAAGACTAAAGAGGGGAAATTAAGGTTAAAAAAAGCTCAATGGTAAGGGGTATTCACTGTAGAAATTATGGGGCTGATCCTGACATTATACTACGTGAAATTCCCATTCAAAAATGACCAAAATTGACTGAGAAACCACCCAGAAACTCAAAAAAGGGAGTGAGATGTGGGGTAACTACATGCAGTCCTTGGCAGGCGCTTTAACCGGTAAATCCTTGACTAATTTTAGGCAAATTTAAGCGTGGTAGTGAAATGAGGTGCCAAGAGTGAGGTTATTAATGAAATTAGTGCATATAAAGAGGGTCAATGCATTATTAATTAAGCTAGGACACTAAATAAGTGCCTGTCGCCTATTTTAGTGTGTTTCCCCACAGTGGGCATAGAATGTGGGGTAATTATAGTGTGAAAAAGCTAACTTTGTTAAAAATGAAGCTATTCACACAGGAAAAATGCAGGCAGTATGTGGCCAGTACACAGAAGTCATTTCTGGCATAAAAAACACCAACTTTTAAAAGTGTTGTTTTTATACATTTAAGTAGCCAAACCAATAGTCCTATATGAGAAAAATTGAACTGTCAAAGCGCATTTTTAATATTCTTATATTTATAGCACATATAATCAACTTTTAAGTGAAATAAAGCACATTTCTTGTTTTTTGCATAAAACAATGAAAATAACAGCTTTAAGTATACTTAAAAATTATGTAGCCTTATACTTAAGGTTCTTAAGATTACCCTAACATATTCCAACTTGATATTAAGTACATAAGACTTATAAAAGATGGATATATGCATGTATATAAGGTGTTATAATGGCATTTCTTTGTGTATTATCATAATTTTACTTATGTATACTGTTTGTGTACTCTCATTTATTGTTCCCATGTATAGTTCATGTGTTTAAAATAACTTATAAGTACTTTTTACTCAGTCCTGGGGATATACAGGATGACATTAATAAGTATTATTAGGCTATGGATAAGCTATTTAAACTACTATAAGTCATATAATAGTGTAATAATTATATATATATGTATTATAACCATATATATAAGTATTTAAACCCTATTTTTAAGTTATAATCTTAATTTAATTAAGGTTTTATTATTTTAAACATAAGAATTACTCACTCCTGGAGATATGTAGGCTTAAACTACCTCACCCAAAAAAATAATAAAAAAATGTTAAGACATTTTAATTAATATGTAAGGAGTGAATAGAAAAATAATTTTAAAATGTCTATGATACATATACTGAATAAAACAGTATTATTTGGATTTAAATTTTTTCAAGAGATTCTTAAGATCAGAGATTTCATTTTCTGGAATCCACTGGTCATATTCACTTGATTTATTTTTAAACCTTAATAGATACTCAATTCACGTTTCTTTAGTAAGGTATCTCTTTTTAAGTATCTTTTCAATTTTTGCCTTTTCAACTATTTCTTCAGCTTGCTTTTTATGCCTTCCTGATCTTCTTGGAAATAGAGAAGTATCATTAGAATGGTATGGTTTTATAAGAGAAATACGAAATACTAGATGTTTTCTATCATATGGTGAATATAGAATAACCTCAACAGAATTGTTACCAACCATCTTTTTCACTACAAATGGTCCAATGAATGGATCTTTCAATTTAACATTACCATTCAAATTGAAATTTAGTGTAGAAATAAGGACTTCATCACCCTCTTTAAACATTCGTTCTTGATGGGCTTTATCCCATCTTTTCTTCTCATACTCAAATGCCTTATTTATAAATTTTTGAGCATGTTTTCTGCATAATTCTTGCATTTTAAGAAAAGACTTAATACCTTGATGGATATCCAATCTAGGTAATTTATTAAGAGTTTTAGCAGGGGTATTAGGTACATAACCCAACCATAACTCAAATGGCTTTTTGCCAGTGACAGAATGTACTGTACTATTGTATGAAAATTCTAAACCTGGGATAAGGGTTACCCAATCATGCATGAATTTGTCATTTTCTTTAAAGTCAAGATGAAAAGCACAATATCTTCTTATATATCCTTAATGATTTCAACATCCTCAAAATTCATTTAAGATTCATTTGAGTCCACACTTAATATCGGATTTTCAAAGATGGACAAATCATCTTCCAACATACAGAATTCATTTTCATCACTATATGAGATATTACTCTCATAATCACTTGAATCTGTACTTTTTTCTGTGTCATTTTCAGATTCATGCTGATTTTCAACAATATTTATATTCTTCTCACATTTGTGACCTTTAACCCAAGGCTAATTACACTTATAACAAGTATTAGTTTCATACTTTTTAGGTACTACAGGTTGAGTAGGTTTTTTCTGCTTCTCATGAAGTGGTTTTGAATTATGATTTTTTACAGGTTCATTATTTTTTTATAAGTGGTGTACCCTCCTTCATACTTATGGTTTATTAATATATAATTACAAATATTATTAAATTCAGAATATTCATTAACCATTATTGTTCTAGCTATAAAAATGTCTCTAAAAGATATAGGTAATTTATATATTATCTTATCTTTCCATAGATTAAAATCCATTTTTTGGCTCAATATCTTTTAATATTTTATTTAAATTCATTAAAAATACCATAGGTTTGTCACCATTCAACGGATTATACCTAGTTTTCTCATATAATCTTTGCTGAGTAAGTCTGAACTTAGAACCTCCAAATTTTTTTTCAATTAGTTGCTTCAATTCAGCCCAAGAGTAATCTTTACCCTCACTCAATACCGCTTCAAACCATAATAAAGCAACATTTTTAAATGGAGAAATTAATTTTTATGTTATTTCTTTATCTGGTAACTTATATGAGAATTTCAAGTTGTAAATTCTTTTAATAAAATGATGCAAATTAGAGCTGGATTCCCAACATCATAAGTTGGGTGCTGATTAATCTTTGGCCAGTTCTTCTGATTGGATTTTCTTTCACTAATCTTAGGTAAATTCAATAACTCATTTACTCTGAATAAATGGTCTTGTATTTCCTCTTGCATGGAGTTGTGACTTACATTTGTTTTCTCAGACTTGACAATACCACCAGATGGTTTTACTTGTGGTGGCATGGGAAATTATTGAGATTCATTTTTGCAAATTAAAGGATTATTATTATACTGTGTATACTTATGATTATCCTGATTCATTAGTAGATTAGCAGTTTCAATCTCAACTTTAGTTAATCTTTGTAACAGATAAGAGACACTCTGATCTGTTTGTGCAAAAGATAACTTAGTTCTTGATTCAGATTTTAATAAATATACTCCATACCATTTTTCTAACTCACAGAATTTGTTTGAAATCTCACTATATTAATTACTTAAAGAATCGTATTTAAGATTTAGAGCCAAGTTTTCATTCTCTAATTCTTCATTTCTTGTTTCCAGTTGAGAAATGTTCAATGTCAAGGACGAAATTGTATCACTTGTGAGCTTGATTGTCTGTTCCTCACACTCAGTCATTCTATTCCATAATGCTGAAACAATTCTATGGACAGTTGGGTTATTATTAAAATACTTCATGTCTTCCTTCTCAATTCTTTCACTGTTTTGTGAACTTCTTATCTCACTAATCAGTGGTGGCAACTGAGGGTTAACTGTATCATTATTATAAATATTAGTGTTATTATTAACAAAAAATAAATCAGGTGTATCAACATCAAAACCTAATTGTCTTAAGTCCTCCTCAATTTTCTGTACAGATTTTACATCAATAACATTACCTATATTGTAATCATCAGTATTGTGTTCAATATGAGAGGGTAAACTACTTACCACAGGATAGGAGAAAGCCCTGACTTTTGGTGCTTTTGCTTTCCTTTGTAGGGGTGACCTGAGGCAGTCTGATGAGGGGGTGGATCCATGTTGCAATTGTGGCTTGACCACTGCTGATTGAACCAGTCCCACTTCCATTTCTCTACCAAGATTTTTTCCTGGGAATGATGTGACCCTCCTTGGGTAGGGGGTTATTGGCTTGGCTGCCCTACCTCTAACTCCGCCAAGTTTTGATTCATTTGTTGGAACCCCACCTTTCAGTTGTTTTTCAACTGTTCTACCTCCTTTAGCATGGTAGATTTTGATTCCTCTAGTTTCAGAACCTGCTTTTCCAGATGGGACAGTTGATCCTGCAGAGGAGGTGAAGTCTTTTTGATTTTTATCTTTTTTAGAAGGGCTTCCTATTCCTCTATACTAATAGACTCTGGTTGTGGGTAGGATTGACCCTCCATGGTGATGTCCTGGAGCAATGTTTTTAGCTTTAGACCTGGTGTTATAAGCAGGTTTTTCTCTTACATTGTCCTGTGGAGCACTCATTGTGTCTTAAATAACAATTCTTCATGTCTAAAAAAGGGAAAACCTATATGGTAATTAGTAGAAAAAATATTAGCAATACAATTACTAATAAAAGTACTGGAGCTTTCCCTGAGTTTATATCTTTATTTATTTAAATAAAATATAAGAAAAATTTGAAAAAATCTGTTAAAAATAAAATAATAAGTTTAACTAGACCTTTATAAGGGTGAATAATTAGCTTATCAAGCTTTAACCAAAAACCAAATTAATTGGGTGTTACATTGGTGACCAAATACCAAGTGGAATTGGGTTTATATTGGGTACAGTTACTACTGCAAATACCTAATTTTTATTATAAAAAATAAGTACAATTATTATAAAAGTTCTTTCCCGCAATCAATGAGTTATGATGACCCACTAATGTGCTGCAGACCCAAATATATGGTTTGTTTGAGATATACTAGAGTAACAATCACATCCTAAGGCTTATACTATAAAATAAGTAATAATTAAGGAATGACCCCCAATTTTCAGTGTGTGCTAATATCTAAGTATTATTTAATAGCAAAGATTAATGGTCCTACTACTTATTGTTAAATGATTTAGTGATGATACCTCAGGGGAAGTCTAATTAAATAGTTATTCTCAATTAAACTCACATTAATTGGATTTTTATGCATGCTAGTGGTGGAAAATAGATCAATTAAATATAGTTATTGCTTATATAAAGATAATATCAATTTATAAATGCTTTATATTATATTTATATATAATAATTGTGTAATAGTGTTTAATTTTTATGTAGTAAGTAAGTGATGTCCAATAACCCGTCAAAATCCTTCCTTACTTATACCAAAATCCACTTGAGTGCACAGACCTTCAATCCAGATGATGTCACTTCTATCCCCGGAAATTAAAGCGCTGTGAGGGCCCAACACCTCCCCATTCCTTCCACTTCAAGAAGGTTCAACACCCAGACCTCCAGTAATGACCCTCCATCACAATTAATGATACCACAGACCCATACCATAAATGGAATAAATAGATAAAAGCAGATACCGAAGAGAAACAGGTAAAATAACTCATCCAAAGAGTATATAATGAAGCCCAAAGAATATAAAGGAACAAAATTAACTTTCCAAGCTGCCAATAAAATCTTCAAGCATCCATATTAACCCAGTAATGATATCCCAACCCATAAATCCGTGAAAATCCATCAAAGGAAGCAGATTAAGTTGTTCAGACTGGATATATGTGCCTGAAAAAGGTATATATGCTTGTGTAGGCGTTGTGAGTCCACTAAATACATCCATATGAAATAAAATAAGCAGAAAAGTAAGGTTTATACGCTATTAAGAGGTTAAAACCCACTTATAGACCTAAATATAAATAATATAACTACATATTTCACTGAATATGAGGTTTATGTATACATATAAGCCTATGAATGTCTATAATTACTTAATATCACTTAAGATAAGTATATTATGACTCCATTAACACCTTAATAAGTATCATTAGGCTATGGATAAGCTATTTTAACTACTATAAGTCATATAATCTTGTAGGAATTATATATATATGTATTATAACCATATATATAAGTATTTTAACCATATTTTTAAGTTACAATCTTAATGTAATTAATGTTATCTTATTTTAAATGTAAGAGTTACTCAGTCCTGGAGATATCTATGCTGACAATTTTTATTAAGGATTTAAGGTTCTAATTGAGTTGGGAAGTCTGTATGAGCTCTGGAATGCTCCAGATGAGCTCTGTACATACTCCAGGATGCTCCAAGAAGAGAAAATATGGCACATGACCTAACTATCCATATAAAACTGTAAGCTCAAAATTATATTACATATCTAACAATCATACTAACTTAAAATACAATCAATAGGGGGTGTCAGTTCTGGCAAATCCGCACTTACAAATCCGCACTTAAATTTGACCAAATCCGCACTTAAATAAGTGCGGATTTCCAAAACACACTAGCCCCAATACTGGTGGATTTCAAAATGAAATAAGTCACTTATTTCACTCAAATCCGCACTTTCTCAACCAAAAGTGCTGATTTCACCATCAAGTCCCATTTCACTGATTTGTCAGCATCATCCCATTCATACGCAGCACTCCGCAGCATAACACTTCATAACTCAAAACATCGTACATCACTTACATCTTAATATCATATCATATAAGGGTCATGCCTTCCTCACTTTCAAATCATGATAAATTACATAAAGCAATGACTTTCATGGCGCTTGAACTGCTCTTGGACTCTGATTCCGATTCTGATCTAGAAGAAGATTTTGTTGTTTTATCAAAAATGGCCAGGAAACGTTACCTTCTTCCCAGAAAGCCTCAAGTACTTCATACCCCCAAGTACACCATCCAAACACTTCTTAACCTATCTACACCCAGTTTTAGACAGCTGTTCAGGACTTCTCAGGAATGTTTCCTTAAATTGCTTGAGCTTATTCAGGATCATCCCATATTTCACAATAATTCTCAAAAAGAACAACGACATCCTTCAATTCAATTGGCCATCACACTATGTCGTTTGGGTTCAAATGGTAATGGAGCCGCTTTGAAACGTTTAGAAAATGTCTTTGATTTAGGGTATGGTTCAGTTAACACTTATACCAAACGATGTATCACTGCCATCAACTCCTTGGAATCTCAACTTCTCACCTGGCCAACAAAAGAAGAGCGACTTGAATCATCTCAGGTTATGCAAGCAGAGGGCTTTCCAGGATGTATTGGTTTTTTTGATGGTACTACTATTCCTTTGAGCCAGAAACCTGCTCAAGGTGGAAACAATTACTTTGACCGTAAAAAGAGGTAGATTATTTTTAACTCCTTTCATCCTCCTTGAAACTAACACAAACAAATATATATTCTTTATAGATATTCAATTAACGTTCAGCTTATATGTGACGTAAACAAAAAATTTATATCATTCTTCGCTGGCTATCCTGGCTCATGTCATGACTCCTACGTCTTCCAAAGAATGCATATTTCAAATGAACCTGAAAAATTCTTTGATGAAAATCAGTATCTTCTTGCAGATTCTGCTTATGTGAATGGAAAGTATGTACTTCCTGCTTTTAGGGGAGCAGCTTCAGAAGACAGTCAAAATGCCAAATTCAACAATCATTTGGCAAAGTCAAGAGTCCGTATTGAACATTCTATTGGAATCTTGAAAGGCCGTTTTTCTAGTTTAAGGGAATTAAGAAGTCCTCTTAGAAATAAATCTGAAATGGAGGCGGTGATCAACTGGATTCTGTGTTGCACTATACTTCATAACCTACTTGCTGACCTCAAAGATCAATGGTTAGAGCTGTATGAAGATGAACAAGTTGATTCACCTCCGACTATATCCAACACTTCTATTTCTCAATCAACTAGTATAAGGGCGAAAATCCTTCCAATAACACTCCAACATTTTTCAAAGCAATTTTAATTTTTTTCTCTTTCTCTTCAAATTATCAATTTGCATGTATTATTCACTGAGAATGGTAAATTTTTTTGCATATTTTTTTGGTTTTTGAATTTGCTGTTAAAGTCTTATTTTTTTTTCTCTCTGTGTTTTCTTTCATCAACTTAACATGAAATTGCATATTTTCAGCAAACACCACGCAATATAGGGGGAGGACTTGCTAGCAAGTCCGCAACTTGAAGTCAGATGGAAATCAGATGGAACTCAGACTGAAGTAATACTGAACTTTCACTTGAAGTATCACACAAATAACAATGGATCTATATTGAAAACATAGTGAAAGTGTGAGGATAACTGAATGGAAGCCAGAAAAAATCATTCCATGAGTCTACTCAATGCAAAGTATTTTTTGAAACAGCTTATTAAAATAATACTTTATTAAATTAATTTGATCAATAAAAATTGATTGACAATATTGCAATTCTTAAATACAATAATTTTATTAAAAAATTTCAGATTACATATAAAAAAAACAGTGACTTTTTCTATTACTTACAACTGTTTTTACAGAATTGAAAACTTTGTTTCAGCTAATAATTTATGGAAGTGAACTCTGTTCTTCGCCCGAAGAACAGAGTTCATCCTCCTATTTTCACACTCTGTTTGCACCAATCTCCATCCCTTTCAATTCTATCAACACATGCTTGTCTTCCCTTCCCATGCCTTTCGCTATCCTCCCAGCCCCATTGTATGCCATCCTCTTTTGATCCCCATTTCACCCCTCTCAACCTCTCCCAGACCCTTTTCTTCATTTAAAATGCCTCGGAACCCTTAATCTTCCCTTCCAACTCTTTCCCAACCTTTTTGCTACCCCATACACCCTTCCTCACCCCTCTCTCCAGCCTTAGTCCCAAACCTAGTTTCTAGACTTGATCTGCATTTTGGCTTAAGGAATTGTCATTACTTTAAAAGTAGTATACTTGACATATCTTATTTATATATTAATTAATTTATGTAATTATATTGTATTTTGATGACTTTCACCCTTTACTTCAATAAAATGCAGGGGAGGGTATTGCCAATTTTTTAAATCTGACATGTGAAATTGATGACTTAGAAAAATTTGGTGGTACCCACCCCTTGTTTCAATAAAATGCAGGGGAGGGCATTGCCAATTTTTTAAATCTGACATGTGAAATTGATGACTTAGAAAAATTTGGTGGTACCCACCCCTTGTTTCAATAAAATGCAGGGGAGGGCATTGCCAATTTTTTAAATCTGACATGCGAAATTGATGACTTAGAAAAATTTAGATAAGCAAACTTATTGACTAGAAAGTAAAGATAGAAAATTTTTATTATACATTCAAATTTTTGTCAAAAATAACGTACTATATTCTTTTCCTTTTATAAGTCAGCATATAAGAAAATATTACCAAAATTAAATTAACTAGAAAAACAATTTATCAATTGAAAAGGTCAAGTAATTTTTTAATGTCCTCATAAGATTGGCCATTTTTAACACATTCCATAATGAAATCTTTTTTTTTAAAACTCTCTTGTTTTTCCAATTCACAAGTAGCCATTTCTCTTTGAAATTGACGGTCATTTACTCTTTCCATCTGCTCTACCTCAAATTTTTTTTCTTCCAAATCTAAGGCTTGCTGATCTTTCCTTAGCATATGATCAAACTTCATCTTCTCAAAGTCAAGGGCATTATTTGCAATAGTTGATTTCGCTGAGAAAATTAAATTGAAATAAATAAATAAATGAGTTAATGATTAAGATATATAGTAAACAAAACTTACTTATATCTTTTTTTTCAAAATAATCCTCAAGGGAGCCAAATGAGCTTGTTGAAGTATTACCACGTTTTAATAGATGGTTCAAGTTCATTGAAGTTGAGGCTCGACGCTTTAGTTTGGAGTTTGAAAAAGAGGCTTCAGGAAGTTCTTCTAAAGCAGCTTCTAAAGAGGTATTCACATTTCCAGAATTGAGATTATTTAATGGAGATTGAGTTTGAGTAGGAGGAGACTAGAAAGAAAGAGAAATTCAGAGAAGAATTGAAGAAAAAACAAAAAGTAAACATACATTTAAATTTTGGGCCTCTGAGGATTCAGATCTTCTGCGATATAATTGTTCTGCTTGATAGTTGGGATCATCTTCAGCTGAACTATGGTTAGAAGGTGGAGGGGATTGATCTTCTTCAAGTAAAGGTGTGTTGGGAGGATTATAGGAAGGTTTGGATCCAGAGGGTATATGCTTAGTAGTATCGTGTAGAAACCAAGGGTTTACATCAACTCGGGTGCCAAAAAGATTATCCATTTCCTCATAGAAAGGACACATGACATTGAGCTTTTCGGAAACAGTAGTAATTCCAATCTCCAAATCATCATCGTCAATACCAAAGCCAGTTTCATTTACAGCATGATGAGTCTTTTTATATTTTGAATGGTAACTCTTAAATCTCTCCTTCATTTGTTTAGGATTGATATCGATTCTCCCCCTTGTTTTCTTCCTTACTTCATTGGCTATCAACAAGTAGCCATTAACCTTTGAAGAAGGTGGACGTCCAATACGAGTGGACTTTTCACATCCAAAACATGCTTCAAAATTTGATTTTATTTTAAGGAAGTTGATTATGATGAGATAATCATCCTTTTTAAGCTGACCTGAACCTGCCTTTGATTTTTCAGGTGTAGGGCTTGCTTTACGAGGAGACTTTTGTGACGAAGCAGATTTTTGAGTTACCTTTTGAGATTTGGAATGTCTGGGAGGCATTATGAAACTGGCACATAACAAGAAAAAAGATTAAAAAGTAGAAGAAATAAGTAAAAAAGAATGTAAACATGCCTGGTCAAAATATTGAAAATGTCAGGAAGGGGTGTGTGCCGAGGATTGATGGGTAGGTAGCGAGGAAGGTCAGTGTGTCACATGTGACAGGGATGGGGTAAGAAAGGAAGGGATGTTTTGTGGCCAAAATGTGGTTGTGAAAAAAAACGGGAAAAAAGTGCTGATTTGAGGTCATAACTGACACCCTTTTTTGAAATAAGTGACTTTTTTGCAAAATTTAAGTGCTGATTTGTAAGTGCTGATTTGGTTTGAAATCCGCACTTAATTTAAGTGCGGATTTGCCAGAACTGACACCCCCTAATATCTTTCCATTTAACAACCAAAATGGCTAAACAACAATTATTATTTGTAATACCCTTATAAATATGACACTTTTATATAAAACTTTTTAAATTTTATTCCAAAATGCATTTACATATACTTGTAGGGTATCATTGAAAATTTTTCATCTTCAGGTATAATTTCTACAAATATAAACTTTAAAAAAATATAAATATTTTAATCATTTAAATAATTTTTCAGGTACACCTTTACTGTTGTATTTTATTCCCCTAACCTAAAATAACTTCAATTCTAAATCTCAAAAATGTTATTATCAATAGTCAACTAGTCTTACTTTATCAAGTAGAATTTTATGCTTAGTTAATTATGAACTCTTATTTTACTTAAATGGAAAGGGTTATCTCAGGTTTATCTAACTCCTTTAGATTCTACTAACATCAAGGCAACTGTAAGAGTCTTTCTACATTTGTTGAACCCAAGGTGGGGTTCAAATTATTTAAATTATAAATTATCTTACTTGGTAATTTGATCACACTAAGCCTGAAAAAGGCTTATATTAATAAACACTTATCTTATTTTAATGGTTTATCTTATACTATTGGGATGTCTTCTGTTTCTGGATCTGGTTTTGATGGTTTTGATCTTCCTGTTATGGTATTGGTTAGGATTGTATCTTGGGGTGGGCCCAAGTAAAATGGTGAAGAGGTATAATGGTTTTTAGGAAGGTATGAAGCTGCTGCTTCTGTGAATGGGGCTTCTCCTTTGGAAATGGTGAAGCAAATCCAATTTTTCATTGTGGACAGAGAGGTGGAGAAAGAGGTCATTTATATGGATGGTTATAAAAAGTGGGACTAGTTAAAGTTTTCAAATGAGATGGTTGATAGATGGGGTGTTAGGTATTGTCAGCCAGTATATCACCAGGACTGAGTAAAAAGTGCTTATAAGTTATGTTAAACACATGAACTATACATGGGAACAATAAATGAGAGTACACAAACAGTATACATAAGTAAAATTATGATAATACACAAAAAATTACCATTATAACACCTTATATACATTCATATATCCACCTTTTATAGGTCTTATGTACTAAATATTAAGTTGGAATATGTTAAGGTAATCTTAAGAACCTTAAGTATAAGTCTAAATAATTTTTAAGTACACTTAAAGCTGTTATATTCATTGTTTTATGCAAAAAACAAGAAATGCGCTTTATTTCACTTTAAAGTTGACTATATGCGCTATAAAATTGAGAATATCAAAAATGCGCTTTGACAGATCAATTGAGCTCATTTAGGACTATTGATTTGGCTATTTAAATTCATAAAAATAACACTTTTCAAATTTGGTGTTTTTTATGCCAAAAATGGCTTCTGTGTACTGGCCACATACTGCCTGCTTTTTTCCCATGTGAATATCTTCATTTTTAGCAAAGTTAGCTTTTTCACACTATAATTACCCCACATTCTACGCCCACTGTGGGGAAACACACTATAATAGGTGACAGGTGCTTATTTAGTGTCCTAGCTTAATTAATAGTGCATTGAACTTCTTTATATGCACTAATTTCATTAATAACCTCATTCTTCGCATCTTATTTCATTACCACGCTTAAATTTGCCTAATTTTAGTCAAGGATTTACCCGTGCAAGCGCCTGCCAAGGACTGCATGTAGTTACCCCACATCTCACGCTCTGTTTTAAGTTTTTTGGTGGTTTCTCAGTCGATTTTGGTTATTTTTGGATGGGAATTTCATGTAGTATAATGTCAGTATTAGCCCCTCCATTTCTACAGTAAATCCCCCTTATTATTAAGCTAATATTAACCTTAAAAATTCTCCCTTAGTCTTTTATATTATTGTTTTATACGCATATACTCTCTTTTTGTCTTTTTCTTTAATTTTGATGGATTTCCCTTATTATTACAGGATTTTGGAAGTTGTTACTTGTCTAATTATGTCATGGATCACTAGGGATGTTTATGGGAAGGTCTATTAGTGGAAGTGAGGCGTCATTAACTGTGTATTAGATGGTATATCAAGGGATTTATTGGGGAACTCAGTGTGTATAAAAGGAGGAGGTTTTTGGGTCTTGTTTCTACATCCTTTATCATTTACAATTTACCAATATAACCAAATAAATTACAATACATGTCAATTAGTACTTTTATAAGACTTTTGAATAGTTTCTGAATTATAAAATCTATTTTTCCACCAACTACAAAGATTGTAAGCCATATATAAAATTAGTGAGAATTATATTACTGAGACCTTTAATTTTGATTAAATTTTGCAACTTAGTGGATTAGTACTACAGTATTCATATAGGACCATTAAAATATTCTAGACAACTGACCATTCAAGCTCGTTCACGTCTTTTTACTTGACCTTAGCCTGACAGGTATACTATGGTGGACCTCAACAAGGGTGTCAGCTCCTTACAGGTCTCTGTGGAGGCTAACAACTTCACGCAATTAGATGAGTGAATAAATGAAAGAGATTCAGCAGAATTTATATATGAATTTCTATATCTACAAGTCTCTTTAGAAACTGGCCCTCCCACACAATTTAATTGGTGATAGTTTTATAAAATAAAAAATTAATACTACAGTCTCTGCAGTATCAATCTTCACACTCAGATCACTGAGATTTGGATATTGTGGGGCTGCAATCAGAGAAATTATTAGTTATTCAGACTACAAGGAAAAGTGAGAAAGGAAATAAACTGTTCTTCTTACTAACACAGGGTGATGAGCCATGATTCAGTGAGGATTTTCTGAGGTATACAAATTTCTCTGCACCCCAAACAAAAGAGAACACTACACAATTAATCTCATTACTAAGTATAGCAACTAGAACTATCACAATACTACTAATAACTGAAACTTAATAAAATATGGGTGTTAAAAGAAGGATAAAAGAATAATCTAATAGCTATGGAAAGTGTTATAAAATATTAAAATATAATGTAATGTATTTTAATGATGTTAACAAATTGTAATACTAAAAAAATAATTTAATACCACAATTAAACACTTATAGAGAGTGATAAATTGACCCAATAACAATATAATAATTATTTATAAGAGGCAAAATTTTAAATAAAAGTTCACACCATATAGCTTACTTTATATCCAAGTGGTAGGTTTATTGTCGAAGGGTCCTTATTGTCTAGAAGTTTTAACAGAGGTCCAACGGCAGTAATTTGTGGATTTTTGGGATTTCAAAGTCAAAAGGTATGTATGGGTTATCTTTTACTTTATTTAATAAATTTCAAAGAGGTAAATTTTTTTATAAATATTATTATAATTAAGGGTTTATAATAGAGTGGTAGTGTCAGCCAGGCTGCTAGACTTACCCAGTGAAATAAGTAATTATTTACTGGATGAAGCCGCACCTTATCATCTTTAATTATTATTTAATTATCATTTAGTTACATTAAAATTAGTTATAAATTAACTAGTTACAGAATGTTAAAATTAAATTAATTAATTAAATAAATAAGTAAAATTAAAATTATAAATTTGTCCCTTATATTTTTCTCTAACACCGTGCTCAATTGACAGGTTGGGAAAAATAAAACTTTATATTTAAAAAAAATAAAATACAAAGATAAAATAAGATTTAAATATTCAAATAATATTAAATATATACAAAAAAATCAAATTTCTTATTTGGGATTGACATTTACAGTAAATATTAAAAATATTGATGTATTTCTGACATACTCTGTAAATACATCTTTTTGACGCCTTCTTTTTGGAATAACTTTATTATTTGAAATACTCTTTCTGGAATGTTCTTTTTCTCTCTCTTTTCCTACTGTTTTTAGAATTTTATTTCCGTGCTTTGTCTCTCCTTTGCCTATAAAAGGCCTCTCTTTTTGTTGTCTTTTGATCATTCTATCTTACCAAACCATATTATTACAACAATAACCAATAAAAACTTATTTGTATATTCTATATCATTAGTATTTACAATAGCGTAATTCTAATTTATAAATTATATTAATATTTTAATCCTACCTCTTTTTATTGAGTAAAACAATCATCTTTGAATTAAGAAATACGTACAAATTTGTTGAGAATCCATTTAAACCTTTTAAATCCTCGTAGAACTTCGTACCAAAACTTCTAGACTAAAAGAGTAACTTGACAATTGGGAACCTTTCCGAAATATCAACGGCGCAACATTACTTGAGGTGTAATCGAGGGAACCATCGGCGTACAAGCACCTGTAACGGACAAGTGGAGGCAAGAAAACGACGAACGTCATACGTCACGTGATAAAAGTTTTTGCTGCGAATGGGAATCGAACCGCGCTCCAAAACTTAAGTTCATATACTGACTAAAGATCGTATATATTGTGGTAATTATTGTGATTAATATTTGTGGGTTACTCTTCACTCTTCATTTGCTACGTATTTCCTTTTACTCAGCACTCTGTAAGTGGCATTAATTTGCTCATTTTGAAGGGGGAGGTGTCTGGTAATTGGAATTTATTTTTATTATTATATTTTTTTTTATTTTTCCTGGTTGACCATAATAGAGCAATAACTGTTCTTAGCCCCAGAGGTAATAAAATAATTATATATTAATATTAATTATTATCATTTTTCAGTTGACAATTGTCCTGAATAATTTGAATTTTAATTGTTCCAGTTGACAAATTGTCCTGACAATAATATTTTTTATTAAATAAAATAATTATTATAATTTTTCAGTTGACATTTGTCCTGATTAATTTAAATTTTTAATTGTTCCAGTTGACAAATTGTCCTAACAATTATATTATTTTTTTTATTAATAAATAATTAACATTTCATTACTTCAGTTGACTTTGAGTCCTTGTAATCCAATAAATCTTTTTAAGTAATAAAATTCATATTTAAATTACTTCAGTTGACATTAAGTCCTGGTAGTTAAGTGATCAGTTAAAATAATTTTTAATTAATAAAGATTCATATTTGATTATTTCAGTTGACAATAAATCCTGGTAATAAATTACTTGATTTAAATCCTGAAAATAAAAATTAATAGAAATTCTAATTTATTTCTACAGTTGATTGTATTATCCTGGTTTTAAATTTTTCTTTTATTAATTTTATTTAAGTTGATTTTTATCCTAAAAAGATTTTATTATTATTATTTTTATTTTATTTCTGTTAAATAAAAATTAAAAAGAAAGACTAATTAATTTTTTTCTCTTTTCCTTCATTTCAGTAGAATCATAAAATGACTGATCAAAGTGGTTTTGCTGCATGTGAAGAAGAACTAGACTTAATTGATTATGATGAGCCTACTTCTGTAAGTTCTCCTTTAACAAGAAGACTTTCTCAAACTGATAAATCCTTGCCCCAAACAGGATGTGGAAATGGAAGAAGTAGAAATCCTAGTGGACAATACTCAGGATCAGAAACCCAGGACAATCCCACCAGAAGAGCTTCCAAGAGGCTTCAAGATAAAAAAGATGCCGTTGTCCCAGCAGATAAAGAATCTGTCAACCCACATAAAGGAGTTAAAGACAGACAGCTTTAAACTAAAGGTAAGGGTAGATGCCTTGGAAGAATGGGAGAAAAGAACAAATACTTCTCTCCAAGAGAAAAGGAAACCTCTTCCTCCCAGGGATCAACAACAATTGGCTCCCCAATCCCAAGAGATGGTAGAAGTGTCCAAGTGGCAGTGGGACTGGCTCAACACACAGTGGGACTACTTAGCTCAAAATCAGCATCAATTACCTCAGGTAGGTCCATCAAGGCCCACCCAGGCAAACCACACTCCTCCCCACCCTTATCAAGGAGGCAAAAGAAGAAGGAAGCCCAATATGGTGATACCCAGCAAACCCTGGTACGTCCCTCTATTGATTCTGAAGTGCCTTTTCTTGTGGCTGACTCTGTTCCTTCAGGTAAATCTTGAAGGCAGGATGAAACCTTGAGACCTATAGAAGCTGGAAATAGTAGACAGTTATCTCATGTATCTAATCCATTACTTTTAATTGCTACCTCAATGATTAATCCTGATATGTCTGTGATTGATGAAACTCTTGACCCTGAGTTCTATGAGAGTCTGGAAATTTACTCAGTTTCCTTATTGAGAAACACTCCAGATGTAGCAAGAATTAATGATGAGCACTTGAGAGATATTATTGCCAAGCAAAATCATATAATGAACAATATGCAATTGACTCAGAGATCTAATAGTTTGTTAACTGATCAGGGTTATCAAGCATTAAAAAGTGAAGCACAGAGAGTCTCTGATGAATTGTCTCATTACAAAGCAACCCATGAAAAGAAAATTGCTTTATGGCAAAATATAAAAAATGATTTATCTAAACTAAAAGATACTGTATCTGCCTGTTGCCAGGAGGTAGAGATAGATAAGATAAATCTGAAAAGATTGAGTGACCATTTGTCATCTTTTCAACATAAAAATCAATTATCTTTTGCAACTATCAATGAAAGTTTATCTAGTCTTCCAAGAATGAAAACAAGACTAACAACCATTGAAGAAACATTGAACTCATTGTTAAATGACCAAAAATATTCTGACATTTCTGTGAAGGAACATATAGTGCAGGATGCTCAACCAGTCACTGTGGCTAGTTCATCTAAAATAAAAATTGTTCCAGAAATACCTGTTGATAACACTGAGTTTCCATAAAAAACTGATGATGCACCAGGATCTGCAACAGAATTAAACAATGAGATTTCAGCACAATTAGAGAAATTACAGCTGCTTCTTACTCAGAAACAAGCTAGTACTAAGGAGACTCCTTCAAATCAAAAGAATTGGCCAAAACTTGACCAGTACCCAACATTTGATGGTGATTCTTCCTCTGATTGGCAACAATTTATTTGAAGAATTGATAATTTAAAAAATTCTTACAAACTCCCAGATGAGGAAATTGTGTCCAAATTAATTTCTTTGTTCACTAATGTTGCCCTGATGTGGTATGAATCTGTTCTCCTGGATGAGAATGACTACTCATGGGAGGATTGGAAGAAATTAATTAAAGCACAATTTGGTGGCTCCAAGTTCAGAATGGCTCAACAAAGGCAGTATGAGAAAACTAGATATAGCTCTTCTACTGATAAACCTATTGAGTTTTTGATGAAACTTGTCAAAATCTTAAGGGCAATGGACCCAAATATGGAGTTTGATTTATGGAAGGACAGGATCCTCTATAAATTACCAATGTCTCTGAGAGACTTGATAGTGGCTAGGACTGAGTTCTCCAAAGAACCCTCTTCTTTCATTAATACTTGCAATGAGATACTTCTAAACAATAAGTATGATGCAAGAAGATTCATTCCTAGGACCCCTTTGGAGAAACCCTCCACTTACCAACAAAAACCTCAGGAAAAGGTTGGTAAACCTTCTGCCCCTGTTGCACCAAAGAAGTATGCAACAAACACTTGCTTCAAGTTGAACAAGCCTTGGCAGAAAGGCCATGTTTGTGACAGGAAGATAAATCATGTAGAACACACAGAGGAGCATGCTGATGACACAGTGGCACTGGATGATACATCAAGTGATTGTGCCAGCAATATTTCATATGAATCTCAACAAGAAATCTTGATGCTGGAAGAAGATATTCATTATTTAAATACTATTGACATTGATAATAATGATTTATCTACAGTTGTGGATGCTGAGATCATAAAGAACATTGAGGATAACTCAATTATTATTGCCCCTCTTAAGGCACCAGTCTTGATCAATGGAACCAGCATTGAAGTTGTTCTGGATTCTGGAGCTGGAGGAAGTGTAGTATCTGAAAGAGCACTTGCTTCAGTAGATCAAGACTATAAATCTAAACTGTTGCCTATCATTTCTGAAAATTGGAGAGGGTATGGCTCTGTTTTGTCCCCCATTGGTAAATACAAAGCCACAGTGTTTTTTAAATATAACTATGGTTTTGTAAGAGCTATTTGTGATTTTGTTGTCATGAAAAATGATAACTTGAGCAATTGGTTTATTGTAGGGAATGATATTTTAACCAAGTATGGCATAAAATTGGATCCTTCAAACCAATGTTTCACAATGGGGTTGAATGGGAAGAGAAAATTTAAAATTTCCTCCCCTAAAAAATTATTAAAACCAGAATTGAACACATGTAATTCTGTGGTTCAATATAAAGGAAGATCTACAAAGGAAATGCATGCCCTTATGTCTGAAATTGACAATGCCTCTTTTGGAGAACAACTTTCTGGTGAGGATAAAGATTCCATCATTAACTTGATAAAATCTTTTCCTATGGCCTTTGCTCATGGGTCACATGAACTGGGATTAGTTAAGGAGGAAATGAAACTTTCATTGTCTTGCCCATTAACTGATATACCACCTAGTTTAAAGAAGAAGCCTTATCCTGCTTCTCCCACAAAGAGAAAAGATATTGAAGATAATATCTCTACCCTTTTAAAAATGAATATTATTGAAAAGGTAGTTGAAACACCTAAATATTGTGTTATCTCACCTGTCCTAATTTCTTATGAAAAAGATAAAGCCAGGTTATGTGGTGATTATAGAGCACTAAATACTTATACTGTTGATGATATCTATCCTTTACCTAGAATCAGCTCTATACATGCTACTTTACAGGGTGCTAAATATATCAGCTGTTTGGATGGTAATAAGGGATATCACCAGGTACCTGTTGAGAAAAATTCTCAGAACTTTCTGATGATTGCCACTCATATGGGTATTTATAAGTATATTAGGATGCCATTTGGCCTTAAAAATGCCCCTTCTGTTTTCCAAAAAGTAATGGATAACACATTCCATCAAGAGATAATTGAAGGTTGGCTGATGGTTTATATTGATGATATCATTATATTCTCAAAAACATTTGAGGACCATCTTAAACACCTGTGTAAAGTATTCAAGAAAATGGACGAAATAAATATGACACTTGCTTTGAAGAAATGTAAATTTGGTTTCCATTCTTTAAAAGTTCTTGGTCATGTTGTTTCAGGCTTGCAGATATGTGTTGACCAGAACAAAGTGGCAGCCATACAACAGGTGAAAGCTCCTACAACAGTAAGAAAGCTCCAAAGTTTTTTGGGAATGTGTGGATACTATAGACAGTATATTAAAAATTACCAAGTCATAGCTTTACCCCTTACCCAATTAACTAGAAAGGATGTTGCTTTTGTCTGGAATAGTGAAAGACAAAGATCCTTTGACACTATGAAACACTGTTTGATGTCAGCACCAATTCTTGCTTTACCTGACTTTGATCAACCATTTGTTTTGTACACTGATGCCAGTTTCATTGGTCTTGGTGCTGCCCTCCATCAAAAACAAGTGATAAATGATAAAGCTTCAGAAGTAGTAATTTGTTATATTTCAAGAACCTTGAGAAATAGTGAATTGAAATATAGTGCTACTCAATTAGAGTGTTTAGCTGTAGTATGGGCTCTAGAAAAGCTTCATTATTACCTAGATGACCAGAAATTTGAACTTGTCACTGACTGCAGTGCAGTTAAATCCCTTTTAAACTTGAAAACACCTAACAGACATATGTTTAGATGGCAGCTGGCTGTTCAAGAGTACAGAGGAAGAATGACAATTATTCACAGAGCTGGTATTGGTCACTCAAATGTGGATATGTTATCAAGTTTACCCTTACCAAATGATGGCTCAAATTGTGCTTATGATCCTGAGGATGAAATTATCCATATCCATGGGATATATGTGGATGATATGGAGGAAGAGCTATTACAGCTTATTCTGGAATCATATGATAAGGACACCGACTTGAAAAAGTTATGCACCATATTAAATGATCCAAAGAATGCTTCAATACAAGAATTAATTAAATCCCTTCCACCAAAGTACCAAAAAGGTTTGGAAAAAGGAAAATTTTCAATTGATGAAGGGTATCTATATTATAGAAGAAAGTTGAGTAATGTTATTGTTATTCCTCCTTCTATGAAAGAAATCATCTTGAAAATTTGTCATGTTGACATATTAGCTGGACATTTTGATCTTAACAAAACAATGATCAGAATTAAGAACACTGCTTGGTGGGCTAATATGTCTGAGGACACAAAATTATATGTTGAATCCTGTGATTCATGCCAAAAATCAAATAGATTAACTGGTAAAAGAGCAGGATTAATGCAACATATTGAACCTCCTGATGCTCCATGGCAAATAATAAACATGGATTTTGTAACAGGATTACCTATTGCTGGTAAAGACAGTTATAACTCATGTTGGGTTATTGTGGACAGATTCACAAAAATGTGTAAATTTATCCCTACCCACAAGGATGTTTCCACTAAAGAATTAGCTTTCTTATAGTGGTCTCATATGTTTAATACTGCTGGTTTTCCTAAAGCCATAATCTCTGACAGAGACCCTAAATTTACTTCTGAATTTTGGATGTCTCTGATGGATGTTTGTGGTTGTGATCTGAAACTTTCTACTGCCCATCACCCTCAGGCTGATGGTTTAGCTGAAAGAATGATTCAGACTTTAGAGGACATGATAAGAAGATATTGTGCCTTTGGCCTTGAGTATAAAGATAATGACAGATTCACTCATGATTGGGTTACCTTACTTCCTGGGTTAGAATTTGCTTATAATAGCACTGTTCATTCTGTTACTCAAAGAAAGCCTTTTGAGCTCTGGCTTGGATATGTTCCTAATACTCCTGCCCAATTTCTCAATAACAAAATACCTAAATTGGATTTACATCCTGGTGTAAAATCTTTTCTTCAAATGCAACAACTATGCAGAAATCATGCTCAAAAATGTATTGAAAAATCATTTGAATATGAGAAGAAAAGATGGGACAAATCCCATAAAGTATAAACTTTTAAAAAGGGTGATGAGGTGTTGATTTCTACAGTCCACTTCAACTTACAAGGTAATAACAAATTAAAAGATCCATTTGTTGGTCCTTTTGTTGTGAGAAGAATGATTGGAGATAATGCAGTTGAAGTTATTCTGTATTCCCCATATGACAGAAAACATCCTGTTTTTCCAATATCTCTTTTGAAACCTTGCACATCCAATAGTGATTTATTTCCAAGAAGGAGGGGTAGACCAAAGAAAACCCCAAATGAAATCACTGAGACAGCAGAAATTGAAAAAATATTAAATGACAGAATAGTCACTGCCGAGAAAGGTACAGAATACTTATTGAGATTCAAGAATAAATCATCTGAATATGATTCTTGGATACCTGGGAAGGAGATATCTAATCTTCCTACTCTACTAAAAAAGTATAAGAAGAAAAAATTATAGCATTTTTTATTATTATTTTTTTAGAGTGAGGGAGTGTCAGCCAGGCTACTAGACTTACCCAGTGAAATAAGTAATTATTTACTGGATGAAGCCGCACCTTATCATCTTTAATTATTATTTAATTATCATTTAGTTACATTAAAATTAGTTATAAATTAACTAGTTACAGAATGTTAAAATTAAATTAATTAATTAAATAAATAAGTAAAATTAAAATTATAATTTTGTCCCTTATATTTTTCTCTAACACTGTGCTCAATTGACAGGTTGGGAAAAATAAAACTTTATATTTAAAAAAAATAAAATACAAAGATAAAATAAGATTTAAATATTCAAATAATATTGAATATATACAAAAAAATCAAATTTCTTATTTGGGATTGACATTTACAGTAAATATTAAAAATATTGATGTATTTCTGACATACTCTGTAAATACATCTTTTTGACGCCTTCTTTTTGGAATAACTTTATTATTTGAAATACTCTTTCTGGAATGTTCTTTTTCTCTCTCTTTTGCTACTGTTTTTAGAATTTGATTTCCGTGCTTTGTCTCTCCTTTGCCTATAAAAGGCCTCTCTTTTTTTTGTCTTTTGATCATTCTATCTTACCAAACCATATTATTAAAACAATAACCAATAAAAACTTATTTGTATATTCTATATCATTAGTATTTACAATAGCGTAATTCTAATTTATAAATTATATTAATATTTTAATCCTACCTCTTTTTATTGAGTAAAACAATCATCTTTGAATTAAGAAATACGTACAAATTTGTTGAGAATCCATTTAAACCTTTTAAATCCTCGTAGAACATCGTACCAAAACTCCTAGACTAAAAGAGTAACTTGACAATTGGGAACCTTTCCGAAATATCAACGGCGCAACATTACTTGAGGTGTAATCGAGGGAACCATCGGCGTACAAGCACCTGTAACGGACAAGTGGAGGAAAGAAAACGACGAACGTCATACGTCACGTGATAAAAGTTTTTGCTGCGAATGGGAATCGAACCGCGCTCCAAAACTTAAGTTCATATACTGACTAAAGATCGTATATATTGTGGTAATTATTGTGATTAATATTTGTGGGTTACTCTTCACTCTTCATTTGCTACATATTTCCTTTTACTCAGCACTCTGTAAGTGGCATTAATTTGCTCATTTTGAAGGGGGAGGTGTCTGGTAATTGGAATTTATTTTTATTATTATATTTTTTTTTATTTTTCCTGGTTGACCATAATAGAGCAATAACTGTTCTTAGCCCCAGAGGTAATAAAATAATTATATATTAATATTAATTATTATCATTTTTCAGTTGACAATTGTCCTGAATAATTTGAATTTTAATTGTTCCAGTTGACAAATTGTCCTGACAATAATATTTTTTATTAAATAAAATAATTATTATAATTTTTCAGTTGACATTTGTCCTGATTAATTTAAATTTTTAATTGTTCCAGTTGACAAATTGTCCTAACAATTATATTATTTTTTTTATTAATAAATAATTAACATTTCATTACTTCAGTTGACTTTGAGTCCTTGTAATCCAATAAATCTTTTTAAGTAATAAAATTCATATTTAAATTACTTCAGTTGACATTAAGTCCTGGTAGTTAAGTGATCAGTTAAAATAATTTTTAATTAATAAAGATTCATATTTGATTATTTCAGTTGACAATAAATCCTGGTAATAAATTACTTGATTTAAATCCTGAAAATAAAAATTAATAGAAATTCTAATTTATTTCTACAGTTGATTGTATTATCCTGGTTTTAAATTTTTCTTTTATTAATTTTATTTAAGTTGATTTTTATCCTAAAAAGATTTTATTATTATTATTTTTATTTTATTTCTGTTAAATAAAAATTAAAAAGAAAGACTAATTAATTTTTTTCTCTTTTCCTTCATTTCAGTAGAATCATAAAATGACTGATCAAAGTGGTTTTGCTGCATGTGAAGAAGAACTAGACTTAATTGATTATGATGAGCCTACTTCTGTAAGTTCTCCTTTAACAAGAAGACTTTCTCAAACTGATAAATCCTTGCCCCAAACAGGATGTGGAAATGGAAGAAGTAGAAATCCTAGTGGACAATACTCAGGATCAGAAACCCAGGACAATCCCACCAGAAGAGCTTCCAAGAGGCTTCAAGATAAAAAAGATGCCGTTGTCCCAGCAGATAAAGAATCTGTCAACCCACATAAAGGAGTTAAAGACAGACAGCTTTAAACTAAAGGTAAGGGTAGATGCCTTGGAAGAATGGGAGAAAAGAACAAATACTTCTCTCCAAGAGAAAAGGAAACCTCTTCCTCCCAGGGATCAACAACAATTGGCTCCCCAATCCCAAGAGATGGTAGAAGTGTCCAAGTGGCAGTGGGACTGGCTCAACACACAGTGGGACTACTTAGCTCAAAATCAGCATCAATTACCTCAGGTAGGTCCATCAAGGCCCACCCAGGCAAACCCCACTCCTCCCCACCCTTATCAAGGAGGCAAAAGAAGAAGGAAGCCCAATATGGTGATACCCAGCAAACCCTGGTACGTCCCTCTATTGATTCTGAAGTGCCTTTTCTTGTGGCTGACTCTGTTCCTTCAGGTAAATCTTGAAGGCAGGATGAAACCTTGAGACCTATAGAAGCTGGAAATAGTAGACAGTTATCTCATGTATCTAATCCATTACTTTTAATTGCTACCTCAATGATTAATCCTGATATGTCTGTGATTGATGAAACTCTTGACCCTGAGTTCTATGAGAGTCTGGAAATTTACTCAGTTTCCTTATTGAGAAACACTCCAGATGTAGCAAGAATTAATGATGAGCACTTGAGAGATATTATTGCCAAGCAAAATCATATAATGAACAATATGCAATTGACTCAGAGATCTAATAGTTTGTTAACTGATCAGGGTTATCAAGCATTAAAAAGTGAAGCACAGAGAGTCTCTGATGAATTGTCTCATTACAAAGCAACCCATGAAAAGAAAATTGCTTTATGGCAAAATATAAAAAATGATTTATCTAAACTAAAAGATACTGTATCTGCCTGTTGCCAGGAGGTAGAGATAGATAAGATAAATCTGAAAAGATTGAGTGACCATTTGTCATCTTTTCAACATAAAAATCAATTATCTTTTGCAACTATCAATGAAAGTTTATCTAGTCTTCCAAGAATGAAAACAAGACTAACAACCATTGAAGAAACATTGAACTCATTGTTAAATGACCAAAAATATTCTGACATTTCTGTGAAGGAACATATAGTGCAGGATGCTCAACCAGTCACTGTGGCTAGTTCATCTAAAATAAAAATTGTTCCAGAAATACCTGTTGATAACACTGAGTTTCCATAAAAAACTGATGATGCACCAGGATCTGCAACAGAATTAAACAATGAGATTTCAGCACAATTAGAGAAATTACAGCTGCTTCTTACTCAGAAACAAGCTAGTACTAAGGAGACTCCTTCAAATCAAAAGAATTGGCCAAAACTTGACCAGTACCCAACATTTGATGGTGATTCTTCCTCTGATTGGCAACAATTTATTTGAAGAATTGATAATTTAAAAAATTCTTACAAACTCCCAGATGAGGAAATTGTGTCCAAATTAATTTCTTTGTTCACTAATGTTGCCCTGATGTGGTATGAATCTGTTCTCCTGGATGAGAATGACTACTCATGGGAGGATTGGAAGAAATTAATTAAAGCACAATTTGGTGGCTCCAAGTTCAGAATGGCTCAACAAAGGCAGTATGAGAAAACTAGATATAGCTCTTCTACTGATAAACCTATTGAGTTTTTGATGAAACTTGTCAAAATCTTAAGGGCAATGGACCCAAATATGGAATTTGATTTATGGAAGGACAGGATCCTCTATAAATTACCAATGTCTCTGAGAGACTTGATAGTGGCTAGGACTGAGTTCTCCAAAGAACCCTCTTCTTTCATTAATACTTGCAATGAGATACTTCTAAACAATAAGTATGATGCAAGAAGATTCATTCCTAGGACCCCTTTGGAGAAACCCTCCACTTACCAACAAAAACCTCAGGAAAAGGTTGGTAAACCTTCTGCCCCTGTTGCACCAAAGAAGTATGCAACAAACACTTGCTTCAAGTTGAACAAGCCTTGGCAGAAAGGCCATGTTTGTGACAGGAAGATAAATCATGTAGAACACACAGAGGAGCATGCTGATGACACAGTGGCACTGGATGATACATCAAGTGATTGTGCCAGCAATATTTCATATGAATCTCAACAAGAAATCTTGATGCTGGAAGAAGATATTCATTATTTAAATACTATTGACATTGATAATAATGATTTATCTACAGTTGTGGATGCTGAGATCATAAAGAACATTGAGGATAACTCAATTATTATTGCCCCTCTTAAGGCACCAGTCTTGATCAATGGAACCAGCATTGAAGTTGTTCTGGATTCTGGAGCTGGAGGAAGTGTAGTATCTGAAAGAGCACTTGCTTCAGTAGATCAAGACTATAAATCTAAACTGTTGCCTATCATTTCTGAAAATTGGAGAGGGTATGGCTCTGTTTTGTCTCCCATTGGTAAATACAAAGCCACAGTGTTTTTTAAATATAACTATGGTTTTGTAAGAGCTATTTGTGATTTTGTTGTCATGAAAAATGATAACTTGAGCAATTGGTTTATTGTAGGGAATGATATTTTAACCAAGTATGGCATAAAATTGGATCCTTCAAACCAATGTTTCACAATGGGGTTGAATGGGAAGAGAAAATTTAAAATTTCCTCCCCTAAAAAATTATTAAAACCAGAATTGAACACATGTAATTCTGTGGTTCAATATAAAGGAAGATCTACAAAGGAAATGCATGCCCTTATGTCTGAAATTGACAATGCCTCTTTTGGAGAACAACTTTCTGGTGAGGATAAAGATTCCATCATTAACTTGATAAAATCTTTTCCTATGGCCTTTGCTCATGGGTCACATGAACTGGGATTAGTTAAGGAGGAAATGAAACTTTCATTGTCTTGCCCATTAACTGATATACCACCTAGTTTAAAGAAGAAGCCTTATCCTGCTTCTCCCACAAAGAGAAAAGATATTGAAGATAATATCTCTACCCTTTTAAAAATGAATATTATTGAAAAGGTAGTTGAAACACCTAAATATTGTGTTATCTCACCTGTCCTAATTTCTTATGAAAAAGATAAAGCCAGGTTATGTGGTGATTATAGAGCACTAAATACTTATACTGTTGATGATATCTATCCTTTACCTAGAATCAGCTCTATACATGCTACTTTACAGGGTGCTAAATATATCAGCTGTTTGGATGGTAATAAGGGATATCACCAGGTACCTGTTGAGAAAAATTCTCAGAACTTTCTGATGATTGTCACTCATATGGGTATTTATAAGTATATTAGGATGCCATTTGGCCTTAAAAATGCCCCTTCTGTTTTCCAAAAAGTAATGGATAACACATTCCATCAAGAGATAATTGAAGGTTGGCTGATGGTTTATATTGATGATATCATTATATTCTCAAAAACATTTGAGGACCATCTTAAACACCTGTGTAAAGTATTCAAGAAAATGGACGAAATAAATATGACACTTGCTTTGAAGAAATGTAAATTTGGTTTCCATTCTTTAAAAGTTCTTGGTCATGTTGTTTCAGGCTTGCAGATATGTGTTGACCAGAACAAAGTGGCAGCCATACAACAGGTGAAAGCTCCTACAACAGTAAGAAAGCTCCAAAGTTTTTTGGGAATGTGTGGATACTATAGACAGTATATTAAAAATTACCAAGTCATAGCTTTACCCCTTACCCAATTAACTAGAAAGGATGTTGCTTTTGTCTGGAATAGTGAAAGACAAAGATCCTTTGACACTATGAAACACTGTTTGATGTCAGCACCAATTCTTGCTTTACCTGACTTTGATCAACCATTTGTTTTGTACACTGATGCCAGTTTCATTGGTCTTGGTGCTGCCCTCCATCAAAAACAAGTGATAAATGATAAAGCTTCAGAAGTAGTAATTTGTTATATTTCAAGAACCTTGAGAAATAGTGAATTGAAATATAGTGCTACTCAATTAGAGTGTTTAGCTGTAGTATGGGCTCTAGAAAAGCTTCATTATTACCTAGATGACCAGAAATTTGAACTTGTCACTGACTGCAGTGCAGTTAAATCCCTTTTAAACTTGAAAACACCTAACAGACATATGTTTAGATGGCAGCTGGCTGTTCAAGAGTACAGAGGAAGAATGACAATTATTCACAGAGCTGGTATTGGTCACTCAAATGTGGATATGTTATCAAGTTTACCCTTACCAAATGATGGCTCAAATTGTGCTTATGATCCTGAGGATGAAATTATCCATATCCATGGGATATATGTGGATGATATGGAGGAAGAGCTATTACAGCTTATTCTGGAATCATATGATAAGGACACCGACTTGAAAAAGTTATGCACCATATTAAATGATCCAAAGAATGCTTCAATACAAGAATTAATTAAATCCCTTCCACCAAAGTACCAAAAAGGTTTGGAAAAAGGAAAATTTTCAATTGATGAAGGGTATCTATATTATAGAAGAAAGTTGAGTAATGTTATTGTTATTCCTCCTTCTATGAAAGAAATCATCTTGAAAATTTGTCATGTTGACATATTAGCTGGACATTTTGATCTTAACAAAACAATGATCAGAATTAAGAACACTGCTTGGTGGGCTAATATGTCTGAGGACACAAAATTATATGTTGAATCCTGTGATTCATGCCAAAAATCAAATAGATTAACTGGTAAAAGAGCAGGATTAATGCAACATATTGAACCTCCTGATGCTCCATGGCAAATAATAAACATGGATTTTGTAACAGGATTACCTATTGCTGGTAAAGACAGTTATAACTCATGTTGGGTTATTGTGGACAGATTCACAAAAATGTGTAAATTTATCCCTACCCACAAGGATGTTTCCACTAAAGAATTAGCTTTCTTATAGTGGTCTCATATGTTTAATACTGCTGGTTTTCCTAAAGCCATAATCTCTGACAGAGACCCTAAATTTACTTCTGAATTTTGGATGTCTCTGATGGATGTTTGTGGTTGTGATCTGAAACTTTCTACTGCCCATCACCCTCAGGCTGATGGTTTAGCTGAAAGAATGATTCAGACTTTAGAGGACATGATAAGAAGATATTGTGCCTTTGGCCTTGAGTATAAAGATAATGACAGATTCACTCATGATTGGGTTACCTTACTTCCTGGGTTAGAATTTGCTTATAATAGCACTGTTCATTCTGTTACTCAAAGAAAGCCTTTTGAGCTCTGGCTTGGATATGTTCCTAATACTCCTGCCCAATTTCTCAATAACAAAATACCTAAATTGGATTTACATCCTGGTGTAAAATCTTTTCTTCAAATGCAACAACTATGCAGAAATCATGCTCAAAAATGTATTGAAAAATCATTTGAATATGAGAAGAAAAGATGGGACAAATCCCATAAAGTATAAACTTTTAAAAAGGGTGATGAGGTGTTGATTTCTACAGTCCACTTCAACTTACAAGGTAATAACAAATTAAAAGATCCATTTGTTGGTCCTTTTGTTGTGAGAAGAATGATTGGAGATAATGCAGTTGAAGTTATTCTGTATTCCCCATATGACAGAAAACATCCTGTTTTTCCAATATCTCTTTTGAAACCTTGCACATCCAATAGTGATTTATTTCCAAGAAGGAGGGGTAGACCAAAGAAAACCCCAAATGAAATCACTGAGACAGCAGAAATTGAAAAAATATTAAATGACAGAATAGTCACTGCCGAGAAAGGTACAGAATACTTATTGAGATTCAAGAATAAATCATCTGAATATGATTCTTGGATACCTGGGAAGGAGATATCTAATCTTCCTACTCTACTAAAAAAGTATAAGAAGAAAAAATTATAGCATTTTTTATTATTATTTTTTTAGAGTGAGGGAGTGTCAGCCAGGCTACTAGACTTACCCAGTGAAATAAGTAATTATTTACTGGATGAAGCCGCACCTTATCATCTTTAATTATTATTTAATTATCATTTAGTTACATTAAAATTAGTTATAAATTAACTAGTTACAGAATGTTAAAATTAAATTAATTAATTAAATAAATAAGTAAAATTAAAATTATAATTTTGTCCCTTATATTTTTCTCTAACACTGTGCTCAATTGACAGGTTGGGAAAAATAAAACTTTATATTTAAAAAAAATAAAATACAAAGATAAAATAAGATTTAAATATTCAAATAATATTGAATATATACAAAAAAATCAAATTTCTTATTTGGGATTGACATTTACAGTAAATATTAAAAATATTGATGTATTTCTGACATACTCTGTAAATACATCTTTTTGACGCCTTCTTTTTGGAATAACTTTATTATTTGAAATACTCTTTCTGGAATGTTCTTTTTCTCTCTCTTTTGCTACTGTTTTTAGAATTTGATTTCCGTGCTTTGTCTCTCCTTTGCCTATAAAAGGCCTCTCTTTTTTTTGTCTTTTGATCATTCTATCTTACCAAACCATATTATTAAAACAATAACCAATAAAAACTTATTTGTATATTCTATATCATTAGTATTTACAATAGCGTAATTCTAATTTATAAATTATATTAATATTTTAATCCTACCTCTTTTTATTGAGTAAAACAATCATCTTTGAATTAAGAAATACGTACAAATTTGTTGAGAATCCATTTAAACCTTTTAAATCCTCGTAGAACTTCGTACCAAAACTTCTAGACTAAAAGAGTACCTTGACAGGTAGTATGTAGTAAAACAATAAATAATAGTAATAAATGTTTTATTGTAATAATGTTATAATAAAATAATAATTAAGTAAGTAATTATCAAAAACTAACAGAAAGAGAGGTCTTATATAGGAAATGAAGAGACACAGCATGGAGTCAAAATTTCTAAATACAAGTGTATGAGAGAGAATGAATCTTCCAGAAGAAGGAATATTTAAAATATTAAGAATGTTCTATAAGGAATGTTTTAAAATATTGTATTTACAGTATATTTCACAAGAATTTGATTTATTTTAAATTACAGTAATTGTCATTTTTAAATAAGTCATTTGATTTTGTTGTATATATTTATTTCTATTTTTAAATGGTATTCCAAATATTAAAATTTATTTAAATATTAAATTGTATTTTTATATTGAATTTTACTTACTTTAAATTTTCATTGAGCACAAAGTTAGAAAATAAAATAAAATATATGGGACAATTAATATAAATTTAATTTTTTACTAATTTTACTCTTTTGTAACTAGTTAATTTATTAGAAGTAAATTTGAAGTAACAATAATAAAATTAATAATAATATGTATTAAAAAGGTGTGGCTTCATCCCATGAAATAATTAATTATTTTACTGGGTGAGTCTAGCAGCCTGGCTGACACTCCCTCACTCTAAAAAACAATAAAAAAAATTCTATGATTTTTTCTTTTTATATTTTTTAGAAGAGTAGAAAGATTAGATATCTCCTTCACAGGTATCCAAGAATCATATTCGGATGATTTATTCTTGAATCTCTATAAATATTCTTTACCTTTTTTGTCAGTAACTATTCTTTCATTTAGAATCTTATCAATTTCTGCTGTCTCAGTGATTTCATTAGGGTTTTTTTTTGGTCTTCCCCTCCTTTTGGGAAATAAATCACTATTGGATGGGTAAAGTTTCAAAAGAGATATTGGAAAAACAGGATGTTTTGTATCATATAGAGAATACAAGATAAATTAAACTTCATGATCACCAACCATACTTCTGACAACAAATGGACATAAAAATGGGTCTTTCAATTTGTTATTTCCTTGTAAATTGAAGTGGACTGTATAAATCAGTACTTCATCACCCTTTTTAAAAGTGTATTCTCTATGGGATTTGTTTTATATCTTCTTCTCATATTCAAAAGATTTTTCAATACATTTTTGAGAATGACTTCTGCAAAGTTGTTGCATTTGATTAAAATATTTTAAACCAGAATTTAAATCCAATTTAGGTATTTTGTTATTGAGAATTTGGGCAGGAGTATTTGGAACATATCCAAGCCAGTTCTCAAAAGGCTTTTTCTGATTAACAGAATGAACAGTGCTATTATAAGCGAATTTCAAACCAGGAACTAGGGTAACCCAACCATGAGTAAATCTGTCATTGTATTTGTACTCAAGGCCAAAGGCACAATACCTTCTTATCATGTCCTCTAAAGTTTGAATCATTCTTTCAGCTAATCCATCTATTTAGGGATGATGGGAAGTAGAAATTTTCAGATCACAGCCACAAACATCCATCAGAGACATCCAGAATTCAGAAGTAAATTTAGGGTCTCTATCAGCGATTATGGCTTTATGAAAACCAGTAGTATTAAACATATGAGACCACCACAAGAAAGATAATTCTTTAGTGGAAAGATCCTTGTGAGTAGGCATAAATTTACACATTTTTTGTGAATCTCTCCACAATATACCAACAAGAGTTATAACTGTCTTTCCCATAAATGGGTAATCCTGTTACAAAGACCATGTTTATTATCTTCCATAGTGCATCAGGAGGTTCAATATTTGTAATAATACAGCTCTTTTACCAGTCAATATTTTTGATTTTTGGAAAGAAAAAAAGGATTCAACATATAGTTTGGTGTCTTCAGACATATTAACCCACCAAGAAGTGTTCTTAATTCTGATCATTGTTTTCTCAAGATCAAAATTTTCAGCTAATATTTCATCATGACAAATTTTCAAGATCATTTCTCTCGTAGAAGGAGGAATAACAATAACATTACTCAACTTTCTTCTATAATATAGATATCCTTCATCAATTGAAAATTTACCTTTTTCCAAAGCTTTTTGGTACTTTGGTGGAAGGGTTTTAATTAATTCTTGTATTGAAGCATTCTTTGGATCATTTAATATGGTGCATAACTTTTTCAAGTCAGTGTCCTTATCATATGATTCCAGAATAAGCTGTAATATCTCCTCCTCCATATCAACCACATATATCCCATGTATATGAATAATTTCGTCCTCAGGATCATATGCAGGATTAGAGTCATTATTTGGCAAAGGTAACATAGATAACATATCCACATTTGAGTGAACAATATGAGCCCTATGAATAACTGTCATTCTCCCTCTGTACTCTTGAACAGCCAACTGCCATCTGAACATATGTCTGTTAGGTGTTTTCAAGTTTAAAAGGGATTTAACTGCACTGCAGTCAGTGACAAGTTCAAATTTCTGGTCATCTAGGTAATAATGAAGCTTTTCTAGAGCCCATACTACAGCTAAACACTCTAATTGAGTAGAACCATATTTCAATTCACTATTTCTCAAGGTTCTTGAAACATAACAAATTACTACTTCTGAAACTTTATCATTCATCATTTGTTTCTGATGGAGGGCAGAACCAAGACCAATAAAACTGGAATCAGTGTATAAAAGAAATGGTTTTTTAAAGTCAGGTCAAGCAACAATTGGTTCTGACATCAAAAAATGTTTCATAGTGTCAAAAGCTCTTTGTCTTTCCCTATTCCAGACAAAAGCAACATCTTTTCTAGTCAATTAGATAAGGGGTAATGCTATGTCTTGGTAGTTTTTAATATAATTTTTATAGTATCCACACATTCCCAAAAAACTCTGGAGCCCTCTAACTGTGGTAGGATCCTTCACCTGTTGTATGGCTGCCACTTTGTTTTGGTCAACACATATCCGTAAACCTGAGACAACATGACCAAGAACTTTTAAGGAATGAAAACCTAATTTGCATTTCTTTAAAGCAAGTGTCATATTTATCTCATTCATCTTATGGAGCACTTTACACAGGTGGTTAAGGTGGTCCTCAAATTTTTAGAGAATATAATGATATCATCAATATAAACCATCAGCCATCCTTCAATTATTTCTTGATGCAATTTGTTATCCATAACTTTTTGAAAAACTGAATGGGCATTTTTATGGCCAAATGGCATCCTTATATACTGATAAATACCCATATGAGTAGCAATCATCTGAATATTCTGAGAATTATTCTCAGCAGGTACCTGGTCATATCCCTTATTAAAATTCCAACAGCTGATATATTTAGCACCTTGTAGGGTAGCATGTATAGAGCTAATTCTGGGTAAAGGATAGATATCATTAACAGTATAAGTGTTCAGTGCACTATAATCACCAATAACCTGGCTTTATCTTTCTCATAAGAAATTTGGACAGGTGATATAACACAATGGTTAGGGTTTTCAACTAACTTTTCAATAATATTCATCTTAAATAGGGTAGATATATTGTCTTCAATATCTTTTCTCATTGTGGGAGAAGCTGAATAAGGCTTCTTCTTTAAACTAGGTGGTATTTCAGTTATAGCAAAAGATAATGAAAGTTTCATTTTTCCTTTACAAATCCTAACTCATGTGACCCATGAGCAAAGGCCATATAAAAATATTTTATCAGCTTACTGACAGAATCTTTATCCTCACCAGAAAGTTGTTCTCCAAAAGAAGCATTATAAATTTCAGAAATGAGGTCAGGAATTTCTTTTGTAGATCTTCCTTTATATTGAACTACAGAATGACATGCATTCAATCCTGGTGTTAATAATTTCTTGGGGGAGGAAGTTGTAAATTTTTTCTTTCCATTCATCCCCATTGTGAAGCATTGGTTTAAAGGATATAATGTTATTTAATATTTGATTAAAATGTAATTTTCCACGATAAACCTTGATAAAATATCCACATTTGAGTGAACAATACCAGCCCTATGAATAATTGTCATTCTCCCCCTGTATTCTTGAACAGCCAACTGCCATCTGAACATATGTCTGTTTGGTGTTTTCAAGTTTAAAAGGGATTTAACTGCACTGCAGTCAGTGACAAGTTCAAATTTCTGGTCATCTAGGTTAAATGTAGATTTTCTAGAGCCCACACTACAGATAAAAATTCCAATTGAGTAGCACCATATTTCAATTCACTATTTCTCAAGGTTCTTGAAATATAACAGATTACAACTTCTGAAACATTAACATTTATCACTTGTTTTTGATGGAGTGCAGCGCCAAGACCAATGAAACTGGCATCAGTGTAAAAAACAAATGTTTGATTAAAGTCAGGTAAAGCAAGAATTGGTGCTGACATCAAACAGTGTTTCATAGTGTCAAAGGCTCCTTGTCTTTCACTATTCCAGACAAAAGCAACATCCTTTCTAGTAAATTGGGTAAAGGGTAAAGCTATGACTTGATAATTTTTAATATACTGTCTATAGAATCCACACATTCTCAAAAAACTCTGGAGCTCTCTAAATGTAGTAGGAGCCTTCACCTGTTGTATGGCTGCCAATTTTTTTTGGTCAACGCAAATCTGTAAGCCTGAAACAACATGACCAAGAACTTTTAAAGAATGAAAACCAAATTTAAATTTCTTCAAAGCAAGTGTCATATTTATTTCATCCATTTTCTGGAACACTTTAAACAGGTGGTTAAGATGGTCCTCAAATGTTTTTGAGAATATAATGATATCATCAATATAAACCATCAGCCATCCTTCAAGAATCTCCTGATGGAATGTGTTATCCATGACTTTTTGGAAAACTGAAGGGGAATTGTTAGGGCCAAAAGTCATCCTAATATACTTATAAATACCCATATGAGTAGCAATCATCAGAAAATTCTGAGAATTTTTCTCAACAGGTACCTGGTGATATCCCTTGTTACCATCCAAACAGCTGATATATTTAGCACTCTGTAAAGTAGCATGTATAGAGCTAATTCTAGGTAAGGGGTAGATATCATCAACAGTATAAGTATTTAGTGCTCTATAATCACCACATAACCTGGCTTTATCTTTCTCATAAGAAATTAGGACAGGTGAGATAACACAATATTTAGGTGTTTCAACTACCTTTTCAATAATATTCATTTTTAAAAGGGTAGAGATATTATCTTCAATATCTTTTCTCTTTGTGGTAGAAGCAGGATAAGGCTTCTTTTTTGAACTAGGTGGTATAACAGTTAATGGAAAAGACAATGAAAATTTCATTTCCTCTTTAACTAATCCAGGTTCATGTGACCCATGAGCAAAGGCCATAGGAAAAGACTTTATCAAGTTAATGATGGAATCTTTATCCTCTCCAGAAAGTTGTTCTACAAAAAGGGCATTGTCGATTTCAAAAATAAGGGCATGCATTACTTTTTTAAATCTTCCTTTATATTGAACCACAGAATTACATGTGTTCAATTCTGGTTTCAATAATTTTTTAGGGGAGGAAATCTTAAATTTTCTCCTCCCATTCATCCCCATTGTGAAACATTGGTTTGAAGGATCCAATTTTATGCCATACTTGGTTAAAATATCATTCCCTACAATAAACCAAATGCTCAAGTTATCATTTTTCATGACAACAAAATCACAAATAGCTCCTACAAAACTTTGGATATATTTAAAAAACACTGTGGCTTTGTATTTACCAATGGGGAACAAAACAGAGCCATCTCCTCTCCAATTTTCAGAAATGATAGGAATTAGTTTATTTTATATTCTTGATCCACTGAAGCAAGTGCTCTTTCAGATACTACACTTCCTCCAGTTCCAGAATCCAGAACAACTTCAATGCTGGTTCCATTGATCAAGACAGGTGCCTTGACGGGGGCAATAACAATTGAGCTATCCTCAATGTTCTTTATGATCTCAGAATCTTCAAATGTAGATAAATAATTATTATCAATATCAATAGTATTTAAATAATTGATATCCTCTTCCAGCATCAAGATTTCTTGTTGAGATTCATATGAAATATTGCTGGCACAATAACTTAAAGTATCATTCAGTGCTACTGTGTCATCAGCATGCTCCTCTGTTTGTTCTACAAGGATTATCTTCTTGTCACAAATATGGCCCTTCTGCCAAGGTTTGTTGCACTTCAAACAAGTGTTTGTTGCATAATTTTTAGGAGCAACAGGGGCAGAAGGCTTCCCAACCTTTTCCAGGGGTTTCTGTTGAAAAGTTGAGGGTTTTTCCCAAGTGGTTCTAATAATGAATCTTCTGGCATCATACTTGTTGTTTAGAAGAGTCTCATTACAAGTATTGATGAAAGAAGAAGGTTCACTGGTGAACTCAGTCCTAGCCACTATCAAGTCTCTCAGAGACATTTGTAATTTATAGAGGATCCTGTCCTTCCATAACTCAAACTCCATTTTTGGGTCCTAGCTCTTAAGATTTTAACAAGTTTCATTAAGAACTCAATAGGTTTATCAGTAAAAGAACTATATTTAGTTTCCTCATACTGCCTTTGTTGAGCCATCCTAAACTTGGAGTCCCCAAATTGTGCTTTAATTAATTTCTTCCAATCTTCCAATGAGTAATCATTCCCATCTAATAGGACAGACTCATACCACAAAAGGGCTACATTGGTAAATAAAGAAATTAACTTAGACACAACTTCCTCATCTGGGAGTTTGTAAGAGTTTTTTAAGTTATCAATTCTGCAAATAAACTTTTGACAATCAGAAGAAGAACCACCATCAAATGTTGGGTACTGGTCAAGTTTTGGCCAATTCTTTTGATTTGAAAGAGTCTCCTTAGTACTACCTTGTTTCTGAGTAAGAAGCAGCTGTAATTTTTCTAATTGGGCTTTAATCTCATTTTTCAATCCTTCTGTTCAAGATCCTGGTGCATCATCAATTTTTGATGGAAACTCAGTGGTATCAACAGGTATTTCTGGAACTATTTTTACTTTAGATGAACTAGACACAGATAATATTGGAGCATCCTGCACTATATTTTCCTTTAAAGAAATGTCAGAATATTTCTGGTCATTCAACAAAGAGTTCAATTTCTCTTCAATGATTGTTAGTCTTGTTTTCATTCTTGGAAGACTAGATAAACTCTCATTGATATTTTCAAAAGATAACTGATTTTTATTTTGAAAAGATGAATAATGGTCATTCAATCTCTTCAGATTCATCTTATCAATCTCCAGTTCCTGACAACAGATAGATACAGTGTCTTTTAATTTGGACAAATCATTTTTGATATTTTGCCACAAAGCAACCTTCTTTTCATGAGTTGCCTTATAATTAAAAAAATCATCAGAGACTTTCTGCAATTCACTCCTTAAGGATTGATACCCTTGCTCAGTTAATAAACCATTAAACTTCTGAGTTAATTGCATATTGTTCATAATATGATTCTGTTTTACAATAATATCTCTCAAGTACTCATCATTAATCTTTGCTACATCTGGAATGTTTCTCAATAAGGAACCTGAGTAACTTTCCAGACTCTCATAAAACTCAGGGTCAAGAGTTTCATTAATTACAGCCATATCAGGGTTAATCATTGAAGTGGAAATTAAAAGTAATGGATTAGATACATGATTTATTTGTCTACTGCTCACAGCCTCTACTGGTCTCAAGGTTTCTTCTTCCCTCTCAGATTTACCTGAAGGAACAGAATTGGCTACAATAAATGGCACTTGAGAATCAATAGAGGGGCTTACCAGGGTTTTCTGGGTATGACCATATTGAGTTTTCTTTTTCTTTTGCCTCCTTGATAGGGGTGAGGAGGTGTGGGGTTGACCTGGCTGGGTCTTGACAGACCTGCCTGAGGGAACTGATGCTGATTTTGAGACAGGTTGTCCCACTGAGTGTTTAACCAATCCCACTTCCACTTGGACACTTCCACTTTCTCTTGGGATTGGGGAGCCAATGGTTGATGATCCCCGGGGGGAAGAGGTTTCTTCTTCTCTTGAAGAAAGGTATCTATCTTTCTCACCTTTTCTTCCAGAGAATCTACCCTTGCCCTTACTCTCAAGTTTTCTGTCCTTAGCTCCTTTATGTGAGTTGACAGATTCTTTACCTGTTGAGGCAATGGCATCTTTTTTATCCTGAATCCTTTTGGAAGTTCTTCTGGTGGGTTTATTACAGGCTTCTGAACCTGAGTTGTGTCTACTAGGATTTCTACTTCTTCCATCTCCACATCCTGTTTGGGGTAAGGATTTATTAATTTGAGAAATTCTTCTTGTTAAAGGAGAACTTACAGAAGTAGGCCAATCATAATCAATTAAGTCTAGTTCCTCCTCACGTGCAGCAGAACCCTTTTGGTCAGTCATTCCTTTAAGATTTAACTGAAATGAAGAAAAGAGACAATAAGATGAATTAGTCTTTATTTTTAATTTAACAGAAATAAAATAAAAATAATAATAAAAAATGTTTTAGGATAAAAATCAACTAAGTAATAATTAATTTATTAATTTAAAATAATTTAAAACCAGGATTATAAAATAATCAACTGAAGAAATATATTAAAAATTTTTATTAAAAATTTTAAGACAATTATTTTCAGGATTTAAATCAACTAATTAACTACCAGGACTTAATGTCAACTGAAATAATTAAATATGAACTTTTATTAATTAAAATTTTTTTTATTGTATTATGAGGATTTAAATCAACTTATTAATTTAACTACCAGGACTTAATGTCAACTAAAATAATTAAATATTAATTTTTATTAATTAAAAAAAAAATTATTTTCAGGACAATTTGTCAACTGGAACAATTAAAATTTAAATTATCAGGACAAAAAGTCAACTGAAAATTATAATAATTAATTATTAAAATTTAATTTTATTATTACTTCTAGGACTAAGAACAATTGCTCTATTATTGTTAACTAGGAAAAATAAATAAATAAAAATATAATAAAAAATTAATTCCACATTACCAGACACCTCCGCCTGTAAAATGAGCAAATTAATGCCACTTACAGAGTGCTGAGTAAAAGGAAATACATAGCAAATGAAGAGTGCAACGTGACCCAAAATAGTAATATCAATAATTACCACAATATATACAACATTTAGTCAATATATGAACCTAATTTTTGGAGCGCGGTTTGATTCTTGTTTGCAGCAAAAAATTTCTGTCACGTGACGTATGACTTTCGTCGTTTTTGTCGCTCTCTCATCCTTACAGGAACTCAAATGCCAATGGTCCCTTCAATTTATGCCCTCAAATCACGATGCGCCGTTGATAATTCGGAAAGGCCTCCAATTGTCAAGGGGTCCTTTTGGGTCAAGAAGTTTATATGAGGTTTATACAAGGAAAATTGGGGATTTAATGAACTCTCAAATAAAAGTACGTATTTCTTAATCAAATTGATTTGTTTACTCAAATATAAGAGGTGGTTTTTAAATATTAATATAATTTATAGATTAGAATTACGCCATTGTATGTACTGATGTTAAAAAATATAGTAATAAGTGTTTGTAATGTAAATTTAATAATAATGTAAGTAATAAAGGAATGTCCTGAAAAGCACAAAAGTAAGGGGCCTTTTATAGGCAAAACATGAGGGAATAAAAGACACGGAATTTACACCATCTACTGTAAGAATGTGAGAAAGTAGGTGACTAAAAGGAGTACATATATGACATAAGAAAATAAATAAATTAATACGTCAAAAAGGGCATCAATTTTATTAGTAATAAAGTATGAGTTCCTTGTCATAATTAATTACATCACAATTAAATTAATTATATTAATTTCACGGGATTCCAGATCTCTCAATGAAATAATCTTAAGGTTTTTTTATTATAATTTTATTATAAATTTTTATTCCCAATCAAACTTTTACTATTGAGCACGGTGTTAGGGAGTAAAATTGTAGGGGACATTTATTTACATTATTTATACTACTTAATGTACTTAACTAGTTAGTTGTAAGTAATACTTAAGTGACTAAATAATGGATTGTTAGTAAGAAGAAAGGGCGTGGCTTCAACTCAGTAAAATAATTAATTTTTTTACCAGGTAGGTCTAGTAGCCTGGCTGACAATTCCACTTACAGAGTGCTGAGTAAAAAAGATATACATGGACTGTCAGCCAGGCTACTAGACTTACCCGGTAAAATATTTTATTATTTTAATGAGTTAAAGCCACGCCTTTCTTCCTAATAATAATTATTTATTTATTTACTTAAGTAGTACTTACAATTAACTAAAGTTAAGTACAATAAGTAGTATAAATAAATAATATAAATAAAATGTCCCTTGCAATTTTACTCCCTAACACCGTGCTCAAAAGTATATGTAAAAGGGAGTAAAATTAATAATAAATTTATAATATAAAAACTTTAAAACAATTATATTACCTCAGTGAGAGATCTGTAATCCTGTGAAAGTAATGTAATTGATTATTTATTGTGTAATAATTGTGACAGTCCAAGGAATTCAAACTTTGTTGCTAATAAATTTGATGCCCTTGTTGACGTACTAATTTATTACTTTCATATGTCATTTATGTACTCCTTTTCTTGTCATTCTTTTCTCTCACACTCACAGTAGACGGTGTAAATTCCTTACATTTTATTTCCTCATATTTTGCCTATAAAAGGTGTCTGATTTTGTGCTTTTCAAACCATTCTTTTATCACCTTACTTTATTATTACTATTTACAACACCATACTTATTTTTATATTTTATTACATTAGTAGTTACAAGAGGTTAATTCTAATCAATAAATTATATTAATATTTAAAAATCTACCTCTTATATTTGAGTAATAAATCATTTAGATTAAGAAATACGTACCAATTTTTGAGAGTTCATTTAAATCCTTAAAATCCTTGTAGAAACTTCATACCAAATCTTCTAGACCAAAAGCATACCTTAAAAATTGAGGGCTTTCCAAATTATCGACGGCAAAACAATATTTGAGGCGTAATCAAGGGAACCATCGGTGTGCAAGTACCTGTAAAGGACGAGAAAGCGAGAAAACGACGAATGTCATACGTCACATGACAAAAATTTTTGCTGCGAACAGTAATTGAACCGCGCTCCAAAAATTTAAGTTCATATACTGAATAAATGTCGTATTTATTGTGGTAATTACTGTTATTACTATTTGTGGGTTACTCTTCACTCTTCATTTGCTACGTATTTCATTTTACTCAGCACTCTGTAAGTGGAATTAATTTTCTCATTTTTCAGGGGGAGGTGTCTGGTAATTGGACTTTATTTTTATTTTTCCTGGTAGACCATAATAGAGCAATAAGTGTTCTTAGTCCCAGAGGTAATAAAATAATTATATTTTAATATTATTTATTATAATTTTTCAGTTGACATTTTTCCTGATTAATTTAATTGTTCCAGTTGACAAATTGTCCTGACAATAATATTTTTAATTAATATATAATTAATATTTAATTACTTCAGTTGACTTTGAGTCCTGGTAATTCAATAAATATTTTAATTAATAAAACATATATTTAATTATTTCAGTTGACATTAAGTCCTGGTAATTAAGTGGTCAAGCTTAATAAAATTTTAAAATAAAAATTTATATTTATTTACTTCAGTTGACAGAAAACGACAAACGTCATACGTCACATGACAAAATTTTTTGCTGCGAACAGGAATTGAACCGCGCTCCAAAAATTTAAGTTCATATACTGACTAAACGTCGTATTTATCGTGGTAATTACTGTTATTACTATTTGTGGGTTACTCTTCACTCTTCATTTGCTACGTATTTCCTTTTACTCAGCACTCTGTAAGTGGAATTAATTTGCTCATTTTTCAGGGGGAGGTGTCTGGTAATTGGACTTTATTTTTATTTTTATATTTTTTTTATTTTTCCTGGTAGACCATAATAGAGCAATAAGTGTTCTTAGTCCCAGAGGTAATAAAATAATTATATTTTAATATTATTTATTATAATTTTTCAGTTGACATTTGTCCTGATTAATTTAATTGTTCCAGTTGACAAATTGTCCTGACAATAATATTTTTAATTAATATATAATTAATATTTAATTACTTCAGTTTACTTTGAGTCCTGGTAATTCAATAAATATTTTAATTAATAAAACATATATTTAATTATTTCAGTTGACATTAAGTCCTGGTAATTAAGTGATCAAGCTTAATAAAATTTTAAAATAAAAATTTATATTTATTTACTTCAGTTGAAATTAAGTCCTGGTAGTTAAGTTATCAGTTTAATAAAATTTTGTTAAATTAATAAAGTTTCATATTTTATTACTTCAGTTGACAATAAGTCCTGGTAATAAATTAGTAGATTTAAATCATGAAAATAAATAATTAAAAATTATTAATAAAAATTCTAATTTATTTCTACAGTTGATTATATTATAATCCTGGTTTTAAATTTTTTTTATTATTAATAAATTAATTTTATTTAAGTTGATTTTTATCCTGAAAAAAGATTTTTTTTATTTTATTTTATTTTTTAATAAAAAAATCAAAAATAAAGACTAATTAATCTTATTGTCTCTTTTCTTCATTTCAGTAAAATCTTAAAATGACTGACCAAAGTGGTTCTGCTGCACGTGAAGAAGAACTAGACTTAATTGATTATGATGAGCCTACTTCTGTAAGTTCTCCTTTAACAAGAAGAATTTCTCAGACTAATAAATCCTTGCCCCAAACAGGATGTAGAGATGGAAGAAGTAGAAATCCTAGTGGACACAACTCAGGATCAGAAGCCTATGATAAACCCACGAGAAGAGCTTCCAAAAGGCTTCAGGATAAAAAAGATGCCATTGTCTCAGCAGGTAAAGAATCTGTCTACTCACATAAAGGAGTTAAGGACAGAAAGGTTAAGACTAAAGGTAAGGGTAGATGCTTTGGAAGAAAAGGTGAGAAGAACAGATACTTTTCTCCAAGAGAAGAAGAAACCTCTTCCTCCCAGTGATCAACAACAATTGGATCCCCAGTCCCAAGAGAAGGTGGAAGTGTCCAAGTGGCAGTGGGACTGGCTAAACACTCAGTGGGACTACCTAGCTCAAAACCAGCATCAGTTACCTCAGGTAGGTCCATCAAGGCCCACCCAGGTCAACCCCACTCCTCCCCACCCTTATCAAGGATGCAAAAGAAGAAGAAAGCCCAATATGGTGATACCCAACAAACCCTGGTATGTCCATCTATTGATTCTCAAGTACCTTTTCTTGTGGCTGACTCTGTTCCTTCAGGTAAATCTGGAAGGTAGGATGAAACCTTGAGACCTATAGAGGCTGGGAGTAGTAGACAAATCACTCATGTATCTAATCCTTTAATTTTAATTGCTACCTCAATGATTAATCCTGATATGGCTGTGATTGATGAAACTCTTGACCCTGAGTTCTATGAGAGTCTGGAAAGTTACTCAGTTTCCTTATTGAGAGACACTCCAGATGTAGCAAGAATTAATGATGAGCACTTGAGAGATATTATTGCTAAGCAAAATCATATAATGAGCAATATGCAATTGACTCAGAGATATAATAGTTTGTTAACTGATCAGGGTTATCAAGCATTAACACCACACAATATGGGGGGCGGACTTGCTAGCAAGTCCGCAACCTTGGACCCAAACTCACCATAGATTGAACACACATTGAGTTATTGATAAAGGAACCATACAATCAGGGATGAACACCACTCAGCAGAACAGTTTTAGGTGGGTGTTCAAGTAGAGTTCAGTATGGGTTCAGTCTGAGTTCAGTCTGAGTTCCATCTGAGTTCCATCTGAGTTCAGGTTGAGGACTTGCTAGCAAGTCCACCCCCTATATTGCGTAGTGTAAGAAGTGAATCACAGAGAGTCTCTGATGAATTGTCTCATTACAAAGCAACCCATGAAAAGAAAGTTGCTTATTGGCAAAGTGTAAAAAATGATTTGTCTAAACTAAAAGATACTGTATCTGCCTGTTGCCAGGAGGTAGAGATAGATAAGATAAATCTGAAAAGATTGAATCACCATTTGTCATCTTTTCAAAATAAAAATCAGTTATCTTTTGGAACTATCAATGAGAGTTTATCTAGTCTTCCAAGAATTAAAACAAGACTAACAACCATTGAAGAAAAAATGAACTCATTGTTAAATGACCAAAAATATTCTGACATTTCTGTGAAGGAACATATAGTGCAGGATGCTCAAATAGTACCTGTGGCTAGCTCATTTAAGTAAAAATAGCTCCAGAGATACCTGTTGATAACACTGAGTTTCCATCAAAAACTGATGATGCACCAGGATCTGCAACAGAAGAATTAAACAATGAGATTTCAGCCCAATTACAGAAATTACAGCTGCTTCTTACTAAGAAACAAGCTAGTACTAAGGAGACTCCTTCAAATCAAAATAATTGGCCAAAACTTGACCAGTACCCAACATTTGATGGTGATTCTTCCTCTGATTGGCAACAATTTATTTGCAGAATTGATAACTTAAAAAATTCTTACAAACTCCCAGATGAGGAAATTGTGTTCAAGTTAATTTCTTTGTTCACTAATGTTGCCCTGATGTGGTATGAATCTGTTCTCCTGGATGGGAATGACTACTCATGGGAGGATTGGAAGAAATTAATTAAAGCACAATTTGGTGGCTCCGAGTTCAGAATGGCTCAACAAAGGCAGTATGAGGAAACTAGATATAGCTCTTCTACTGATAAACCTATTGAGTTTTTAATGAAACTTGTAAAAATAAATAAGGCAATGGACCCAAATATGGAGTTTGATTTATGGAAGGACAGGATCCTCTATAAATTACCAATGTCTCTGAGAGACTTGATAGTGGCTAGGACTGAGTTCTCCAAAGAACCCTCTTCTTTCATTAATACTTGCAATGAGATACTTCTAAACAATAAGTATTATTCCAGAAGATTCATTCCTAGGACCCCTTTGGAGAAACCCTCCACTTACCAACAGAAGCCTTTGGAAAAGGTTGGTAAACCTTCTGTCCCTGTTACACAAGAGAAGTATGCAACAAACACTTTCTTCAAGTGCAACAAGCCTTGGCAGAAAGGCCATGTTTGTGACAAGAAGATAAGTCTTGTAGAACAAACAGAGGAGCATGCTGATGACACAGTGGTACTGGATGATACATCAAGTGATTTTTCCAGCAATATTTCATATGAATCTAAACAAGAAATCTTGATGCTGGAAGAGGATATCCATTATTTAAATACTATTGATATTGATAATAATGATTTATCTACAGTTGAAGATGCTGAGATCATAAAGAACATTGAGGATAGCTCAATTATTATTGCCCCTCTTAAGGCACCAGTCTTGATCAATGGAACCAGAATTGAAGTTGTTCTGGATTCTGGAGCTGGAGGAAGTGTAGTATCTAAAAGAGCACTTGCTTCAGTAGATCAAGACTATAAATCTAAACTGTTGCCTATCACTTCTGAAAATTGGAGAGGAGATGGCTCTGTTTTGTTCCCCATTGGTAAATACAAAGCCACAGTGTTTTTTAAATATATCCAAGGTTTTGTAAAAGCTATTTGTGATTTTGTTGTCATGAAAAATGATAACTTGAGCATTTGGTTTATTGTAGTGAATGATATTTTAACCAAGTATGGAATAAAATTGGATCCTTCAAACCAATGTTTCACAATGGGGATGAATGGGAGGAGAAAATTTAAGATTTCCTCCCCTAAAAAATTATTGAAACCAGAATTGAACACATGTAACTCTGTGGTTCAATATAAAGAAAATCTACAAAGGAAATGCATGCCCTAATGTCTGAAATTGACAATGCTTCTTTTGGAGGACAACTTTCTGGTGAGGATAAAGATTCCATCATTAACTTGATAAAGTCTTTTCCTATGGCCTTTGCTCATGGGTCACATGAACTGGGATTAGTTAAAGAGGAACTGAAACTTTCATTGTCTTTTCCATTAACTGTTATACCACCTAGTTTAAAGAAGAAGCCTTATCCTGCTTCTCCCACAAAGAGAAAATATATTGAAGACAATATCTCTACCCTTTTAAAAATGGATATTATTGAAAAGGTAGTTGAAACACCTAAATATTGTGTTATCTCACCTGTCCTAATTTCTTATGAGAAAGATAAAGCCAGGTTAGGTGGTGATTATAGAGCACTAAATACTTATACTGTTGATGATATCTACCCTTTACCTAGAATTAGCTCTATACATGCTACTTTACAGGGTGCTAAATATATCAGCTGTTTGGATGGTAACAAAGGATATCACCAGGTACCTGTTGAGAAAAATTCTCAGAACTTTTTGATGATTTACACTCATATGGGTATTTATAAGTATATTAGGATGCCATTTGGCCCTAAAAATTCCCCTTCAGTTTTCCAAAAAGTAATGGATAACACATTCCATCAAGAGATAATTGAAGGATGGCTGATGGTTTATATTGATGATATCATTATATTCTCAAAAACATTTGAGGACCATTATAAACACCTGTGTAAAGTATTCCAGAAAATGGATGAAATAAATATGACACTTGCTTTGAAGAAATGTAAATTTGGTTTCCATTCTTTAAAAGTTCTTGGTCATGTTGTTTCAGGCTTACAGATATGTGTTGACCAGAACAAAGTGGCAGCCATACAACAGGTGAATGCTCCTACAACAGTGAGAGAGCTCCAAAGTTTTTTGGGAATGTGTGGATACTATAGACAGTATATTAAAAATTACCAAGTCATAGCTTTACCCCTTACCCAATTAAATAGGAAGGATGTTGCTTTTGTCTGGAATAGTAAAAGACAAAGAGCCTTTGACACTATGAAACACTGTTTGATGTCAGCACCAATTCTTGCTTTACCTTACTTTAATCAACCATTTGTTTTGTACACTGATGCCAGTTTCATTGGTCTTGGTGTTGCCCTCCATCAAAAACAAGTGATAATTGATAAAGTTTCAGAAGTAGTAATTTGTTATATTTCAAGAACCTTGAGAAATAGTGAATTGAAATATGGTGCTACTCAATTAGAGTGTTTAGCTGTAGTATGGGCTCTGGAAAAGCTTCATTATTACCTAGATGACCAGAAATTTGAACTTGTCACTGACTGCAGTGCAGTTAAATCCCTTTTAAACTTGAAAACACCTAACAGACATATGTTCAGATGGCAGTTGGCTGTTCAAGAGTACAGAGGGAGAATGACAGTTATTCATAGGGCTCATATTGTTCACTCAAATGTGGATATGTTATCTAGGTTACCTTTGCCAAATAATGACTCTAATCCTGCATATGATCCTGAGGACAAAATTATTCATTTACATGGGATATATGTAGTTGATATGGAGGAAGAGCTATTACAGCTTATTCTCAAATCATATGATAAGGACACTGACTTGAAAAAGTTATGCACCATATTAAATGATCTAAAGAATTCTTCAATACAAGAATTAATTAAAACCCTTCCACCAAAGTACCAAAAAGCTTTGGAAAAAGGTAAATTTTGAATTGATGAAGGATATCTATATTATAGAATAAAGTTGAGTAATTTTATTGTTATTCCACCTTCTATGAAAGAAATCATTTTGAAAATTTGTCATGATGACATATTAGCTGGACATTTTGATCTTGACAAAACAATGATCAGAATTAAGAACACTGCTTGGTAGGCTAATATGTCTGAAGACAAAAAATTATATGTTGAGTCTTGTGATTCTTGCCAAAAATCAAAAAGATTAACTGGTAAAAGAGCAGGATTAATGTAACATATTGAACCTCCTGATGCTCCATGGCAAATAATAAACATGTATTTTGTAACAGGATTACCAATTGCTGGTAAAGACAGTTATAACTCTTGTTGGGTTATTGTGGACAGATTCACAAAAATGTGTAAATTTATCCCTACCCACAAGGATTTTTCCACTAAAGAATTAGCTTTCTTATAGTGGTCTCATATGTTTAATTCTGCTGGTTTCCCTAAAGCCATAATCTCTGACAGAGACCCTAAATTTACTTCTGAATTTTGGATGTCTCTGATGGATGTTTGTGGTTGTGATCTGAAACTTTCTCCTGCCCATCACCCTCAGACTGATGGTTTAGCTGAACAAATGATTCAGACTTTAGACGACATGATAAGAAGATATTGTCCCTTTGCCCTTGAGTATAAAGATAATGATAGATTCACTCATGACTAGGTTAACTTACTTCCTGGGTTAGAATTTTCTTATAATAGCACTGTTCATTCTGTTACTCAAAGAAAGCCTTTTGAGCTCTGGCTTGGATATGTTCCCAATACTCCTGCCCAAATTCTCAATAACAAAATAACTAAATTGGATATACATCCTGGTGTAAAATCTTTTCTTCAAATGCAACAACTATGTAGAAATCATGCTCAAAAATGTATTGAAAAATCATTTGAATATGAGAAGAAAAGATGGGACAAATCCCATAAAGAATACACTTTTAAAAAGGGTGATGAAGTGTTGAATTCTACAGTCCACTTCAACTTAAAAGGTAATAACAAATTGAAAGATCCATTTGTTGGTCCATTTGTTGTCAGAAGAATGATTGGAGATAATGCAGTTGAGGTTATTCTGTATTCTCCATATGACAGAAAACATCCTATTTTTCCAATATCTCTTTTGAAACCTTACACATCCAATAGTGATTTATTTCCAAAAAGTAGGGGAAGACCAAAGAAAACCCCAAATGAAATCACTGAAACAGCAGAAATTGAAAAAATCTAAATGACAGAATAGTCACTGCTGAAAAAGGTACAGAATACTTATTGAGATTCAAGAATAAATCATCTGCATATGATTCTTGGATACCTGGGAAGGAGATTTCTAATCTTCCTACTCTACTAAAAAAGTATAAAAAGAAAAAATCATAGCATTTTTTTATTGTTATTTTTTAGAGTGAGGGATTGTCAGCCAGGCTACTAGACTTACCCGGTAAAATAATTAATTATTTTACTGAGTTGAAGCCACGCCTTTCTTCTTAATAATAATTATATATTTATTTACTTAAGTAGTACTTACAATTAACTAAAGTTAAGTACAATAAGTAGTATAAATAAATAATATAAATAAAATGTCCCTTACAATTTTACTCCCTAACACCATGCTCAAAAGTATATGTCAAAGGGAGTAAAATTAATAATAAATTTATAATATAAAAACTTTAAAACAATTATATTACCTCAGTGAGAGGTCTGTTATCCCGTGAAAGTAATGTAATTGATTATTTATTGTGTAATAATTGTGACAGTCCAAGGAATTAAAACTTTGTTGCTAATAAATTTGATGCCCTTGTTGACGTACTAATTTATTACTTTTTTATGTCATTTATGTACTCCTTTTTCTTGTCATTCATTTCTCTCACAATCACAGTAGACGGTGTAAATTCCTTACATTTTATTTTTTCATATTTTGTTTATAAAAGGCCTCTGATTTTGTGCTTTTCAAACCATTCTTTTATCACTCACTTTTATTACTACGTATTACAACACAAACTTATATTTTATACTTTATCACATTAGTATTTACAAAAGTGTAATTCTAATCAATAGACTATAATAATATTAAAATTTTACCTCTTTTATTTGAGTAATAAATTATTTAGATTAAGAAGTACGTACAAAATCTTTGAGAGTCCATTTTAAACCTTTAAAATCCTTGAAAACTCCGTACCAAATCTTCTAGACCAAAAGCGTACCTTGACACTTTATATTAAAAATTTTTTTTCTTATAATTTAATTAATAAAAAATCTTTTTCATATTTGGAGCAAATTATTAACTGAATTTTATTAATTTTTTTAGAAATTAATTAATCTTCCCACTATTATGTCCAACAATTTGGCTGAGAAAATGGATACCATGCAAGTGGATGAAATTGAAATTGATTATGATGCTGATACTGTGAGTTCTTCTAAAGTTGATTATAAAAAATCTTATGCTAACAAGAAAAATCCACATAATTCAGGATGTTGTAATGACAGTGTGGTCTTCCAACATTGTAAGGGGCCTTTGTTGTGTGATTTGGCGCGGTTTGTGCATGTCTTAATTGACAACTGTTAAAGAATTATGTATTTTTCTGGTTTTATTCCGTGGATATTGGGTCTGCGGGTATGTGGGTACTATCATTGGATAGCCCTGGTTTTTCTCTATATTTTATATCATTAAGAAATTTTTCATATTCTGAGTTTTAAGGGGTCATTTCCTCATTTTTCATTTATAGAAGATTTCTGTTTAATTTTGTTTTTTGTGTTTTACGGGCTAAACTTAAGTCTTAGGGTTAAGTGCTTAGTACCATTGGATGGAGCTAATTTTTCTCTATATTTCATGTCTCAATGTTGTTATAGTGAAATTCCGTGTTTTAAAGGTTTTAGTAGTTGTAGCTAATTTTTCTAAGTAGATTAGTGGTTTTTATTGGTTTTCTGGCTTCAGGGAGGCCGGGCCGCCTCAGGCGGCCCGCCCGCCTCTGTTTTAGGAGGTTGGGGAGCACTACAGGAGGGTTTTTTATGCAATTTGGCAGGTACAGGCGCCAGATTGGTGGGTGCGCATGGGCTCTTAATTGGTGGTCTGTGTTTACATAGTGAATAAGACAGTTTGGGGCAACTTTAATCATCATACAACCATCTGGAGGTGATCTCATTGTTCCTCACTCAGTTTTCACTGTTTTCTGGCCACAATTGGCTGTGTTTGTTGCAAGTGAGTTCTTCATTTAACTTAACTTTGGCAACTGTTTTCTCTGTTATAGTCTTGCAAGCTATAGCAAGTATTATTGCTGTCTCTGGTGTGGATTTGCAGCCTACATCAAGTATCTTTGCTGTCTCTGGTGTGGACTTTGTTCTACATTTCAGTTCTTTTGTCTGGTAGTCTATCTGGGGACTACTTTCTTGGCTCATCAAGCAGTCAAGTGTGTTAAACAAGAGCTTTAGCAAAACAGGAACCAACTTACTTTAGAAAGTAAATCTCACTCTATTTTTCTAAAGGGACAGGGGTTATTCTCTCTGGTTTTTCTCCAACTCCCTTGGTCAAGGCCTATAGCTAGTAATATAGGATTGTCTACATTTCTGGTGCCCAACGTGGGGTAGAACTTGCTAGTTCTTTGAAATCTCTGTTTTCTTTGGTTGGCTCTTTTTGGTGTTTTGGACTGGAAGAATGGCTTCTGGTTCTGCTATTCCTGTGGTGACTGTCAGTGGGGGGGATGGTCCTTCTTCTGTGATGGTTAGGGAGTGTGTGAGGATTAAAACTTGGGATGGTACCAAGTTTAATGGGGAAGATGTCAAGTGGTTTCTAGAGAAGTATGAAACTGCTGCTGGAGTGGATGGTGCTTCCTACCGGGACATGGAGAAGCAGATTATCTTCTTTATTGGGGATAGTTCAGTGGAGAAGAAGATTGTGGCCATGTCTGGCTACAAGAAGAGAGATTGGAAATTGTTGTGTAGGGAGATGGTGGATAGATGGGGTGTCAGGTTCACTATGGTGGATCTGAACAAGGTTGTCAGTGAATGGAAATCTTATGGTGGTGTTGGTAACTTACATAGTTACAGGAAGTTTCTGCTACAGTTTGATCCTGTGGTGGAATATTTGGTGGAAGTGGAGGAGCTGGCACATGAAAATTCTGCCAAGGATGTTTTTTGGTCTGCCCTGGCTAGAGATGTCAGGATGGATGTGTTGAAGGAGCTGTCAAGAAAGGAATTGATGAAGACTCTTTCTAATGGGGATCAGAAGTTTCCTGCCTTGGATAAGGTGAAGGAGGCTGTTGAGGCCCATTTGAAGTTATTGTCTGTGGACACCTATCAGGAGGGGTGTGCCAAATATGTCAGCAAAGTCAGTGAGGCTTTGGCTGAAGAGGAATTTAGGGAGAAGAAGGAGGAGAAAAATTTGGTGCAGGTTCCCAAACAGGAGAGGGACCCAATGGTGGAGCAGTTGGCTGATCTGACAAAACAGCTGCACATTTTTGTCCAGGAGGCCAAGAAGGTTAATAAGGCACCTTCTCAGCCAAGAGATTTTGAAAGGAGGGCTGGTAGGAGTGATCCTTGGGTTTGCTCTTATTGCAATAGGAGGGGGCACTGAACAGAGATGTGTATGAAGGAAAAGTGGAGTTTGATGGCAGGGTTTTTAAGTTCCCTGACAGTTCCTTTGTGAGGCCCAGTGAGGGGCAGGCTCCTGTTGATTTGGTCAGGAGAAGGGGTGGCCTTAATCAAAGGAGGCCAAGGTTTGAGGAGATTCCTGATCAGGGGAAGTCTTCTGTTAAGGTAGATGATAATGTCAAGGGAAAGAGGAAGGAGGTCAATAAGGTCTCTTTTTCTACTTCCTTTGGTGGTTTGGAGTTTTATTCTTGTGGTGGACAGTCAAGTGGTGAATGCTTGGCTGGTGTTTATGATGTGGAAGCAGGAAAGGTGGGAAGGCCTAAGAGCAGTTCTCAGGCCCAACCAAAGCCAAATGCTTCAAAGGTGGATCCTAAGCTGAGTGCAGCTAGGAAGAGGTACAGCAAAGAGGAGCTGTACAAGTTTCAGAAGGGTATGGCTGACATGGGCCCCCCTAGTTTTGGTGCATTGGACCTGAATGGTGAGCCAATGCCAATGGAGGTGGATTTTGACTCTGAGGAGGATGTCCCTTTGGCTTCATTGCCAAAGCCTGTTGGATTCAGAGGTTCTGGTGAGGGATCTGGTTTGGTTCCTGTTAATGGTAAGTCTGTTGGTGGTGCTGGTCCTCAAGAATATTCTAGGACCAAGGTGGTGAAGCCAAGGGCGCACTTTGAGAGGCCAGTAGTGTCTGGTCAAGTTAATGTTATGGACTCTGTCCTGGAAAGGATTAATCAGGGTCAGGTTTCCCTATCTTATGGGGAATTGTATGCTATCAGTCTAGGGTTGGCTGATAGGCAGAAAAAGTTGTTGACCAGGAGAAGGGTTTCTTCTGGTGAGGTAGAATACATTTGTGATTCTTCTGAAAAGTTTAGTGAGGGGTTGGAAACTCATTTTTCTGCTCCTCTGGGATATGTAAATGTCACTCTGAATGGCAGGGAGGCAAGGGCATTGGTGGATTCAGGTTCTCAGATAAACCTGATTTCTTTGTTTGAGGAAACTCATATGGGCCTCCCCATCAAAACTGTTATTGGTGGGAATTTGAGAGTGATTGGTGGCCATGTCACTGAATTGGTTGGAACTTCAGAGTTTTTGAAGTTAGATGTTGGCGGAGACTCAGGGAAGGTTCATTTTTACATTTCTAAAGGTAATGTAAAAGCAGTTTTGGGTGGGCCATTCTTGATGGATTTTCAGGCAAGAATTGGTTATCAATTTGATTTGGGAATCATTTTGGAGTTGACTGGTGAAGAGGAAAGGAGGCTTCACATGAGGTTATCATCCCCTGGAGAGGATGGTTGGGAGACTAGGCCTGGTTTATCTTCAATGTGCCAGTGCATGGACTTCTGCAGGAGAAGGAAGGAAGTGGGTGCTGCCTCTGGTTTTTTGGAGTGCGGCTCAGGCTCTATTGAGAGTCTGTCTTTTTTAGAGTAATAAGGGCTGATCACCCTAGTGCTACAACCTCTCCCCGAGATGAGGAAATCCCAGGTTGTAGTAGGTCAGCTCCCTTGGAGATATACCAAGTGGATTTTCAACTTTCTCTTTTTAATGTTTCTCTTCTCTGCAAGTATTCATCAAGTTTTTTATCAAGTCTCTGTTCTCTATCAATATTCTTAATTATTTTTAATTCAATTTCAAAGAAGAAGATTGGTTATATATCTTTATTGAAAGATATGCGGAAAAGTTTTGGGGTGGTGAGATTGGGGTCTAAAGTAGGTCCTCCCAATTGTGCACCGCTAGGGTTTCTTCTACACCTTTCAAAAAAATTACCTGGGCCACACCTGTGAGAATTGGGTAAACCCCTGGTTATTTTTGTAGGTCAGAAGAAAACTCAAGAAAAGAAGATAAAAATTTCAAAATAATTCATGAAAATCAAGAAAAAAAATCTGAAGATAATGAAGAAAGAAGATGCAAAATATTTTTGTGAAGATCTTCAAGATCTATCTTTGGGCCTCCAGCATGAGGTTAAACTGCAGAAAATTATGAAGAAAGAAGATCATAAAGATCAATTTTTGGGCCTCCAGCATGAGGATAAACTGCACAATTTTAGAAGGTGTGATTCAGAAGATGAATCAAGATTTGAAGATTTGGAAGTTGGAAGTGAGGATGAAGATGTGGAATTGTGGAAAAGTTTTGGAGTGGTGAGATTGGGGTGTAAAAGTAAGTCCTCCCAATTGTGCACTGCTAGGGTTTCTTCTACAACTTTCAAAAACATTACTTTGGCCACACATGTGAGCAAGGGGGAAACCCTTGGTTTTTGTTCCACGTCTGGTGGTGAAGATTTCCTGATGATCCCTCAAGTTGAAGGTGGAGCGGCAAAGTATAAGAAGGTAGAGCAGAAGATTAGGCCTGTCAATGAGCCTATGCCTGTGGGTTTAAATCCGCCTTTGAAGAGACCTCCATTGTCAAGAGATCCGTACTGTACTCCTTTGGTGAAGAATCCTCCAGAATTTGTAGAGACGGCTAGGGTGACTTTGGAAAGGTTGAAAGTTGTTAATTTTGGTCCTGATGGGTGGTTGTCTGAGGAAGAAAAGAAGTTGTTGTTGCACGTTATTGTGCTAAGGGAAAAAGCTGTGGCGTTTGTTGAGGAGGAAAGGGGTGTATTGAAGAACTCTTATGGGGAACCTTACTTGATTCATGTTGTTTGTCCTGAACCTTGGAAAATAAAACCTATTCCGATTCCAGCCGCTATTAGAGAGGATTTTGTAGAGATTGTTAGGGAAAGAGTCAGGACTGGGTTATATGAACAATCAAAATCCAGTTACTCAAGTCTGGTGTTCTGTGTAAAGAAGCAGAATGGAAGGTTGAGGGTGGTTCATGATCTTAGAGCCTTGAATAGAGTCACTATCAAGGACGCTGGTATGCCACCAAGTGCAGAGGATTTTGTTGAAGCTTTCGCTGGAAGGGTGTGTTATGGTTTGGGTGATATTATGGGTGGTTATGATGAGAGGGAACTACATACAGATTCAAGGCCTCTCACAACTTTTGAGACTCCTTTGGGAAGATTTCAGCTCAATAGGTTGCCTCAAGGAGCAACTAATTCAGTGGCAGTTTATTAAGCACAGATGGCTTGGATTTTTCAGGATGAGGTTCCTACCCATGCTGGTATTTTTATTGATGATTGTGGAATTAAAGGACCATCCACTGATTATGGTAATGAGGTGTTAGCGGAGAACCCTGGCATAAGGAGGTTTGTGTGGGAATATGCAATAACTCTAGAGAGAGTGTTGTTCAGGATTGAAGAGGCTGGTTTGACCATTTCAGGGTCAAAATTCTGTTGTTGTGTTCCTGCTATGGAAATTCTGGGTCATGTGGTATGTAAAGAGGGAAGGATTATGGCGAAGAAGAAGATTAATAAAATTCAGTCTTGGCCAAGGCCTAAAAATACTACTGAAGTCAGGGGATTTTTGGGTGTATGTGTATATGTCAGGATTTTTATTAAGGATTTTTCTTTGTTGGCTTCACCTTTAAGGAGGTTGACCAGAAAAGATGCAGATTGGGAATGTACTGAAGAGTGTGAAGAGGCTTTTCAGAAGTTGAAAAAGGTTGTTGGTGAAGATATTGTTCTTCACAAGTTGGATTATGGTGTTGGTGCCGGAAAAATTTATCTGGCAGTGCACTCAAGTTATATTGCTGCTGGTGCTGTTTTGTCTCAGGAGGATAAGACTGGGAGGGTCAGGCCAGTAAGATATGAGTCTGTGGTGTTTAATGAGGTGGAATCTAGGTATTCTCAACCTAAGTTGGAATTGTGCGGCATAGCTAAAATTTTAAAGAAGCTACAGACGGTTTTGTGGGGGCAGCATTTTGAGCTGCAGGTGGATGCAAAATCTTTGGTTCAGATGATCAATACACCTAGTCTTCCAAATGCTCCAATGACTAGATGGGTGGCATTTATTCAACATTTTTATTTTGACCTGGTACACAAACCAGGTAAAACTTTTACTATGCCTGATGGATTATCAAGGAGGACACCTACAGATGAGGATTCTGATTCTGAAGAGTTTGACAAAGATGTTCCAGTGGTTAGGGCCAGCACAAAGGGTTCTGAGGATTTTTCTCTCCTCCCCCATGAGGCTAAACTGGATGATTGTTCTGACCTCACCCAAGAGGCTAAACTGGCTGGATCTGATCTTGATTCTGGTGATCAGGATGTTTTTGTTGATGAAGATGGAGTTGTTGTTTGGGACAGCTCAAAATTGGAAAAGGGTGTTTTTGTTAGTGAACTGGATTCTCACAAGGTTCAGTGGAAAGAGAAGGACGTGCCAAAATTTAAGGATTGGTGTCCTGGTTGGGCTGCTCAATTGGCTCATGTTCACACTGGTGATTTTGATGACAGAGTTTTACCCTTGGATGTTGTTTTGTCGGATTTTGAAGATGAGACCTGGGGTCAGTCTGGGTTTTATTTTATTTTGGTGGAATATTTGTTGACCTTGGAGAGGCCAGATAGTTGTTATGATGATACTTGGTTTGCAATCAAGAAGAAAAGTCCTGGATTTTATGTGTCAGGAAGGCGGTTGATGAGGAGGAGATATTCAAATCCTCAAGTGGTTGTGACTCAGAAGAAGGGTCAAGAATTGGTTTTGAAGTCTTTGCATGAAGACCTTGGTCATAGAGGCTTTGGGGAGACTTATAGAATAGTAGCAGACAGATTTTGGTGGCCTGGTATGAAGTTGGCTGTGCAGGGTTGGGTTTAATCTTGTGAAGAATGTCAAAGAAGAAGTCACTTGAAACCTAAAGAGGTGCACCGTGCTACTGGTGAATCAACTGTTTTTGGAAGGGTCAGTCTGGATGCTGTCCATATTAAAGAGGGCAGGTATAAATACTTGATTTTTGCTAGGGATGATTTTTCTGGTTGGGTTGAGGCAGTGTCTCTGGTTAATTTGACTGCCAAGAATGTGGCAGAGTTTTTGAAGAAGGAGTGGATTTATAGGTATGGGTTGATGAAGTTGGTGACTGTTGATGGTGGGCCAGAGTTTGGTGCGGAATTTAAAGAAGCTGTGGCTAGTGTGGGTTCTAAAGTTAGAGTGGCTACACCTTATTATCCTGAAGCTGAAGGCATGGTTGAAAGAAGCCATCAAGTTATCATGAATGCTTTGGTGAAGATGTGCGGAGATAGTGCTGAAAAGTGGAGGCATTATTTACCCTTGGTTTTATTTGCTGATAGGGTCACTGAGAATAGGACAACTGGCTATTCTCCTTATGAGTTAATGTTTGGTCAGAAAGCCATTCTACCAGTGGACTTGGAAGCTGTCTCTTATCTTGGAATTTATTTGAATGACGTGCACTCAACAGAAGATTTTCTCTGTGACAGGATGCAACAGTTCGAATGTAGAGAGGAATGTCAGGAGAAGGCATACTCTAGAATGATGAAGATTAGGAATCAATCAGTCAGGTACTGGGACAAGAAGTTGGCTCATAGACTCAGGAATCCCTTGAAACCTGGTTGTTTGGTTTTGGTGTATAATAGAAGTTTGGAGAGTCAGTGGGGGAAAATGTTTGCTGACAGATGGAATGGACCTTACAGAGTCAGATCTCAGGCATCTGGAGGTTCTTATGTTTTGGAAGAGTTGGATGGTGCAGTCTTAAAAAAGAGGGTGGCTGCAGACCAAGTGAAGAGGTTTTATCCCAGAGGCACTAGGCATGAAGAAGATTGACTACGCAATGAGGATAAACTACGGACCATTCTTTAATTTTGGTTTTTTTTGTGGTGATGCTATGCATCTGTTTGTTGGAAACTTTTGTTATAGGGTACCCATGGGTGGGGCTTCTAGATTTGATCTTGGCAAGTGTAGGGGTGACTGATGGGCTGGCTGCTCTATCAACAGTTACCCCAGATTGTCTGTTTCCAACCCTTTTTCTTAATTTGGTTGAACCCTAGTAATGGTTTATTTTCACAGGTTTTATTCCTCTATGACTTTAAACTGGAAATTCCTTTGGTTTTCAAGTACCGGACTCTTCACTCTTATTGGTTTTGGTTTTCTGTGTTGGATGTTGTGTTTTTGTTAGAAGGTACCCAGGGGGGGCTTCTAGATTTTTTTTTGGCAAGTGTGGGGGTAACTGATGAGCTGGCTGCTCTTTAGAACAGTTACCCCAGAATGTCTGTCTCAAGCCTTTTGTTTTTCCTAGTTTAATTCTAGTTCTGTTGTTTATTATTCAGGTTTCAAGTCCGCTATGACTTTAAACTGGTTCAGGACTGGCTTCTTTATCTTTGGTTCTTTCAGATTGGTGGTGGATCACTGGTGGTCTCCCATCATTTTTACTTATTGGAGGGAGCCCACCCAGTGATCATTTCTATGGACCGGACTTTCCCTTATTGGACCATTTATGGAGCTGGACTTTCTTTGATTTCACAGTTATGTTTTTGCTAGATAGCGGTTTTAGATTATTTTTTTTCTCTTTTTTTCTTTTAATTTTTTTATGGGGGTTGTTTAAAATTATAAAATCAAAAATATAGGGTGTTACCACATCAGGGTCACCTGGATGTGGGCAAGCATTGGTGGGGAATGGCTCATCAATTGGCCAGGCAATTCTATTTTCTTTTTTTATTTATTATTTATTTCATGTGTTTCTGTGTTTCATTTTTTTATTATCTTCTGAATTTCTAAATATTTTGAATTTTGTTTTCTGTTAATCATTTAAAAGAATTAATTGTGTATCCACATCAAGGTGCACTTGGATGTGGGTAAGGTATCAGGGGATCAGCTCATCAATTGGCTGGGTGGATACCATTTGTATTATTTTTTATATTTTATTTTATTTCATTTTATTTATTAATTTCTTTATTTTAGTATATAAGTAGTCATAAAAAAAAAAATTCTTAAATTATTTTTTATTAATTGTTTTATATTATTATTATGTTTCTAATCTTTTTGCAGGAGCTCATTGTCTGGATGATGAAGCTTCTGGAGGCTGGTCCGGATTGTGATGACGTTTTTGTTTTTTGTTGGGATTGTGGGAAGCACTGTGTTATTTGAAGTGCATCCTGCTGGAGAGATGATAGGGATTGTAATGGTCAGGAATTGGATTAGAGGGAAGTTCAGAGGAGGAAGATGAAGAGGCAGGAATGGAGTGCTGGAGGGTGTGCTTAATGATCCTAGATATTTTCCAGTGGTTGTCCAGTAGGCGCTTTCTCAGGGATTTTTCAAAGTCATTCAAAGGTCCATGGAGGGCAAAGGCTTTTAGCATGTTGGAACACATGGTGCTTAGGTGTTTCTTCATGTCTCCATAATCCAGGGTCAAAGAATTTTCAAGAGTTTGGCCAACTCCAATAATAGATTCAGGAGGAGGGGTGCCAACTAGACAAGAAGAATTGGATCAGTAATTATTTTTGTTGAAGAAATGGAATAATTAAATTGGTACTTACAGATTGGAAGCTCATCAAATCTGTAAGCAGCTGGGATTTGGATCTCTGACGATTTTGTAATGGTCATAGTGGGTGGATCAACTAGGGAAAGATATGGATTTTCATGGTCTTCCTTTGAAGGATCCTGAGAAGGTGAACTGGGATGCTGAGGTTCCTGGGGCCTAGTTGGAGCAGTGAGATTTTTGTTGTTGTTGTGGTTGTTATTTCTTTTGGATTCAGCTGGAGGAGGTGCTGGTGATGGAGTACCAGGGTTGTTAAAGGATGGAGCAGGAGAGGGGGATTTGGAAGCAGAATGCTCTCTTCTGGATGGAGAATTTGAAGAGATGGAACTGTCAGAAGAGTAGTTGGCTGAAAGAGGAGAGGTGTAGTTTCTTTGTCTTAGTTGGGGACGAAGTTGTTGTTGTGGAGCAGTGTGTGGTGTTCTGGTTTCTTCTTGGGGTTCTCTGGCAGGTCTCTTAGAAATCTGGTAAATTTTGGTGCTTTTGGACTTTGGAAGGGTGGATTGCATTGCTCTGGGAGCAGCAGGAGGTAGTTGGGTTGAGTTGTTGTTGTGGTCTGGATGAATTTGGCTGTTTTCTGGCCGTTTTTGGAGGTTTTGGCCCTGATTTTCACTGTTTGGTGAGGCGGGCGGGCCGCCCGACGTTGGATGGGCCACCTGGACGTGGTCTAGAAGCATGGGAGTTGATTTTGAAGCTTTTGGAGCTAATTTGGCGGAGATAAAAGCAGTTTCTTGTTAGGCTAAGGCTGGTCTTTTGGGAAGAGTGCGGGAAGCTGAGCTTCTGGATCTTCTGGAAGGAGCAGAAGATAGAGAGGAAGAGGAAGGACTAAGCTCTGGGGATCTGGTAGGGGATCTGGAGATGTATTTGTGAGAAGGAGAAGGTGTAGGAATAGGGTAGTTGGCGTCTCTGTCACATCTTTTCTTTTTGGAATAGCAAGAGTCACAAGCCCTGTTGTAGAATTTGGATTCAGGATTTGGAAGAGTGAATGTGCAAGGTCTGCACAAGTGGATGCACTGTTTGCAGGCATAGTCCTTGGGAGCAGTGAAGCAAGTGAGAGTAGAAGGGTTAACATCAGGAGATCCAGCCATGATATGTGGTGAGAAAAGATGATGAAAAGGGATAGGAGGAGATTTTTGTCAGTGATGGGTAGATGATGAAGTGAAGGTGGATGTTCAGCAGGTTGGCTGTAGAGGTGTGTTGCATGAAATTGGCTGCGTCCATTTTATGCAAAATTCTGTCAGTCCATCAAGACTCTAAACTGAAAAATCTATGGTATCAAGATCAGTCCATCTGTCACCGGACGACCTACGCACAAGGTCGAGGATGTTCCTGCAAGTGAGATGAGGGATTTTAGAAACTTCTTCGAAGCACAGAGGAATGATTCGAGGAAATGATTCGAAGGTTACTCGAAGTAATAGCTATAGGTTCAAGGTTCGTTCGAGAAGAATTATAAACTAGTTCCAAGGTAATAATAATTCTTAAAATCTCACAAAGGGTTGGAAACTCAATAATCAAAGATTTAGGATTTAGAAATGAATATTGAGAAAGTAAAAGAAAGATACAATAACAATGATTTAACTTTTAAGGATTTACCACTATTAATGTAAATACGATATTATAATTTAATTCTAAGGAATATCGAACCAAAATACCCAACTCCTTTTATATCCTTTGTTCCTCCTCGCATTGACCTCCCTTCCATTGCACCATTCCCATACCATTGACCATTACTAACACACACTTAGACCCTCTTCGCTAAATATCCGTCCATGCTCAATTTACCCCTTTTAATTAATTAACAAAACTTTAATGAAAAAACTACTACTATACTATTTCGTTGAACCTAGCGCTGTGCGTCGCTTATTGAAAAGGAGACTAAGGCACCCTATTGGGAGATTGACTAATTTAGATTTAGAGTTTAGGCTAGCTCAGTTAAATAGTAAGTACACAAAGGGGAATCGCAGATGCTATGGAGAATTGCTTTCTGCGCTTTGAGTATAGATTTAGGACTTGATATTATTGATTTAATGAGCTGCTTTCGCCTCGAGTGTCATGTGGCGCGTGAAAGATGCCCGGGTATAAGAATCGTGAACTCCATTGAGCTTGAGCCATCTTCTCACACTAGTTTCCTGTCACCGGACAACCTACGCACAAGGTCAAGGATGTTCCTGAAAGTGAGATGAGAGATTTAGAAACTTCTTTGAGGCACAGAAGAATGATTCGAGGAAGTGATTCGAAGGTCACTCGAAGTAAGAGCTACAGGTTCGAGGTTTGTTCGAGAAGAATTATAAAATAGTTTCAAAGGTAATAGGAATTCTTAAGATCTCACGAAGGGTTGGAAACTCAATAATCAAAGATTTAGGATTTAGAAGTGAATATTGAGAAAATAAAAGAAAGATACAATAAAAATGATTTAACTTTAAAGATTTACCACTATTAATGTAAATACGATTTTATAATTTAATTCCAAGGAGTATCAAACCAAATACCCAACCCTTTTATATCCTTTGTTCCTCCTTGCATTGACCTCCCTTCCATTGCACCATTCCCATACCATTGACCATTACTAACACACACTTAGACCCTCTTCGCTAAATATCCGTCCATGCTCAATTTACCCCTTTTTAATTAATTAACAAAACTTTAATGAAAAACTACTACTGTACTATTTCGTTGAACCTAGCGCTGTGCGTCGCTTATTGAAAAGGAGACTAAGGTACCCTATTGGGAGATTGACTCATTTAGATTTAGAGTTTAGGCTAGCGCAGTTAAATAGTAAGTACACAAAGGAAAATCACAGTTGCTATGGAGAATTGCTTTCTGCGCTTTGAGTATAGATTTAGGACTCGATATTATTAATTTAATGAGCTTCTTTCGCCTCAAGTGTCACGTGGCGCGTGACAGATGCCGGGGTATAAGAATCGCGAACTCCGTTGAGCTTGAGCCATCTTCTCACACTAGTTTCCCTTCTTCTATAACTTTTTCCTCACTTATTAATTTCCCTTTTTATAATGAACTGCCCTACTCCCACACCTACGCCTCCACACCCTAAAGCGGATTGGGGAATGATTACGCAACAATTTTCACAAACTTGCACGGCTTGTGAAAGCATGGAATACTTTTGTGTCAAAAGTACGGTGACTCAAGGCCCTCGCCAGAAATGCGAGTTTTGCCGTTGGCGACGAGTGGCGTGCGATGCGTTGACGAAGAACGCAGAGATCAAACAACGGTTTACCAAGACCAAGTTTTGGGTAATCCCTAAAACAAAAGAGGTGGTCGAAGGCATTTGGGATGTCTCAATTGAAGATGAACAATCTGTGGGGGAGAATGATAAGGAGCTAAATAACGAGATCACAACCTGGGTTACCCAGGCCATGAGTTTGAAGCAGGGTGTCGAGGAAGAGGTCGACGAGTTGGTGGAGAAAAATGAAGATGAAGTCCCTGTTCCAGGGCGGGCACCCAAGAAACGACGGGTGGTCATCGAAGACAACGAGGAGGAAAGAGAAGCAGAGGTAGAGGTGGCGCCAAGGTTATTCTTAGAGCCTGACCCCATCTTCGAGGTAAGTTTTCAATTATTATTTTTTTAAGGATGAGGTTACTGATGAGTTTTGTTTAGACATCGAATACCCTTGAAGACCCGATTGGGGAGCCTGCGCCGCTTTTACCAACTGAGGCAAACCCTCCGGCCACGGATGTAGTCGAAGAACCTGAAGACACACTGGACCAGGTGTGGTCAAAGAAACCTCGACAAGGTCGACGAGTAAGGTTCGCAGAAGAGTTGTGTGGTGAGGTCGACACAATTATCGACGCTGCTTCCTTCGACGTGGCAGAGGAACTCTTGGAGATTGGAGAGGTGGTTCCGGTAGGAGAGGAGGAGGTATTTGAAAAATGCAGGAAGGAGATAAGGGTAGTTTTGGAGAAAATGAAAAGATTGGTTCGAGAAAAATTAAAAGAAAAAATTTGCAATCAAAAGGAGATGTAAAGAAATAGAAAAGTAGAATTGTATTTTAGTTTTATTTTATTTTATTTTATTTTATTTTATTTTTTTATTTTAGGTGAATATTATTAATTTTATAAGATTTGGGAGAGAGAGAAAAAGAAAAAAGAAGTTTCAAATAAAATTTTGCTTTTAGAATTTGAAAGAGGAAATTTAAATAAAGAAAGAAAAAAAATTGTTTAATTGAAGGAAGTTTTAAGATTTTAAAAGAAAAAAATTTTATGTAAGAAAAGAGAGAGAAAAAGAAACGGTTGGTGATTGAGATGAGTTTGTTTAATTGAGAATTTAATGAAAGAAGAATTTGTTATTTGCAAAAAGTTGTTGATTGATTTTTTTTTTTTTCAGGAAATTTTAGTTGAAAAGAGAGGAAGAAGAAAGAAGAAAAACAGAAAAACAGAATATAGAATTTAAAGAGAATTTGAAAAAAAGAATCATTTGTTCGAAGAATTTTGATAGGGGGATTTTAGAGGTTGAAGTTAAGTTCAAGGAAATGGTCGTGTCGTACAAGGTTTGATTATTTGAAGGAAAGGAAGTTTTTTTAAAAGCAAGAATAAATTTTTAGGAAAGAAATTTTTAAAGAGAATTTTAATTTTAAGAAAAGAATGTATTTAGAGAATTGAAAAAGAAAAGAAAGAAAATATTTAGAGGGATTTTAAGAGTTTTTTATTTTATTTTATTATTTATGTTTTATTCTATTTATTTTATTTTATTTTATTTTATTATTTATATTTATTCTATTTATTTTATTTTATTTTATTTTAATTTTGATTTTAATTTTAGTTGGTTTTGGAGGAAATTTTATAGAAGGAGAAGAAAGAAAAAGAAGAGGAGAAAAAAAAGAAAACAAGGCTAAGAAATTTAAGAGGTGTTTTAGATTTTAAAGAAAGAAAGAAAAAGAAAAGAAAATTAAAATAAAAGAAATTTTAAGGTTTTGGTTTTAAAGGATATTTCAAATGAAAAGATTTTAGGAGTTCAGGGGTGTTAGAAACATTGATGGCTGGTTCCCAGGATGTTTTGTCTGAGTCATTGAGGAAGCCTTCCCATTCAACGAGGTATTGAAGTTTCCCCTTGCGTATACTTGAATCAAGGATACGACTTACTTCCCACTCTAGATGATCTTCTACTTCGACCGGTTCTGGAGGGGGTTGGTTCTTGCCTGGGTATATTTCTCGAGCCAGTTCCAGGAGAGATACAAGGAAAACAGGGTGAATCGCCTGCCATTTAGGAGGTAACTTGAGTCGAAATGCAGTTTTAGAGACTTCAGAGTCGATTTCGAAAGGTCCCAAGCGCTTTTCAGCCAGTTTCTTTGATGGTCATGTTGTTCGAATGTTTCGTGCGTCAAGCCATACTTTGTCGCCTGGTTTAAAGGAAGGAGCAGATTGTCGATGTTTGTTGGCCTGTTCCTTGTATCTTCGAATCGCTGATTCCAAATTTGTTTTAAGTTCTTCTTGGAGTCGTGATATAGTTTGAAGATAATGATCCGCAGGATGATTAGTTCCTACATGGATTGAGTTGAATCGAGGATGTCGTCCATAAATGGTTTCAAAGGGAGATTGTCGTGTCGAAGAATTAGTCAAGTTATTATAAGCAAATTAGGCCAATGGTAACCATTTGGTCCAATGGTCTTGTTGGTAACTGACATACATTCAAAGATATTGTTCGAGGATTTGGTTAACTCTTTCTGTTTGACCATTGGTTTCAGGGTGATAGGCCGTGGAGAGGTTCCTCGTAATATCACAGTTGGGTCCAGAATGTGGATACAAACAATGAGCCTCTATCTGAAATAAAATCATTTGGTAAGCCATGTTTAGAAAATACATATTCTAGAAACAATTTTGACAAATCTTCTGCTGTAGCAGTAGTAGTGGTTTTAATGAAAATAGACATTTTTGAAAATCTATCTACTATTACTAATATAGCATCAAAATCATTAGAAAAAGGAAGTTGAGAAATGAAATCCATCAATAAAGATTCCCAAGGTTTAGAGGGAATAGGAAGTGGTTGAAGCAACCCATGCTTCCGGTGACGGGAGCCTTATTCCTATTACATTCGTAACAAGCTTTTATATAGGCCTTGATTTCACTAGTCATACCTGGCCAGAAGAAATCCCTCGCTATTAACTTGTAGGTTTTATCAACCCCAAAATGACCAGCTAATGGAGAATCATGTCGACTGTTGAAAATCCATAATTTTATCTCATTGTTGTCGGGTATGACTACTCTACCTTTGAAGACTAATAGACCTGATTCAATACTAAATCTTTTGGCCCCTTGCTTTGAGAGTATTTTGTCTTTTAACCCTAAACAATATTCATCTTTTGACTGAGCTTCGAGGATGTTGGATAGTGGATTTCGAAAAGATTGAATTGTCATCAAATTAAGTTGATGAGTCGTTAACATTGATTCGTTGAAGATTGATTGCACATTTGCTGGGTTCTTGTCAGCAAATGCGTCCCCCCGCTGTGGGTAAACATCTTCCCAACGTGACAAGATATCTGGGACAATGCAGTTTTTTCCTGGGCGATAGGAAATAGAGAAAGAAAATTCAGACAAAAATTCAGCCCACCTGGCTTGATGCCTGGTTAACACTTTAGAAGACATGAAGTATTTCAAAGCATTATGATCTGTTAAAATTTGAAAAGGACTATCTAGGCTGAGAAGAAAAGAACGCCATTTTTTAAGACAATGGATAATAGCTAAAAGCTCATTGTCATGAATTTCATAATTTAATTCCGCGGCTATGAGTTTGCGTGACTCAAAAGCAACAGGATGAAACAAATTTGTTTCAGGATTTAATTGGGAGATGACCCCTGCAATAGCATAATCGCTTGCATCTGTCTCAACTATTGTCGAGGCCGAAGGATCAAAATGTTGAAGAATTGGGGCTGTGGTGAACGCCGTTTTTAGTGCTTCGAATTCCTTTCGTGCTGTAGAAGTAAAAACAAAAGGAATATCTTTTCTAAGAAGAGAAGTAAGATTGGAAATAGTTTTAGAGTAATCTTTAATAAATCTTCTATAGAAGTTTGAAAAACCCAAAAATCCTTGGAGTGATTTAATGTTTTTGGGCTCAGGCCATTCCAGGATTTTCTGGATTTTTTTGTCATCCATGACTAAACCGTCAGTGGACAACGTAAAACCCAAAAAATCAATTGATTTGAGGTGGAATTCGCATTTATTATGCTTGGCGTAGAGACCATGATCTCGAAGACGATTTAGGACCTGTCAAACATGATGAATATGTTCATCCAGTGTTTTCGAGAATATTAAAATATCATCTAAATAGACGACTACAAATTGTTCAACAACATCTTGAAAGATTTCATTAACAAAAGTTTGAAAAGTTGAAGGTGCGTTACATAATCCAAAAGGCATAACTAAATATTCAAAACTACCAAATCTAGTGCGCATTGCAGTCAGTGGTTCATGACCTTCCGCAATGCGAATAAGATTGTAAGCGCCTCTAAGATAAATTTTAGAAAAGAAATTAGCACCATTGAAAAGGGTAAGAAGTAATGACATAGGAGGAACAGGATATGCATTCTTCTTTGTGACTGTGTTGAGCTTTCTATAGTCAAAACACAACCTAAGACTACCGTCCTTCTTTTTTACAAAGAGGACAGGGGAGCCGGTTGGAGATTTACTGGCTCTGATGAAACCTTTGGCTACATTCTCTGCAATGTAGTCTCGAAGAACTTGAGATTCGTCCTTCAATAAAGAATAGACAGGACCTGCCGGAGGTACTGGGCCTATTAACTCTATTTGATGGTTGTAGGGTCGATGAGGTGGTAACTTATCGGCCTTGCGGATTGAGAAAACATCGAGGAAATTGTGGTAGATTTCCGGTAGAGTTGATTTGATGGCTTCAACGTTTATTTGGTCGTCCTCTTCATCTTCGAGAGAATCTGTCGAGGTGATACCTGTATTGAGAGAGCATAATTCGATTACTTCGAGGCAATTTAAATCCTCTTCGAGTGAAGTCATCGAGCTAGAAGGGTTAGCCAATTTCTCATTTAAAGAAGGTACAGATGCTTGCAAGTCATCTGGCAGAGATTTGTCCTCTAGCAGGACGTTGTCAGGCGGGTTGTTTAACTCCCTATTGACCTGCATTGAAGAATCAGAAATATACTTAGAGCGTGGGGTGATCAATCCCCTAGTCCAATCAATTTTGGGATTCCAATGCGTTAAAAAGTCATGGCCAAGAATGGTATCATCCATCCTTGGGGCGTCCAAGACTTATAATTCCCACTCGAAGGGGGGAAAATTCGGAAAGTTGAAAACCCATAAAACTTTCTTACTTACCCAATATTTGGGTTCCTCTGATTCGACCAAATAGATGGGAGTTCGATCGATATCTGTAAATGTTAGTTGAAGCTTCTCGGCAAAAGATAAACTAACAAAAGAAATTGAAGCTCCAGAGTCTATAAGACAACTGAAGGGGATATCCTCCTTAAAAAGAATGAATCTCAAGCGGTTTAAGGCAACTCCAGTCCTTAAGACATGGAGGTTCTGTGCACTGGGAGAGATAAGATAGTTTGCTTTGCACACAAGTAAACTATCTACTAGTTTTTTGACTTCGAACTAGTACCTTCTCTTTCCTTCAACTTTTCACAGTCTTCCAACTTGTGCTTACCCCTACAATACATACATAACCCATTATCTGCTCTTCTCTTCCCCTCAGCTTCTTTAAGTTCCCCTTTAGGATCCAGTACTTTGCTGATATCTCCTGGGGTCGAGCCTTTTGGTTGAGGTTTATCCTTTCCTTTATTGGGTTTGGATTGAGTCGAGGAGGATTGATTTGGTCGTGGGTGTGAAGAAGGTCCCGATTTAAAATTTAGGCCTTGAGATTTGTTGGCATATCGACGATGTTGAAGTCGTCCTTGATAAACGCCGTCAAGTTCGAGGGTTCGATCCATTAAATCCGTTAAAGTAGTCATCTTCTGACCGTGAAGATTTAATTGATCCAGAATCCTCGAAGGAAGTCCTTTCCTGAAATGATACTTAAGGGCAGCATCATTCCAACCTACTCGAGTTTGAAGTGCTCTGAAGTTTGAGATATATTCAGAGGCTTTACCATTATCACTCATGCAAAGAAAATCAAGTTCAATTTCTGCGTTGTCCGTTTCATTAGGGTCCCCAAACAACGTAAAAAGTTGGTCTTCAAAATTTTCCCAATTATTGATAAGTAAGTGGGTTTCTGTCGAAGAAAGCATGAGTAGATAAGGTTCAAACCATCTTGTTGCTTTCCCGGCTAGGAATGAAGAAGCGTAAACAACCTTTGATCGGTCTCTGTTAAAGGTTCAAGGGTCATTATGGAACAGTAGCTTGCAGGTTTGCAAGAAGGGTCGCAATCTGTCGGGGTGATCTCCGTTGAATTTGTCAGGAGATTTCATAGAAGGAGTTTTGAACTTAGATCCCTCTGAAGACGTTGGATTTGAAAGGGTTTTCATAAAAAGTCTCATGAAATCTTCCAGAGAGTTAGATGGTCCCGGTTCTGAGGATTGGCCAGAAGGGTGATTGGCAGGGGCGGATGGTGCCTCATGCATTGTATCCTCCCCTTCTTCTTCATCACTAGAATCCTCAAAATCTTGTGGAATGTCTTCTACAGATTGAACTGAATGTTGCCGTTCCCTAAGGTCGAGTGGTTCCAAAGAGTGAGTGCGAGAAACAGACCTTGTGGCTGTTGGCCTGCCTCTAGCGCAAGCTCTAGTAGTAGCGCCCGTAGGAGGAGTGCGTTGAACAGGTGCCATTTAAAATTTTAGAAGCACCTAAAAAGACGTAGTAGTGCAAAGAATGAGAACTACGGAGAATTAAATTATACTGTCACCGGACAACCTACACACAAGGTAGAGGATGTTCCTGCAAGTGAGATGAGGGATTTTAGAAACTTCTTCGAAGCACAGAGGAATGATTCGAGGAAATGATTCGAAGGTTACTCGAAGTAATAGCTATAGGTTCAAGGTTCGTTCGAGAAGAATTATAAACTAGTTCCAAGGTAATAATAATTCTTAAAATCTCACAAAGGGTTGGAAACTCAATAATCAAAGATTTAGGATTTAGAAATGAATATTGAGAAAGTAAAAGAAAGATAAAATAACAATGATTTAACTTTTAAGGATTTACCACTATTAATGTAAATACGATATTATAATTTAATTCTAAGGAATATCGAACCGAAATACCCAACTCCTTTTATATCCTTTGTTCCTCCTCGCATTGAACTCCCTTCCATCGCAGCATTCCCATTCCATTGACCATTACTAACATACACTTAGACCCTCTCCACTAAATATCCGTCCATGCTCAATTTACCCCTTTTAATTAATTAACAAAACTTTAATGAAAAAACTACTACTATACTATTTTGTTGATCCTAGCGCTGTGCGTCGCTTATTGAAAAGGACTAAGGTACCCTATTGGGAGATTGACTAATTTAGATTTAGAGTTTAGGCTAGCGCAGTTAAATAGTAAGTACACAAAGGAAAATCGCAGTTGCTATGGAGAATTGCTTTCTGCGCTTCGAGTATAGATTTAGGACTTGATATTATTGATTTATTGAGTTAATTTCGCCTCGAGTGTCACGTGGCGCATGACACCATCAAGACTTTAAACTGAAATCTGGTTTCTGTTAGTCCTCCAAGAATTTAAACTGGCTGGTTTCAAGATTTTATCAAGGCTAGTCCGTCATGACTGTAAACTGAACACTGTGTTAGTCCCCCAAGACTTTAAACTGAGGGTTGTAAGTCCCCCAAGACTATAAAATGAGGAAAAAGGATTTTTTTGTTGTTGGAGTTGGTTTTCAAAGATTGGTGGAGGGTATCCACAGGGGGAGCCTCCGAATTTAGCAAAGGCAAGTTTGGGGGTAATTGATGGGCTGGCTGCTCTATTCACATTTACGCCAGAATGTTAGTTTTTTCTCTGTGTCTTAATGTGGTTGATCTCTGGTTCTGGGTTTATGATTTAGGTTTTTGAGTCCCCCAAGACTTTAAACTGAGGGTTTTTGAGTCCCCCAAGACTATAAAATGAGGATGGTCCCCCAAGACTTAAAACTGAGGGTTGTTTGTGGTTACATCCTATAGAGGGTGTGGTCAATTTTTCTTTTCTGAATCAAACTCAAGTACTAGTGTAATTACAGAGGGAATCAAGAGATGAAATGAAGTGTTCAGAATTAGCCTTGAACTGGTGAATGAGGTGTCTTCTGTTCTCAATGTCCTGTGGATCTCTAGCAGGAGTGGATTGGAAGTAGTGAAGCAGAAGTTGTTTCTGTTGAGATGTGTGTTGTTGGAACTTGGCCTTGATATTGGGCAAGTGTGTTGGTGTTGGTGGTACAATGGATCCTACATTGTTATCATCACTATCAGAAGAGGGAGGAACTGAGAAGTCATCAGTTTTAAAGTTGAAGGAAGAAATGAATGTTCTTTACCATCAGATGGACCAGGGATGGGGGAACTAGTTGTTTTATTGGTTGTGGCACTCTTCTGGGAAGGGTGGAGCTTTTTGATTAATCTGGGTATCAGGATGGATGGCCTAGATCTTTTGGTGCTGGCAGATGAATGACCAGGTTGAGGTGGAGGTGAATCTGTTGTGGAAGAAAGTGGACCAGGTCTGTGGCAGGTCTTCTTTCTGGATTGGCAGACATTGCAGGACGTTCTGTATGGATGAACAGGTGGTGTCATGGTGCAGATTAAATTATTGTCGATGCAGTATTGGCAGGGGCCCATTTCAGAGGCAGATTTGGGAAGAAGGTTAAACATGGTGGTTGGATGAAGAAAGAATGCGGACATTCTCAATTGGAGGGAAGATGTGGTCTTCGAACATTGGCAGGGGCCTTTGTTGTGTGATTTGGCGCGGTTTGTGCATGTCTTAATTGACAACTGTTAAAGAATTGGGTATTTTTCTGGTTTTATTCCGTGGATATTGGGTCTGCGGGTATGTGGGTACTATCATTGGATAGCCCTGGTTTTTCTCTATATTTTATGTCTTTGAGAAATTTTTCATATTCTGAGTTTTAAGGGGTCATTTCCTCATTTTTCATTTATAAAAGATTGCTGTTTAATTTTGTTTTTCATGTTTTACGGGCTAACCTTAAGTCTTAGGGTTAAGTGCTTAGTACCATTGGATAGAGCTAATTTTTCTCTATATTTCATGTCTCAATGTTGTTATAGTGAAATTCCGTGTTTTAAAGGTTTTAGTAGTTGTAGCTAATTTTTCTAAGTAGATTAGTGGTTTTTATTGGTTTTCTGGCTTCAGGGAGGCCGGGCCGCTTCAGGCGGCCCGCCCGCCTCTGTTTTAGGAGGTTGGGGAGCGCTCCAGGAGGGTTTTTTATGCAATTTGGCAGGTACAGGCGCCAGATTATTGGGTGCGCATGGGCTCTTAATTGGTGGTCTGTGTGTACATAGTGAATAAGACAGTTTGGGGCAACCTTAATCATCATACAACCATCTGGAGGTGATCTCATTGTTCCTCACTCAGTTTTCACTGTTTTTTGGCCACAATTGGCTGTGTTTGTTTCAAGTGAGTTCTTCATTTAACTTAACTTTGGCAACTGTTTTCTCTGTTATAGTCTTGCAAGCTATAGCAAGTATTATTGCTGTCTCTGGTGTGGATTTGCAGCCTACATCAAGTATCTTTGCTGTCTCTGGTGTGGACTTTGTTCTACATTTCAGTTCTTTTGTCTGGTAGTCTATCTGGGGACTACTTTCTTGGCTCATCAAGCAGTCAAGTGTGTTAAACAGGAGCTTTAGCAAAACAGGAACCAACTTACTTTAGCAAGTATATCTCACTCTATTTTTCTAAAGGGACAGGGGTTATTCTCTCTGGTTTTTCTCCAACTCCCTTGGTCAAGGCCTATAGCTAGTACTATAGGATTGTCTACAACAGGAGAAGTAAACAAATCAAACCCCCTTCCCCCAGCACAAAAGAAGGAAGTAAAACCTCCAGTACCTAAGAAGGTCTTCCAAAAGTATTCAAAATAAATAAGCTTCCTCTTCTCCAACAAATCAGCAATCTTTCCAGTCACATCAAAGAACTGAAGACAGAAAACATGAAATACAAGGCAAAAGTAGACACCTTGTGGGATCAAGTGCAGGAACTCAAGAACCAAAATCAGGCCCAGGCCCCTCCTCAGTTGCCTCCCAATCAGCCTCAGTTTCAGGCTCAGCCTTCACAGCCCCCCAGCTCCTCCATCAAAAATCAAAACGCTATGGAAGTAGAGCAATGGAAATGGGATTATCTAATTAGTCATTTCCAGCAGAATATGCAACATCCTCCTCATCATCAGCCTGGCCCATCCAGAAGACCCAATTTCCATCCTCCTCTTCATCCCTAACAACAAGGCAGGAGAAAGAAGGCCCAAGCACAATCCCAAACTCAGTCTCAGGGGAAGTTTCCTCCTCTGCCATGGTAAGTAATTTGGTTGATAGTCACTTGGGAATGTTTTCTAATAAGACTTCTTCTGCAGGTAATATTATTGAACATGGTGAAAGAACAGTTAAACCTGTTAAAAGACAGCTTCCTGTAACTAGTAGCCCTATTAATGTAATTAGCAATTTGTCATTTGATGAACCTCTACATTTGACTTCCACTTCTTTAATTAATCCTTCTCTTGCAATTAAGAATGATTCTGTTACCCCTGAAGTCTATAACTTAATTGAGAAGACTTCTGAAGAAATATTGAAAGATACCCTTGATTTTAATGTTGTAAAAGACAAACATTTGAGAGATGTGTTAATCCATGAGAATGATAGATTAAATAATTTGCACTTTCAATGTAAATTAAGTTCTTCTGTACAGGATACAGCTTATTTTAAAATCAAAGAAACCTTGAATATTGTTCTTAGCCAACAAAAACAAATAAGGAGTGACCATAGAGCTATCTCAGATAAAAATATCAATCTACATAAGACCTTGAGTGAATTGAAACCCCTTATTGAAGAAAGTTATTCATTAAAAAGTGAAATAAAATCTATACAAAATGAGTTTAAAAAGCTAAAGAATGATTTCCATGCACTAAGTGCCAAACACACAGTTTCTGATGACAGAAATGTTCTATCTCTTGCAAAAGTAAATGACCAGATGTCTGAAATTCCAAGGATAAGAAACTATGTGTCTGACCTGCAGGAAAAATTCTCAACCTTAACCATCAATAATGGTATGAATGAGAATGCTGTCCATAAGCTGCATAAAAATAAAGAAAAAGAACCTGAGAAGAGTTCCTCTTTTCTTCCTCATATTTTAACCATTAAACATACTGACAATGAGTCTGTTAAATCTCATGCTAATAGCAAAAAATCTTGTGATGGTCATGCACCAGCTGTTTCTGTAAATAATGAAATTTCTGAACACCTGGCTAAACTTCAGGAATTATTACTGAATAATAATTCAAACCAAAAAATGGACCATCCCAGTAGTCAGAAAAATTGGCCTAAGTTAGACCAATATCCTACCTTTGATGGTGATTCTTCCTCTGATTGGCAACACTTTATCCAAAGAATTGATAATATAAAGAGATCTTATAAACTACCTGATGAGGAAATTGTTTCTAAGCTAATTTCTTTATTTTCCAATGTAGCCTTGATGTGGTATGAATCTGTCCTTTTGGATAACAATCAATATACATGGAATGATTGGAAATCCTTGATTGAGAATCAGTTTGGTAGTTCAAAATTCAGGTTAGCTCAGCAAAGACTGTATGAGAATACTAGATATGTATCGTCCTCTGTTGAAAAGCCCATTGTTTTTCTTATGAAAATAACAAAAATCCTAAGAGCAATTGCTCCAAAGATAGATTATGATACTTGGAGAGATAAAATCTTGTATAATTTACCAAATTCTCTTAGAGATTTGATTGTGGCTAGAACTGAGCATGTAAGGGAAAATTCTTCTTTCATTAATATCTGTAATGAGGTACTACTCAACCATAGATATGAACCAAAGAATTACCTTGGTAAATCTTATAATGATCAGAATAAAACTTCTACAAAGCTCCCAGAAAAATCTGGTAAACCCTCTGCCCCAGTTGCACCTAAAAAATATGCAACAAATACTTGTTATAAATGTAACAAACCATGGCAAAAGGGTCATACTTGTGACAAGAAAATTCATCTTGTTGAACAAAAAGAAGACACTGATGAAGCTGAAATTGATGTCATTAATACTTCTAGTGATTGTGAAAGTAATATTTCCTATGGCAATGACTCTGTTAAAGATGTTTTAATGTTAGAACAGGATGTCCATTATTTAGATAATATATCTGAAGAATGTGTATTGGATTTATCTTCAGTGGAAAATGATGAAATAATTAAAGATATTACTAACAATTCTATAGCTATTTCCCCCTTGAAAGCACCTGTTATCATTAATGGTAAAAATATTGATGTAGTTCTTGACTCTGGTGCTGGAGGAAGTGTAGTCTCTGAAAAGGCTTTAGCTTCAGTAGATAAGGATTATTTGAGTAAATTATTACATATAACTTCTGAAAAATGGAGAGGATATGGTTCTACCTTAATTCCTATTGGCAAATACAAAACCTCTGTATTCTTCAAATATAATGGTGGTTTTGTCAGAGCTATTTGTGAATTTGTTTTCATGCAAAATGATAATTGAAGCAATTGGTTTATTATGGGTAATGATATTTTGACCATGTTTGGTGTGAACTTGGACCCAGAAAATAATTGTTTCACCTTGGGATTGAATGGAAAAAGGAAATTCAAAATTTCCTCCTCTACAAAACCTTCTTGGCATCTGTTAAAGTCTTGTAACGCACTAATCCAGTGTAAAGGCAGAACAACAATTTAAATGGATGATTTATTAAATGAAATAAATACTGCTTCTTTTGGTGATCAGTTAACTAGTGAACAAAAGGATTCTATTATTTCCTCAATTACCTCTTTATCTACGGCTTTTGCTCATGGTTCTCATGTCTTAGGAATTGTTCAGGAAGAAATGAAAATTACCTTATCCTGTAACTTGAGTGATATCCCTCCTAGTCTTAAAAAAAACCATATCCTGCTTCTCCAACAAAAAGAAAGGATATTGAAGATAATATTGCCACATTATTAAAAATAAATATCTTTGAGAAAGTGGATGTCACCCCCAAATTTTGTGTCATCTCCCCAGTCTTGATTTCTTATGAAAAAGATAAGGCTAGATTATGTGGTGATTACAGAGCATTGAACACTTATACTGTTGATGATATTTATCCTTTACCCAGAATTAATTCAATACATGCTACCTTGCAAGGTGCAAATTTTATTAGTTGTCTAGATGGTAATAAAGGATATCATCAAGTTCCAGTTGAGAAAAATTCTCAAAAGTTTTTGCTTATTTCTACTCATATGGGAATATATAAGTATGTTAGGATGCCATTTTGCCCTAAAAATGCTCCTTCAGTTTTTCAAAAAGTCATGGATAACACTTTCCATCAAGAAATAATTGAAGGGTGGCTCATGGTTTATATTGTTGAAATTATAATTTTTTCTAAAACTTTTGATGAACATATGGTTCAATTAAATAGATTTTTTCAAAAAATGGATGAAATCAATATGACCTTGTCCTTAAAAAAGTGGAAATTCGGTTTTCAATCCTTGAAAGTCCTTGGCCATGTTGTGTCAGGCTTACAAATTTGTGTAGACCAAAAACAAAGTTTCTGCCATTCAAAATGTGAAAGCACCAACTTCTGTAAGAGAAATCCAAAGTTTTTTGGGTATGTGTGGCTATTATAGACAATATTTTAAAAATTATCAGGTCATAGCCTTGCCTCTTACAAAACTAACCACGAAAGATGTTGCCTTTCTCTGGAATAATGACTGTCAAAAAGCTTTTGATACATTAAAAAGTTGCTTAATGACAGCCCCTATATTGGCTCTTCCAGATTTCAACAAACCTTTTGTCCTACACACAGATGCTAGCTTTGTTGGTCTGGGTGCTGCCCTTCACCAGAAACAAATTATAAATGATAAATCTTCAGAGGTTGTAATTTGTTATATTTCAAGAACCTTGAGAAATAGTGAATTGAAATATGGTGCCACTCAATTATAGTGCTTAGCAGTTGTTTGGGCTCTTGAGAAGCTTCATTACTATCTAGATGTCCAAAAATTTGAATTGGTAACTGACTGTAGTGCTGTGAAGTCCTTCTTAAACCTGAAAACACCTAACAGACATATGTTCAGGTGGCAACTTGCTGTTCAAGAAAAAAGAGGACGGTAGACAATTATCCATAGGGCTGGAAATGTTCACTCCAATGTTGATATGCTGTCTAGATTGCCTATGCCAAATAATGACTCAAATCCTGCTTATGTACCTGAAGATGATACTGTTCATATCCATGGTATATTTATAGTTGATATGGAAGAAGAGTTATTACAATTAATACTGGATTCATATGATAAAGATTTTGATTTAAATAAATTGGTTACTATCTTAAATGATCCTAAGAATGCTTCAATTCAAGTATTGATAAAAACTCTTCCTGCAAAGTATCAAAATACTTTGAGTAAAGGAAAGTTTTCTATTTAAGATGGATATATTTATTATAGAAGAAAGCTTACTAATGTAATTGTAATTTCTCCTTCTATGAAAGAAATTATCCTCAAACTTTGTCATGATGACATATTAGCTGGTCATTTTGATCTGGAGAAGACACTGATTAGACTCAAAAACACTGCTTGGTGGGCTAATATGTCTGAAGATGCAAAATTATATGTTGAATCTTGTGATTCATGCCAGAAATCCAAAAGAATGACTGGTAAGAGAGCAGGGTTATTACAACAAATTGAAGCACCTGACGCTCCCTTGCAAATCATTAATATGGATTTTGTAACTGGTCTTCCTATTGCTGGTAAAGAAAATTATAATTCTTGTTGGGTAATAGTGGATAGATTTACTAAAATGTGCAAATTTGTTCCCACCCATAAAGATGTCTCCACCAAAGACTTGGCTTTCATATGGTGGTGTAATATTTTCAATATAGTTGGATTCCCTAGAGCCATTATATCTGACAGAGATACAAAATTTACATCTGAATTCTGGATGTCTTTAATGGATATATGTGGTTGTGAATTAAAATTATCTACTGCTAATCATCCCAAAACTGATGCTCTAGCTGAAAGAATGATTAAAACTCTAGAGGATATGATTAGAAGGTATTGTGCCTTTGGATTGGAATATAAAGACAATGACAGATTTAATCATGACTGGGTCACCTTAATACCTGGTCTTGAATTTGATTATAATAGCACTGTTCACTCTGTTACTCAAAAGAAACCTTTTGAGCTAGGGCTAGGTTATGTCCATCATACTCCTGCTCAAATACTCAATAGTAAATTGCCTAAATTGGAATTACACCCTGGTGTCAAATCTTTTGTTCAAATGCAACAACTATTCAGAAAACATGCTCAATCATGTATTGATAAAGCATTTGAATATGAGAAGAAGAGATGGGATAAATCCCATAAAGAACACACATTTAAAGAGGGTGATGAAGTGTTGATATCTACTGTCCACTTCAGTTTACAGGGTAACAACAAATTAAAAGATCCTTTTGTGGGTCCTTTTGTTGTGAAAAAAATGATTGGAGATAATGCAGTTAAAGTTGTGTTATACTCTCCATATGATAGAAAACATCCTGTTTTCCCCATTTCCCTGTTAAAACCTTATACTTCCAACAGTGACTTATTTCCAAAAAGAAGAGGTAGACCTAAGAAAAACCCTCAGGAAGTCACAGAAACTACAGAAATTGATAAAATTCTCATTGATAGAATTATCACTTCTGAAAGAGGTACTGAGTATTTATTAGGATTTAAAAATAAGTCATCTGAATATGATGCATGGATACCTGGTAAAGAAATTTCAAACCTTCCTACTCTATTAAAAAAGTATAAAAAGAAAAAAACATAGTATTTTTTTATTTTTTTTTTTTGGAGTGAGGGAGTATCAGCCAGGCTGTCCCAGGAGCCCAGTAAATAAACATACAATTTATTGGAGTTAAATAAAGACATAATAATTGAAGAGTATGCATTTAAAATTAATATTATATTACATAATAAATTTATATTAATATTTTATTTATATAAATAAAGTAAATATTATTTTAATTTTATTATAAGATAATTTTAAAGCATTGAATTCTATAACAAAGGGCACATTGTTTATTTAATAATTATAAATTAATTAATTAAAAACTTATAAGATAATTATATTCAAGTGTTTATCTTATATTGTAATCACTTTAATTAATTAAATTTAATTATTAAAATATACCTTTTCATACACTATTATCCATAATTATTGCCGCTGTTTTTTGGACCCTTAATTGTGTCAATAAAAAATTAAATAAATTATAATACTTATTTTATAAAATAGTCTTATAATTCTCAACTTAATTTAGTAATAAATTAATTACTTGTTTGATTTAAATTAATTATTTAATTACATAGTTGGAACAATTAATTAATTTCTTTATACTAAATAAAAATTGATTACATATTTTGTTGCGTCAAAATATTTTTTCTTGTTTCACTTAAAAACCCTTAAAGCAGACTGTACCATCTGTTTTGAATTATTTTTCTCATATTTCCTATGTCTCAGGCTTGTTTAGTTACTCACTATTTTTACTTACTGATTTGGGAATTAGTTGTGGGAAAATTTGGTTCTTATTTGGGGTTTTAATTATCTGTTTCATATTTTTCTCTAAATTGTTATGTTTCACTTATTCTTTTATTTTCTTGTTTCATCTTATTATAATTCTTGTATTTACAAATGTAGTGGCGCTTCAGAGGACCCATTGCCTATTAAAAGGCCTTGGATAATCCCCTGTAGCCTCATCACTTACTATACAAACCAACTCTGAACAAACTGTCAATATAATACGTTTTATTATTATTTTTATTAGCATTAAAATTCTAATCTAAATTCTATATAACTATTTACAGGTTGCTTATTATAGTGTTTCCCGCGCAGAACCCTTACTTTAAATAATATTGTTATTAAATAAAACCTCATTTTGTGTCATCCCTCAAATAACTCGTCATTGCCTCACTTTAAATAAATTATTATTTTATTTCTTTTAATTCTATAAACTTTTCTTGCCTATTTTCTTTTCCTCCTCTTTTCCTTCTCCCTTTCTTACCTTCTTCTAGACGACTGGCGGACACATTGGATAGAAAATGAAAAAAATAGGGAAAATTTCTAAAAAAAAAAAATCAAAAAAATGAACACAACCTATGTAAAATTTTAAATTGATGCCCCTAATGATTTTATGAGATGAGTGTATTTATATTTTAGTATAATTTTGAATTCTGTTGATGAGATTCCAAGTAGCTTTGAATTAAATTATTGTATTCAAATAAAAATTTCACACACAATAATTTTAAATATTTAAAAAAATTTTCTTGATCTCTTTTTTTATGATTACTATACCTACATAAAAAATGTCATGTAATAAATAAAATTTTGAGAAAATTAAATAAGTAAGCTTTATAAATATATTTATTATAATCCATTCAGTAAAAAATGAAACCACTTGTGTACTTTATCCTACTACAATATTTTCATTCCAATGAATATATAAGTTTTTGTATCAATATATAACTTAGTTTTTATGGAACTTTGATTTAACTACCAATGAGATCCTGTTTACCATTGTGGTTCAAGCTGATTTAAGCTTTGAGAAGATTTTTATTTTTTTAAAATTATATGTAAGATTTTCTAATTTAAAAAAAGTGTATTTTTATTTCAAAAAAATATATATTAAATATTTTCAAGTTTTAAAAATAAATAGAGTTGATGTCAGCCAGGCTATTCCAGGAGTCCAGTAAATGATATATAAATTATAAAACCTTAAAGAGTGGGTAAGAATTGTATTTAATGAATATAACTTAATATTTTATTGCATAATGAAATTATATAAGTATTTTATTATATACAAGTGTTACATTAAATTTATTTGTTTTATATATTTTTATATACAGTTAAATTGAACATAATATAATATATTCTACAAATAATGGCGCATTTTTATGTATTTAATAATTATAAATTTATATTTAATTAATTGAGAAACATATATTATAATTATAAGTGTAAAATTGACTTATAATATATTTAAATTAATTATTTAAATTTATATATTAAATAATACCTCTCATATGATACTAAACAATAATTAATGATGCTTCTTTTGACCATTAATTGTGTTAGAAAAAACAAATAAATTAATTTGGACTAAATTGAAATTAATTGCATGTTTTGTTGCGTCAAATTATTTTTTGTTTCACTTAAAATGTCCTTTAATCAGACTGTACCATCTGTTTGGAATTATTTTTCTCATAGTTCCTATGTTCCAATCTTGTTTAGTTATTCACTATTTTTCACTTACTGATTTGGAAATTAATGACGGGAAAATTGGATTCTTAATTGGGATTTTAATTAATTGTTTCATGTTTTTCTCTATATTGTTATGTTTCATTTACTCTTTTGATATATTTGTTTTACTTCATTCTAATCATTGTATTTACAAAGATAGTAGCGCTTCAGAGGACCCATTGCCTATAAAAGGGCCTTGGATAATCCCCTGTAGCCTCATCACTTATTACACACTCAACAAATTAAATAACCAATTTATTACGTTTATATTTTTTTTATTAGTAATACAAATCTAATTTAAATTCTATACAAAAAATCAAAGGTTGCTTTAAGTCTGATAGTAATTAAAATTGTTTTCCGCGCAGAACCCTTACATTTAATAATATTATTGTTAATAAAATCTAAGTTTTTGTCACCTCTCAAAGTTGCTCACCATTGTTTCCCTCTCAAATAAATTAAATATATATTTTTGGTTTATTTCTTTATTTTCCCTTGTCCTCCTCCTTCTCTCCTCCTTTTTCTCCTATTTTTCTTACCTCTTCTAGACGATTGACCGACAACTGGGGACCTTTCCAAAATGACGACGACGATCGAGCCTGGTGACAAACGACAAAACGCACGGACCACCTATCAAAACGAAACTTTTGCCACAACTGTGTTTCGAACTTGGGTTCGACATCTGAGGTTTATATAATATTAATTTTTATATTATTTTGAAGTGATTTATCGATCACTATAGTAAGTTCACCTTTGCGCCTCTCACTCATATTACTATATTTTTATTGCAATAACAGTGATTGTGGCTTAATTGCTGATTCACTGAGTGTAAGTGTTCAATTTTAAAAAAATGTTTTTGTTTCCTAGTTGACCATTATAGAGTGTTAAATCCTCTTAGTCCTAGAAGAATTGACATTTTTTATTAATACAAATTGAATTATTAATTTAATTTTTTATTATTATTAATTATTGTTAATTTTGGTTGACTTAAAAGTACATTGTGCTTAGTCCCAAATATATTGCCATATTTAATATTGGTAATTAATTGGTTGAATTAACTTAATTTTTCTTCCCAATTTAACCTTGCAATCCATTTTTTTTAAAAAATTAATTTTTTTTTAATTATTACTTTATATTGAAAATTATTTTTTCTATAATTTAATTAATTAAATATTTTTTTTTTATTATTTGGAGCAATTATTGACTAACTTTTATTATTTTTTTTAAAATTAAAAAGTAAATTATAAATCTTCCCACTAATATGTCCAACAATTTGGCAGAAAAAATGGATAACATGCAAGTGGATGAGATAGAAATTGACTATGATGCTGACACTGTAAGTTCTTCTAAAGTTGGTCATAAAAAATCTTATGCTAACACAAAGAATTCACATACTGCAGGATGTGGAAATGACAGGAAATGCAAACAAACTAAACCCCCTTCCCCCAGTACCACAGAAGGAAGTAAAGCCTCTAGTGCCTCAAGAAGGTCTTCCAAAAGGCTTCAAAATAAAAAAGCTTCCTCTGCCACAACAAATCAGCAACCTATCCAGTCATATAAAAGAGTTGAAGACAGAAAATATGACGTACAAAGCAAAGGTAGACACATTGTGGGATCAGGTCCAAGAACTCAGGAACCAGATTCAGGCCCAGGCCCCTCCTCAGTTGCCTCCCAATCAGCCTCAGTTTCAGGCTCAACCTTCACAGCCACCCAGCTCAACCATCCAAAATCCAAATACTATGGAAGTAGAGCAATGGAAATGGGATTATCTAATGAGTCACTACCAACAGAATGTGCAACACCCTCCTCATCATCAGCCTGGCCCATCCAGAACACCCAATTTCCATCCACCTCCTCATCCCTACCAACAAGGCAGGAGAAAGAAGGCCCAAGCACAATCCCAAACCCAGTCCCAGGGGAAGTTTCCTCCTCTGCCATGGAAAGTAATTTGGTTGATAGTCACTTGGGTATGTTTTCTAATAAATCTTCTTCTGCAGGTAATATTATTGAACATGGTGAAAGAACAGTTAAACCTGTTAAAAGACAGCTTCCTGTAACTAGTAGCCCTATTGATGTAATTAGCAAATTGTCATTTGATGAACCTTTACATTTAACTTCTACATCTTTAATTAATCATTCTCTTGCAATTAAAAATGATTCTGTTCCCCCTGAAATCTATACCTTAATTGAAAAAACTTCTGAGGAAATATTGAAAGATAGCCTTGATTTTAATATTGTGAAAGACAAACATGTGAGAGATGTGTTAATCCATGAAAATGATAGATTAAATAATTTACACTTACAATGTAAAGTGAGTTCTTCTGTACAAGATACAGCTTATTTAAAAATCAAAGAAACCTTGAATATTGTTCTTAGTCAACAAAAACAAATAAGAAGTGACCATAGAGCTATCTCAGATAGAAATATCAGTCTACATAAGACCTTGAGTGAATTGAAACCCCTTATTGAGGAAAATTATTCATTCAAGAATGAAATAAAATCTCTGCAAAATGAATTTAAGAAGCTAAAAAATGATTTCCATGCACTAAGTACCAAACACTCAGTTTCTGAGGACAGAAATGTTCTTTCTCTTGCAAAAGTAAATGACCAGATGTCTGAAATTCCAAGAATAAGAAACTATGTGTCTGACCTACAGGAAAAGTTCTCAACCTTAACCATCAATAATGAATTAAATGAGATTTCTGCAAATAAACTGCATAAAAATAAAGGGAAAAAACCTGAACAAAGTTCATCCTTTCTTCCTCATATTTCAACCATTAAACAAACTGACAGTGAGTCTGTAAAATCTTTTGCTACTAGCAAAAAATCTTGTGATGGTCATGCACCAGCTGTTTCTGTAATTAATGAAATTTCTGAACACCTGGCTAAACTTCAGGAATTATTACTGAATAATAATTCAAACCAAAAAATGGACCATCCCAGTAGTCAGAAAAATTGGCCTAAGTTAGACCAATATCCTACCTTTGATGGTGATTCTTCCTCTGATTGGCAGCACTTTATCCAAAGAATTGATAATTTAAAGAGATCTTATAAACTACCTGATGAGGAAATTGTTTCTAAGCTAATTTCGTTATTTTCCAATGTAGCATTGATGTGGTATGAATCTGTCCTTTTGGATAACAATCAATATACATGGAATGATTGGAAATCCTTGATTGAGAATCAGTTTGGTAGTTCAAAATTCAGGTTAGCTCAGCAAAGACTGTATGAGAATACTAGATATGTATCGTCCTCTGTTGAAAAGCCCATTGTTTTTCTTATGAAAATAACAAAAATCCTAAGAGCAATTGCTCCAAAGATAGATTATGATACTTGGAGAGATAAAATCTTGTATAATTTACCAAATTCTCTAAGAGATTTGATTGTGGCTAGAACTGAGCATGTAAGGGAAAATTCTTCTTTCATTAATATCTGTAATGAGGTACTACTCAACCATAGATATGAACCAAAGAATTACCTTGGTAAATCTTATAATGATCAGAATAAAACTTCTACAAAGCTCCCAGAAAAATCTGGTAAACCCTCTGCCCCAGTTGCACCTAAAAAATATGCAACAAATACTTGTTATAAATGTAACAAACCATGGCAAAAGGGTCATACTTGTGACAAGAAAATTCATCTTGTTGAACAAAAAGAAGACACTGATGAAGCTGAAATTGATGTCATTAATACTTCTAGTGATTGTGAAAGTAATATTTCCTATGGCAATGACTCTGTTAAAGATGTTTTAATGTTGGAACATGATGTCCATTATTTAAATAATATATCTGAAGATTGTGTATTGAATTTATCTTCAGTAGAAAATGATGAAATAATTAAAGATATTACTAACAATTCTATTCCTATATCCCCTTTAAAGGCACCTGTTATCATTAATGGTAAACATGTTGATGTTGTTCTTGATTCTGGTGCTGGAGGAAGTGTAGTATCTGAAAAAGCTTTGGCTTCAGTGGATAAAGAATATTTGAGTAAATTATTGCCTATAACTTCTGAAAAATGGAGAGGGTATGGTTCTACCTTATTTCCTATTGGCAAATACAAAACCTCTGTATTCTTCAAATATAATGGTGGATTTGTCAGAGCTATTTGTGAGTTTGTTGTCATGAAAAATGATAATTTGAGCAATTGGTTTATTATGGGAAATGATATTTTAACCATGTATGGTGTGAAACTGGACCCAGCAAATAATTGCTTTACCTTAAGAATGAATGGGAAAAGAAAATTCAAAATTTCTTCTCCTAGACCTTCTGGGCATTTGTTGAAATCTTGTAACTCACTGACCCAATGTAAAGGTAGAACAACAACTGAAATGGATGATTTATTACATGAAATAAATACTGCTTCTTTTGGTGATCAGTTGACTTGTGAACAAAAAGATTCTATTGTTGCCTCTATTACCTCTTTCCCTATGGCTTTTGCTCATGGGTCTCATGTCTTGGGAATTGTTCAGGAAGAAATGAAGATTACCTTATCCTGTAATTTGAGTGATATTCCTCCTACCCTTAAGAAAAAACCATATCCTGCTTCTCCATCAAAAAGAAAAGATATTGAAGATAATATTGAAACATTATTGAAAATAAATATCATTGAGAAAGTGGATGTCACCCCCAAATATTGTGTCATCTCCCCAGTCTTAATTTCATATGAAAAAGATAAAGCTAGATTATGTGGAGATTACAGAGCTTTAAATACTTATACTGTTAATGATATTTATCCTTTACCCAGAATTAATTCAATACATGCTACCTTGCAAGGTGCAAAATTTATTAGTTGTCTGGATGGTAATAAAGGTTATCATCAAGTTCCAGTTGAAAAAAATTCTCAAAATTTTTTGCTAATTGCTACTCATATGGGAATATATAAGTATGTTAGAATGCCATTTGGCCCTAAAAATGCTCCTTCAGTTTTCCAGAAAGTTATGGATAACACTTTCCATCAAGAAATTATTGAAGTTTGGCTCATGGTTTATATTGATGATATTATTGTTTTTTCTAAAACTTTTGATGAACATATGATTCACTTGAATAGAGTTTTCCAAAGAATGGATGAAATCAATATGACCTTATCTTTAAAAAAGTGTAAATTTGGTTTTCAATCTTTGAAAGTCCTTGGCCATGTTGTGTCAGGCTTACAAATTTGTGTAGACCATAATAAAGTTGCTGCCATTCAAAATGTGAAAGCACCAACTTCTGTAAGAGAAATCCAAAGTTTTTTGGGTATGTGTGGCTATTATAGACAATATATTAAAAATTATCAGGTCATAGCCTTGCCTCTTACAAAACTAACCAGAAAAGATGTTGCTTTTCTCTGGAATAATGACTGTCAGAAAGCTTTTAGTACATTGAAAAGTTGCTTAATGACAGCCCCTATATTGGCTCTTCCAGATTTTAACAAGCCATTTGTACTTTATACAGATGCTAGCTTTATTGGTCTGGGTGCTGCCCTTCACCAAAAGCAAATTATTAATGATAAATCCTCAGAGGTTGTAATTTGTTATATTTCAAGAACCTTAAGAAATAGTGAATTTAAATATGGTGCCACTCAATTGGAGTGCTTAGCAGTTGTTTGGGCTCTGGAGAAACTTCATTACTACTTGGATGACCAAAAATTTGAGTTGGTAACTGACTGTAGTGCTGTGAAATCTCTCTTAAACCTCAAGACACCTAACAGACATATGTTCAGGTGGCAACTTACTGTTCAAGAATACAGAGGAAGGATGACTATTATCCATAGAGCTGGAAATGTTCACTCTAATGTTGATATGCTCTCCAGATTGCCTCTGCCAAATAATGACTCCAATCCTGCTTATGTACCTGAAGATGATACTGTTCATATACATGGTATACTTATAGTTGATATGGAGGAAGAGTTATTACAGTTAATACTAGATTCATATGATAAAGATTCTGATTTAAATAAATTAGTTACTATTTTGAATGATCCTAAGAATGCTTCAATTCAAGCATTAATAAAAACTCTTCCTGAAAAGTACCAAAATGCTTTAAATAAAGGAAAGTTTTCTATTGACGATGGTTATATATATTATAGAAGGAAGCTTACCAATGTAATTGTTATTCCTCCTTCAATGAAAGAAACTATCCTTAAACTTTGTCATGATGACATATTAGCTGGTCATTTTGATCTTGAAAAAACATTGATTAGAATCAATAACACTGCATGGTGGGCTAATATGTCTGAAGACACAAAATTATATGTTGAATCTTGTGATTCCTGCCAAAAATCTAAAAGGTTAAAAGGTAAGAGAGCAGGGTTATTACAACATATTGAAGCACCTAGTGCTCCCTGGCAAATCATTAATATGGATTTTGTCACTGGTCTTCCTGTTGCAGGTAAAGACAGCTTTAACTCTTGTTGGGTAATAGTGGATAGATTCACAAAAATGTGCAAATTTATTCCAACCCACAAAGATGTATCCACCAAAGAATTAGCTTTCTTATGGTGGTCTTACATGTTTAATATTATTGGTTTTGCAAAAGCCATTATCTCTGATAGGGATCCAAAATTCACTTATGAGTTTTGGACCTCTTTGATGGATATTTGTGGCTGTGAGTTAAAATTGTCTACAGCTCACCATCCTCAGACTGATGGTCTAGCTGAAAGAATGATTCAAACTCTAGAAGATATGATTAGAAGGTATTGTGCCTTTGGTTTAGAATATAAAGACAATGACAGATTTACTCATGATTGGGTCACTCTTTTGCCTGGTCTTGAATTTGCATATAATAGCACTGTTCATTCTGTCACTGAGAAAAAGCCTTTTGAGCTTTGGTTGGGTTATGTCCCAAATACTCCTGCTCAGATTCTCAATAATAAATTACCTAAGTTGGAACTACACCCTGGTGTAAACTCTTTTATGCAAATGCAACAGCTATTCAGAAAACATGCTCAGAGTTGTATTGATAAAGCATTTGAATATGAAAAGAAAAGATGGGATAAATCCCATAAGGAATACACATTTAACAAGGGTGATGAAGTGTTGATCTCTACTGTCCATTTCAATTTACAAGGTAACCACAAATTAAAAGATCCTTTTGTAGGACCATTTGTTGTTAAAAGAATGGTTGGTGATAATGCAGTAGAAGTTGTATTGTATTCTCCATATGATAGAAAACATCCTGTCTTTCCCATTTCTTTTCTTAAGCCTTATACTTCCAACAGTGACTTATTTCCAAAAAGAAGAGGAAGACCTAAGAAGAACCCTCAGGAAGTCACAGAAACAGCAGAAATTGATAAAATTCTCAATGATAGAATTATCACTTCTGAGAGAGGTACTGAATATTTATTGAGATATAAGAACAAATCATCTGAACATGATGCATGGATACCTGGCAAGGAAATTTCAAATCTGCCTGCTCTGTTGAAAAAATACAAAAAGGAAAAATCTTAGCATTTTTTTTATTGTTTTTTTTAGAGTGAGGGAGTGTCAGCCAGGCTATTCCAGGAGTCCAGTAAATGATATATAAATTATAAAACCTTAAAGAGTGGGTAAGAATTGTATTTAATGAATATAACTTAATATTTTATTGCATAATGAAATTATATAAGTATTTTATTATATACAAGTGTTACATTAAATTTATTGGTTATATATATTTTTATATACAGTTAAATTGAACATAATATAATATATTCTACAAATAATGGCGCATTTTTATGTATTTAATAATTATAAATTTATATTTAATTAATTGAAAAAAAACATATATTATAATTATAAGTGTAAAATTGGCTTATAATATATTCAAATTAATTATTTAAATTTATATATTAAATAACACATCTCATATCACACTAAACAATAATTAATGACGCTTCTTTTGACCCTTAATTGTGTTAGAAAAAACAAATAAATTAATTTGGACTAAATTGAGATTAATTGCATGTTTTGTTGCGTCAAATTATTTTTTGTTTCACTTAAAATGTCCTTTAATCAGACTGTACCATCTGTTTGGAATTATTTTTCTCATAGTTCCTATGTTCCAATCTTGTTTAGTTATTCACTATTTTTCACTTACTGATTTGGGAATTAATGACGGGAAAATTGGATTCTTAATTGGGGTTTTAATTAATTGTTTCATGTTTTTCTCTATATTGTTATGTTTCATTTACTCTTTTGATATATTTGTTTTACTTCATTCTAATCATTGTATTTACAAAGATAGTAGCGCTTCAGAGGACCCATTGCCTATAAAAGGGCCTTGGATAATCCCCTGTAGCCTGATCACTTATTACACACTCAACAAATTAAATAACCAATTTATTACGTTTATATTTTTTTATTAGTAATACAAATCTAATTTAAATTCTATACAACAAATCAAAGGTTGCTTTAAGTCTGATAGTAATTAAAATTGTTTGCCGCGCAGAACCCTTACATTTAATAATATTATTGTTAATAAAATCTAAGTTTTTGTCACCTCTCAAAATTGCTCACCGTTGTTTCCCTCTCAAATAAATTAAATATATATTCTTTGGTTTATTTCTTTATTTTCCCTTTTCATCCTCCTTCTCTCCTCCTTTTTCTCCTATTTTTCTTACCTCTTCTAGACGACTGACCGACAAGACTTCTGGACTCAATAAGAACAATTAAAATACTAATAAAAATCTAGAAAAATGAAAGATTATAAAGCTACTACTCCCTTATCTTCCATTTTAATTATTGTAGCCTGGGCAGCCCTATTCACCTAGTAAAAAATATCAAAGTTAAGAAAATTATGAAAAATCAAAAATAATCAAAAATAAATTTTAAAATTAATAAAAAAAAAGTAGAAAAAAGTAAAAAATCCAGAAAAATTCTCAATTTTTCTTGATTCTCCTGAATTTAATTTCCATATCTTTTTAGACATATACTTGCATTTCCTGTCCATTAATTATTTGTTAAACCTTAACCCATAAAATCAACCCTTTTTAACCACTCTTAATAATTAATTTATTTAATATAACCATTTCTCAATTAGATTGCCTTTTCCAATCTCAACAATAATTCCCCAAAAATTGATTTTTTATAAACTTAAGTTCCATACTAAAATTTACACTACCACATCCTCACTCCCATAAAGAATGTCTCCATTCTTTAAGTTTGAATAATTGATCTGACAAATATTCATCCACTCTTCATCCTCTTCAACCATTTGCCTTAACTACTCCTGATCAATTTCAAATTTTCTTTTTAAATCAATATCATCATCAGTATGTCATCAAAAGACCTTGCTGCTCCATGTGAAATTCATGCTAAATACCATTTCTTGTTTGATTTCTAACACTATTCTTCCTGAAAGAACTGCCTGTGACCTTTTCAGGCCTAAAAAATCAAATGTAATAATCCAATTATAACTTCCATAACTAAATTCTTTACTGGACCAGCCTTGCTTCCTGATCCTACTATTCCTTAAAAGAGATTATCCAAAATTCAACCTTCATTTGTAATATAAAGGCCAAAACAGATTCTTCTTCTAAAAGTCCCAATCCTGAGCTTCCTCCTGTCAGAAATAATTTTTTTCCCATTCCATCATTAACTTCTCATGCCACTTAATGACATCTACTTCTTTTAGAATGGCTGCTGTAGTATGGTATTGTTGTGATATGTTTTAGTATTTTCTATAGGTAACAACAGAGATTGATGGGATATCTTTACTGTTAGTTATATACTTTACAATTTCTATTTTTTTTGCCTATTGATATCATTATATTTTATTTTAATCAATTAAAAATTCTTATTTACTTGAAAAGCATATCACATTTATTCAGGCCTCTTACAATTGGAATTTCAGGTATTACATTATTAACACTTCTTTTATTTCATTACTGATCTCTAATTAATTGTATTAGATTGGTTGCGAATTATTAGTTGCCTCCAAATCCATTGTAATACTGATAGTCTTTTTTGGCTCATCATAAAGCTTTGATTAACATATTCAAAGTCTGAGACTCTAGAGATGGAAGGTTTGTCAAATAACATTAATGACATCCCTATGCTCGAAAACAATAATTATCTGATATGGAAAGTCAAGATGCAGTTCTTCTTATCTCAATTGGAACTTGACAATATTGTTGAAGGATAGGAGTTAGAGCTGAAAGAAAACAAATAAAATTTTCTCATTCAGTGTAAACATGCTGCAAACTTCATAGTGCAAAAAGTGGACACTACTAATATTGCCACTTTTGTTAATACTGATGACAAATCCAATCCCACTCAATTATGGAAACAATTGGAAGAGCAATATACAGGCACCCATCCAGCCACTGCTTCTATGGTGTACACCAGATTAAGTGACTTGGAGTGTACCAAAGGAAATCTCAGAGGATTCGTAACTGAACTTCAATTGGCAATTAATTCACTTGCTCAAGTGGGAAAAAAATTAGAATCACCAATATTTACTTATTCTATCTTGCAGAAACTACCATCATCTCTTGAAATGCATTGTTCTATGATGATAAATTCAGCTGACAATTTGGGGAGACCTCTCACTCTAGATTCTGTGCTACTAAAACTATCTCAATTGGAAGACAGACTTGACAACTCTCAAAATCAAAACAATGCTTTAATTGCGGTTAAAAAAGAATCATCCACCTCTAAAAAACGTGAATTTTGCACCAACAGCAAGTACAATCTTAAACTCCTCATTGTGAAGATCAATGCTGGGAAGTTCACCCCAATCTTTGTCCCAATTTCAAACAAAAGAACAAAGCTTCAACCAAAGATAAAGAGGAACCTGAAATAGAGACAGATAATCTTACGTAAGACCACTACTACTTTTATAACGCCTCATGTGACAAATCCAGACATTCATCAGACCTAATTTTAAACTCCAGAGCCTCCAGTCATATGTTTAATTCTAGAAAATAATTTTCCACCTTCCAAAACACAAAAGTGCCTGTCAAAATTGGAAATGGAAAAATCATTTATGGAAAGGGAATTGGCTCTGTCAAACTCATTAACTTTCAAAACCATCCCATTATTTTGACAAATTGCTTTTACATACCAGAACTAAGCTGTAATCTCATTGCTGTTTTTCCTCTCACTTCTAAAGGTGTGCCTATAACTGCAGGCACTGAAGGCAACATATCTTTTAAAGAGAATAAAAACACCGTTCTCACTGGAGCTAAGAAGGCAGGATCAAACCTTTACCAAATTAATGCCTCTTTTGGTGAGTCAATCCAATCATGGTTTGAGGCATCAATAGACACTAACTTACTGTCATGGCACAACCTTTTGGGTCACGTTAACCAATCTTACCTTAAAAGGCTTCTAACACATCTAGAGATTCCATTCAGTAATAGCAATGTTGAAGAAGTTTGCAAGCCATGTGTAAACACCAAGTTGCACAAATCTTCTTTTCCAGGACATTTCCCAAAGGTTAAAAAACCTCTATAGTATGTTCACTGTTATCTGGATGTAAATTTACTAGAGACTGCTGGGGAACATCATCATTACTTGCAGCTTACTGATGCACATACTTCATATTGATTTATTTATTTATTAAAGAAGAAATCTGATACCTTTTTAAAATCCATGAAATCAAAAACTTTTTCTTAGAATTTAACAAATTGTAAACTGATTAAATTTGTTTGCGATGGAGGGGGAGAGTTTGTTAATAAAGACTTTGAGTATTCATCAATCAAAAACGGTATGGTAAGGTAAACTCTTACAGTCGCCTTGCTGTAAGCAGAATCCGGAGGAGATATGTGGATTTAGCTGAAAACCCCGTCCTTACAATAAAAAAATAACAAAATGGGAATTCTAAATCACTAAGCTAACCAATCTACTTGGATCTGATTGATGAAAATAATGAAACTCTAAAATAATTAACGCTTATTGAGATTTAAAGAAAGTGGCTGTTGAGAAAAGAAATACTGATAACAACAATTAAGGTGTACCAGTGAAAGATCTGAAAAGATTGACTTTTATGTTTTTATAATAATTTGAATTTTTACGAGACAGCAATAATCAAGTCCCAGCGATGAATACCTTTCTAAAGATACCCTGTATGAAGTGTGATTTAAATTGTTGAGTAGTATTTCTAAAATGTTATATAAAATATAAAGTTATAAGGGTATTACAATTTATTTAATTTGTTGAGTAATAAAAAATGAGACCGTGGTGGTTAATGATTAAGCTGTATGTTCTATCCCCCCTTTTCAATTTCGAGTTTGAGAGGCGCTTAAGTATTCCTAGTCACGTGCCTAAGTTTTCCCCTCCAGAGCTCTCCCAGAGTCAATCCGGAGTCCGTCTGGACTTCCGGACTCAATTAGAACCTTAAAAACTATAATAAAAAATCTAGAAAAATTACACATAATAGAGCTACTTCCTCTTTACATACCAAACTAATTTTCGTAGTCTGCGCAGCTCTAATTACCCCGTGAAAATTCTTCAAAGTTAAGTAATTTCTGAAAACGTAAATATTTCTATAAAACTTTAAAATTCATTTAAAAATATAAGAAAAATAGTAAAAATTCTGGGAAAATTTCCCAAGGTTCTTGAGTGACTTGACTTGATACTTATAAATTTTTCAGACCGTAAAAATAAGTTTTCTTTGTAAAATAAATTGTTTTGTGTAGGCATTTGCTCGTGACCAATTTCTTCATATTTAAAACTCAAATAAATTAAATAAAACCCTTTTATATAAAATAATAACACCAATCTTGCATGCCGTAATAACTCCATTTACGTACTTAGGTGCCATACTAAGCTTTAGGCTACCACATCCTCCCTCCAATTGAGAATGTCCCCATTCTTAAAACTTTGCATGAGTGGTCGAACACAATATTCATCTTTAACCTTCAACCACTATCTTCTTTAATCCACTATAGAATTCATCTTCATCAATATGTCTTCCAAAGAACTTGTCGCTCCATGTGAACTCTGCGCTCGATACCAGGTACCTTTTTTAATGTCCAACCCTAATCTTCCTGGCAGGACAGCTTGCGACTTATGCCGTGTGAAAAAAATCAAATGTAACCGGCCATTAGTTCCCTCTAAAACAAACGTATATTTAGGACCAGCAGCTCTCCCTGATCCCTCAACTTCTAAAAAGCAATCAAAAATTCCTGTCTTCTTAAAACGAATAAGATCAAAAGCAGCTTCAAAAGTTCAATCTTCATCAGCGGATCCCGGCCTTATTTTGCCTTCACAAGATCCTAATCCTATAATGCCAGTGCCCCCAACCAACTTTGCTGAGACTATGTTTCCTGGCTCTAAATGTAAGACCCTTTTATCTTACTAAAAAAAAACTTTTAATCAAAATTGACTAAACCTATGACTTAATAACATATTTGAACTTCTAGCTGTCGAAATAACCAACACTGATGATGTTGGTAGAGTGAAGACGGACTATATCAATCATTATCCCAATTTTCATCGCTATCTTTTTCTTGACTTTACTAATGAGTTGAAACGAAAAATGCTGTCCTATTTTCAAGAAACTACAGCTAATAACCATGAAGACCTCATGAAAAGAAGAATTTTAATGCAAAGCTTTGATAATGATGTTGAACAATTTCAAAGAAATTATCTTTTCTAACAGTATAACTTGATAAAATTTTGTTTTTGCTTGGTCTTCTTTAACTTTCAACATAAATGTTGTTTTCTTTCTTCTCTGGCTTAACATAAAATAATAAATAATAAATCTTGTGATGATTCCACTACTGAGAGCAAGGTTTGAATCCCTTCAGACTCCCATATACCAGTCTTCCTTCTTGTCACAGCATTGAGAGAGTGGATCTTCCTATGAGCCGAATACTCCTGATTCCAACCTCATAGGGCCCCCCACTGAGCCGAATTCTATGATTCCAATCCTGCCATAAGGTCCTCCAAGCTTCACTCAAAAAAAAATGGCCTAACTATGAGGCACTAAAAAAAATCATTCCCTAAAATCCAACTACCATCCTAACTTCTACTTCCTTCATCACAATTTTCAAACTTTGCTATACAGCAAACCCATAAAATACTTTTTCCAGGCTTCCAATAATAATATTAACTTTAGACCATGTTAAAGCGCCACAAATTTAACCTAATTAACCATTATGCTTTCTTTAGCATCATCACCACCTAAAATTTTAATCTCCTAAAGCTTATCAGCACCCAATTCCAGAAATGATTGAATAACCAGTTTAGAGTCTTAGTGGACAGTGATAAATTAAAAGATTGAATTGAGTTATCCAAACAAGATTGACATTCCAGTTTAAAGTCTTGGTGGACCAAACATATAATCGATTGCCAGTTTATGGTCTTGGTGGACCAAAGATTGTTTAGGTGCATAAATAACTTGATATATTCCTAATTAAGGCCTAGGCTTGACCAAAGATTGAATAAATTTGATAATCCAGTTTAATGTCATAGTGGACCAAACATTTGATCAACAAGTAATCCAGTATAAGGCCATAGTGGACCAATGAATGTTGAATTATCCTGCAGATATTAATTTTCCAGTTTAAAGTCATAGTGGACTAAACAATGAATGAACTACCAGTTTAAAGTCATGGTGGACCAAACATTTAATTGATAAGAAATCCAGTTTAAGGTCATGGTGAACCCAACAGCTTGATAATAGTCCATTTTAAGGTCTTGGTGGACCTAACATTTGATAACACTCCAGTTTAAGGTCTTGGTGGACCTAACATTTGATTGATAAAAAAAAAATCCATCTCCAAAAATATCCATAAAATCTTGAACATCCTTGAAATTCAGTTTAAAGTCTTGAAGGACTAACAGCTCCAATATAAAATCTTTAATGAAAGTCTTGAAAATTAGCCAGTTTAAAGTCTTGGAGGACTAACAGCTCCAAAAATCGTATAAAAAAACCTTAAGGAAAGTCTTGAACAGTAGCCAGTTTAAAGTCTTGGAGGACTATCAGATATCTTGAAGTAAAATCCAATAAGTATTGAGTTCCCCTAGACCCTGTTTCCTGTCTAAACTATATGAATAAACTAAAAAGAATAGTGACTGAAAAATAAAACTAAGAAATATAATAATTTTTATTTAATTAATTAATTTTTTTATTTTATTATTTTATTTTTATTTTATTTATTTTTTTTTTTTTATAATTACTTTATTTTATTTTTATTTATCTATTTTATTTTATTTATTTATTTTTTTTATTTTTTATTTTTCAATTTAAAATAAAAGATTTTAGAAAAGATAGTTTTGAAATAAAAGTTAAAATTTAATTATTAAAGAAAGTTAAACAAATGTGAAAAGAAAGATAAAAAAAGTAATAATAATAAAAAAATTTCAAAATAAAATTTTTAAAAGATGCCCCCGGCCATTTGATGAGCCGTACCCTCGACATCGTACCCACATCCAAGTGCAACTTGATGTGGTTACACAATTTTGAGAAATTGAAAAGAAAATAAAATAAATGAAAGTTTTTAAAAGATAATTTTTATAATGATGATCACTGGGTGGGCTCCCTCCAATTTATAGAAATGATTAGAGACCACCAGTGAGTATCACCTTTACAATAATTCATAATATATATTAAAGAAAAGAAATCACAATCTAACATAAAAAAATTCAAAAACAAAATAAAAAAAAGAATCTTGAATCCGGCGTTAAGAGCGGTGTCTCTTGATTCGTTCCAGTTTATAGTCTTAGTGGACTTTCTAAAATTAAAAGACAAAGCCAGGATTCAACTAGAAACAGGGAAAATTTTGGAAACGAACATTATGGGGTAATTGTGTATAGAGCAGCCAGCCCATCAATTACCCCCACACTTGCCAATATTAAATTAAGAAGGTTCCCCTGTGAACACTTCTTTCAATAAATTTTTTAAAATTTTCCAACACTATCTTCTCCCATATTTTAAGAATTTTAAGTTTTTGAAAATTTCAAAGAAGGTCTTCTTGAATTTCGTTAAGTTTCATCATAGTTCCGTCGACCATATACAGTGTAACGATAGTAAAGTATTTTTGATAAAAAAAAAGATAGTTTATCCTTGTTGCGGAGGTCATCATAAAATTTTGTCGATATCATAGTTTATCCTCATTGCGGAGGTTAATAAAATTTTCGTTGATATTATAGTTTATCCTCATTGCGGAGATCGATAAGGTTTTTTATAAACATTATAGTTTATCCTCATTGCGGAGGAATCCATAAAATTCCGTTGATATCATAGTTTATCCTCAATGCGGAGGTAGACTTCGGCACTCCTGGTGCCTCTAGGATAGAACCGTTTCACTTGATCGGCCGCTATCCTCTTCTTCAATACTACTCCATCCAACTCTTCTAGCATATATGAACCGCCAGAAACTTGCTCCTTAACTTTATACGGTCCATTCCACCTATCTGCAAACATTTTTCCCTACTGACTTTCCAAACTCCTATTATACACCAAGACCATATCTCCTGGATTCAAAGGTTTCCTTAATCAATGTGCCAACCGCTCATCCCAATATCTGACTGATTGATTTCGGATCTTCATCATCCGCGAATATGCCTTTTCTAAATATTCTTCTTTCTTTTCTAGCTGCAGCATTCTTGCACACAATAATTCTTCAGTAGTTTTGACCGTGTCCCAGTCAACTCCAAGATATGATTCAGCTTCTAAATCAACCGGTAAAATTGCTTTCTGTCCAAAAACAAGTTCATAAGGTGAAAATCCGGTCATCCTTTTGGCAGTGATTCGATCAGCAAATAAAACTATAGGTAAATAGTGCCTCCACTTTTCGGCACTTGTCCCCCACATTTTAACTAAAGCATCCTTAATAACTTGATGCCCTTTTTCCACCATGCCTTCAGCTTCAGGATAATATGGGGTTGCTACCCTAACCTTTGATCCAACTTTCAATACGGCCTCTTTAAACTCTGTCCCAAATTCAGGACCTCCATCTACCGTTACCAACTTCATCACCCCATACCTATATACCCAATTATTCAAAAAAAATTCTGCCACATTTTTGGCAGTTAAATTAATAAGAGGCTCTGCCTCTACCCAACCAGATAAATCATCTCTGGCCACAATTAAATATTTATACCGTCCCTCTTTTATATGAACGGCATCTAAACTAACTCTTCCAAAGAGCGTATATTCACCGGTCACGCGTCCAGGTTCTTTTGGCCTTAAATAACTTCGTCTTTGACAATCTTCGCATGACTGAACCCACTTTTTAACAGCCATCTTCATGCCAGGCCACCAGAATAGATCAGAAATTCTTCTAAACGTTTCTCCAATGCCTCTATGCCCGAGATCTTCATGCAGTGATTTCAAAACTAATTCTTGCCCCTTCTCTTGAGTTATAACTAATTGAAGATTTGGATACCTTCTCCTCATTAAAAGTCGACCAGATAGGTAAAACGTAGATGACTTCCTCTTGATAGCCACCCATTCATTGTCTTCACAATCTTCTGGCCTCTCTAAAGTCAACAAATATTTGACTAACAAAAAATAAAAACCAGTCTGACCCCAGACTTCATCTTGAAAATCAATTAATATAACATCAATAGGAATTTCTCTATCACCAATATCACCTGCACATGAATGAGCCAATAATCGTTGACCCCTAAATAAATCTTTAATCGAGCTGTGTCGACGTTTTTCTTCTGAACCTTTGGATACTTCGTAAACCGTATTTGAAAATACCTCTTTCTCTTTATCCACCCTTTTATTTAAATTCTCTAATTCTCCAACATATACACCATTCCTTAACTTACTACTATCCCACACTACCAATCCATCTTCCTCTACATACACCACATCTTCTTCTACCTCCTTTCTACCAAATTTATCTAAACCTTTTCCAACACCTTTATTAACATATAAACTTTTTTCCAGTTTATCCTCTTGGTGGAGGTCATCAACACCATAATCTAAACACAATAATCCTGCCAGTTTAACCTCATGGGGGAGGTATGGAAAGTCTTCAGCTCCTTTAGTGCTGGCTTTGATAATAGGTATATCTTCATCGAACTCTTCTGAGTCTGAATCTTCTTCTGTGGGTGGTCTCCTTGATAAACCATCTGGCATAGTAAAAGTTTTTCCAGGCTTATGAGCTAAATCAAACAAAAAATGTTGAATAAAAGCTACCCATCTCGTCATGGGTGCGTTCGGTAAACTTGGGGAATTAATCATCTGGATTAACGATTTTGCATCCACTTGCAACTCAAAATGTTGCCCCCACAAAATATGCTGAATTTTCTTCAATATTTTCTCCACACCACATAATTCCAATTTTGGTTGAGAATATCTTGATTCGACCTCAGTAAATACTACAGATTCATACCTAACTGGCCTGATGTAACCAGCTTTATCCATCTGAGACAAAACCGCCCCAGCTGAAATCTGACTTGAATCAACTGCCAAATAAATTCTACCAGCATCTTTTCCATAATCCAACTTGTGCAGGACTAAATCCTTCCCCACAACCTCCTTCAACTTCACAAACGCCTTCTCACACTCTTCATCCCACTCCCAGTCTGCATCCTTTCTTGTTAACCGTCTCAATGGAGCTGCCAATGAAGAAAAGTCCTTGATAAACATTCTAACATATACGCAAACGCCTAAAAACCCTCTAACTTCGGTCGTATTCTTGGGTCTTGGCCAGGACTGAATTTTGTTAACTTTCTTCTTGGACATAATCCTACCCTCTCTACATACCACATGGCCTAATATTTCTAAGGCTGGCACACAACATGAAAATTTTGAACCTGAAATAGTTAAACCAGCCTCTTCAATTCGAAACAAGATTCTTTCTAAAGTAATTGCAAACTCCCAAATGAATTTGCGTATCCCGGGATTCTCTTCCAACACCTGGTTATCATAGTTGGTTGTTGGTCCCTTAATTCCTCCATCATCTATAAAGATTCCAGCATATTGTGGAATTTCATCTTGAAGGATCCAAGCCATCTGAGCTTGATAAACTGCAACCGAATTTGTTGCTCCTTGAGGTAATCTTGTTAACTGTAAACGTCCTAGTGGCGTATCGAATGTAGTGAGAGGCCTTGAGTCCGGATGTAACTCTCTCTCATCATATCCACCCATAATATCTCCCAAACCATAACACACTCTCCCTGAAAACGCTTCAACAAACTCCTCAGCACTAGGTGGTATCCCAGCATCCTTTATTGTAACCCTATTTAATTCCCTTAGATCATGAACAACTCTAAGCTTGCCATTCGGTTTCTTGATACAAAATACCGGACTAGAATAACTTGAAGTTGATTGCTCATACAGTCCAGTGCATATCCGTTCTCTGACAACTTCAATATAGGCTTCTTTTAATGCAGCCGGAATAGGAATCGGTTTCTGCTGCCACGTTTCATGACATACCACAGGAATCCATAGGAATGCTTCAACACACCCCTCTCCTCTTCTACAAAAGCAATGGCCTTCTCTCGCTTGACCATCACATCCAACAACAACTTCTTCTCTTCTCCAGACAACCAACCATCAGGTCCAAAATTAACAACACCCAGTCTCTCAAAAGTGATTCTTGACGTCTCAGAAAATTCAGGCGGATTCTTTACCAAGGGCTTTCATAAGGATCTCTTGATAACCTTGGTCTTCTCAAGGGTGGATTTAATTTAGCAGGTAGTGGTTCATTAATAGGTCAAACTTTATTTGCTACCTTCTTATATTTGGCTGCGTCCACATCTAAATAAACTTGAGGTAAAACATTTACTTTTGTATCGCCATTACATATTTCATCAAATGAATCTTCTTCATTGCCAGAATTGGAATAAGAAAAATTAGAAAAATATTTTATTTCATTTTTAAATTTTACCCTTTTCTCCTTTCCCTCGTCTAATTTATAAACAGATTTTCCAACACCTTTGCTTCCCTTATCCAACAGTAAATCACCCATAAAGAAAGTTGGCAGTTTAACCTCTTGCTGGAGGACCGGAATTGAATTTTCACAAAAATTATTTTTTTGAGTTTTGATTATACTGAGATTTTTTATTGGATTTTGATGTGATTTTTGCAGTTTACCCTCTTGCTGGAGGTCCAAAATAGAAGGAGATAATTGCAGTTTAACCTCTTGCTGGAGGTCCAGAATAACATTTTCACATAAATTATTTTTTGTGTTTTACTTATACTGAGATTTTTAATCGTGTTTTGATGTGATATTTGCAGTTTACCCTCTTGCTGGAGATCCGGAATAACATTTTCACAAAAATTATTTTTTTGTGTTTTAATTATACTGAGATTTTTAATCGGGGTTTGATAAGATTTTCGCAGTTTACCCTCTTGCTGGAGGTCCGGAATAACATTTTCACAAAAATTATTATTTTGTGTTTTAATTATACTGAGATTTTTAATCAGGTTTTGATAAGATTTTCGCAGTTTACCCTCTTGCTGGAGGTCCATAATAGAAGGAGATACTTGCAGTTTAACCTCTTGCTGGAGGCCATAAAACATACCCTTCCAACCTTTATCCAACCTAATTTGACCCATTTTGCCTTTTTCACCATTTTTAAATTTTATAGAAAAACAGGGTAAATCCATTAAACATATAGAAAAGTCCATAACGTATTTGCACTTCAAAGTAATATTAACAGAAAATAATTGAGAATCCACTTGAATTATCTCCAAGTGAGCTGACCTATTGCAATCCGGGATCTCATCCTGAGGAGAGATTACAACATTAGAGTGATCAGCCCCTGCTACCCCAAAAAATGAGGGCATCCATCCCTTTCCAACAAACATAATTCACCAGAAGCCGTCCGTTTAATATGCCGCTTCTTGGTGCAAACACAACACTGGCACAGAGTAGTAATCCCTGGCTGTGTTTCCCAACCTTCATCTCCAGGAGGCGCTAACCGCATATGTAACCTCCGCATATCTTCACCAGTGATCTCCAAACTAATCCCCATGCCAGCTTGATACCCTATCCTGGCCTCAAAATCCATCAAAAAAGGACCACCAAGAACAGTTTTGACTGCTCCTCTGGCCACATAAAAGTGAACCTTACCAACAGATCCACCAATGCCTAACCTGACATGCTCAGCTGTACCCATCAGCTCGGTTGCATGCCCTCCAATACCTCTGAGGTTTCCCCCAGTTGCACTTTTAATTGGCAAGCCTATACTTGTCGCTTGCTCCAATGAAATTAAATTAATTTGAGACCCTGAATCGACCAAGGCCTTTACTTCTTTACCATTAAGAGTTACCACCAAGTAACCCAGGGGAGCGGAAAAATGCGTATCTACATCTTCCCCAAAATTTTCAGCATTTTCACAAATATATTCCACCTCTCCAGTGGAAACCTGACGCCTCGTCAAATGCTTCTTTTGATTTTCAGCAAGCGCCGGACTAATCATAAATAACTCCCCCAAAGATAAGGGAATCTGCAGTTGATTCACCCTATTCAAAACTGCATCCATCGCATTAGCTTGACCAGAAACTACTGGCTGCTCATACTGGACCTTTGATTTAACAACCATGGCCCTGGGTACCTCTTGAGGTCCAACCGAGCCATCTTCACCCCCCATTATAACATCTTCACTTTCTATAACCCTAACTCCGTCACCAGCTTCTTGCACTAATCCTGATCCATCGCTAGTCCTTCTTACACCCTCCATTGGGATGGGACCGCTAAAACTTGGTCTGGGTAGAGACGCCAATGGTATGTCCTCCTCAGAATCCAAATCATCCTCTGGCATAGGCTCACCATTTAAATCAAACTTGCCATAACTAGGGGGACCCATATCAGCAATCCCCTTCTGCATTTTATATAATTCGTCCTTAGAGTAAGGGTTCAATTTGTTGACGGCAGTTTGAGCACTAGAATTCTTGTCCTTAGAGTAAGGGTTCACTTTGTTATTGGCCTTGCCAGGATTAGCCCTCAATTGGCTCTGAAAGCTAATTTTTGCCTTAGTAGCAGCTGCTCTTCTAGCAGCATTAACATCGTATTCGCCAGCCATACAGCTACCCTCCACCTGGGAAACCGTTGCCAGCTCCAAACCACCAAAAGAAGTAGAAAACGTGGCTTTACTGACCTCTTTCTCCTTGCCCTTGTCAGCTTTACCACCATTACAATTACCATTTTTTCCACCCTTGGCATTAACATCTTCATCCGTCACCTCTTCAAATCTGGCTCTCCTTTCAGCCGTTAAACTTCTTCTGACCAAATCAGAAGGAGACTGTCCATCACTGGGCTTTATGAACGAACCATCAGGAAATTTATAAACTTTACCATCATATAAAACTCGCCCAGCATCCATATCCTTATCAAGAGCAAAACAAACTGTTGCTCTGTGCCCCCTCCTATTACAATAGGAGCACACCTTTGGCTCATCATAGCCACCTCTATAACTACTACCACCATTCCCACCATTTCTCCCATTGCCTGGGAAGCGGTTACCATTATTATTGCCATTATAATTTCGATGTTCATAACCTCTGGACTGATAAGAAGTTGACGTCGACGAAGAAGCGATTGGGGCCTTGTTAGCCTTCTGGGTTTCTTGAACAAATATTTTTAATTGTTTTGTTAAATCAGCCAAGTGATCGACCATCTTATTGTCTACATTGCCCTCAACTTTAGCATCCGGTAATCCCATTTGTGCCTTCTTGGCCTCCTGGGCTTTGACCATAATATCATTGTTTTCGGCCAAAACTTCGCTAACCTTGCTAACATATTGAGTGCATGACTCTTGATATTTGTCCAACGCCAATAACTTTAGATGGGCTTGAATGTTGTCCTTGATAACCTCCAGAGCTGGCAGTTTCTGCTCACCATTAGGCAGTTCCTTCATCAAATCTTTTCTTGAAAGATCCTTCAAGACGTCCATACGAATATCCCTGCTGCATGCTGTCCAAAACAAATCTTTTGCTTGGCTCTCATGCACTAACTTGTCCACCAATATGAGATATTCCACCACTTCATCAAACTGAACACAGAGCTTTTTGAAGTCAGCCATAGAAGAAACTCCACCTTTTGCTTGCCAGTCTCCAAAAATTTTATTGAGGTCCATCATAGTAAACCTAACACCCCATCTATCAACCATAGCTTTAGAAAGCTTAACCCAATCCTTGTCCTTGAATTCCTGCATAGCAATAACCTCTTTTTCCACCTCCCTATCAGCAATAAAAAACCTAACTTGCTTCACCATATCCACATGAGAAGCACCATCAACAGAAGCAGCAGCTTCATACCTGCTAATGAGCCATTTAACCTCCTCCCCATCAAACTTTGGGCCATCCCAAGAAACAATTCTAACTGAGGGAGTAAGAGGGTTAGAAGATCCAGAAGCAACAGCAGAAGAAGACATCCCAATAAGTAATGAAAAGCGTTAACAATCAATAAAATAACAAGCCTCTTGCAGGCCAATAACAAAAATCCAATTAGAGCTCCAGAAAATAAGCCTCTTGCAGGCTAATAACGTTCTTGATCCAAGTCTTTAAAGAAAGCTATAGAAATCGAACCCCACGTTGGGCGCCAACTATGGTAAGGTAAACTCTTACAGTCGCCTTGCTGTAAGCAGAATCCGGAGGAGATATGTGGATTTAGCTGAAAACCCCGTCCTTCCAATAAAAAAATAACAAAATGGGAATTCTAAATCACTAAGCTAACCAATCTACTTGGATCTGATTGATGAAAATAATGAAACTCTAAAATAATTAACGCTTATTGAGATTTAAAGAAAGTGGCTGTTGAGAAAAGAAATACTGATAACAACAATTAAGGTGTACCAGTGAAAGATCTGAAAAGATTGACTTTTATGTTTTTATAATAATTTGAATTTTTACGAGACAGCAATAATCAAGTCCCAGCGATGAAGACCTTTCTAAAGATACCCTGTATGAAGTGTGATTTAAATTGTTGAGTAGTATTTCTAAAATGTTATATAAAATATAAAGTTATAAGGGTATTACAATTTATTTAATTTGTTGAGTAATAAAAAATGAGACCGTGGTGGTTAATGATTAAGCTGTATGTTCTATCCCCCCTTTTCAATTTCGAGTTTGAGAGGCGCTTAAGTATTCCTAGTCACGTGCCTAAGTTTTCCCCTCCAGAGCTCTCCCAGAGTCAATCCGGAGTCTGTCTGGACTTCCGGACTCAATTAGAACCTTAAAAACTATAAAAAAAAATCTAGAAAAATTACACATAATAGAGCTACTACCTCTTTACATACCAAACAAATTTTCGTAGTCTGCGCAGCTCTAATTACCCCGTGAAAATTCTTCAAAGTTAAGTAATTTCTGAAAACGTAAATATTTCTATAAAACTTTAAAATTTATTTAAAAATATAAGAAAAATAGTAAAAATTCTGGGAAAATTTCCCAAGGTTCTTGAGTGACTTGACTTGATACTTATAAATTTTTCAGACTGTAAAATAAATTGTTTTGTGTAGGCATTCGCTCATGACCAATTTCTTCATATTTAAAACTCAAATAAATTAAATAAAACCCTTTTATATAAAATAATAACACCAATCTTGCATGCCGTAATAACTCCATTTACGTACTTAGGTGCCATACTAAACTTTAGGCTACCACAACGTCTTTAAGATTATCACCACCACACCATACACCCCACAGAAAAATCCCATTTCGGAGCAAGGGAATCAAACAACAATTGAAATGGCAAAGGCACTACTATTCAAGTCGGTTATGCCATTAATATACTGGGGAGAAGCAGTAATAACTTCAGTCTACATTGAGAACTGACTCCCAAGAAAAGCAAATAATAATATGATGAGTCCATATGAGAGTTTATTCCACAAAAAGCCTAATATAAAACACATCAAAAACTTTGGTTGTATGGCATATTCACTAATTAATAAACACATCAGAGGCTGTAAGTTAAATTTAAATACAACAAAATGTTGTCTACTTGTGTTCCACAACAAGCACAAGTCCTATTGCTTGCTTAATCTGGAGACAAAAAAATATTCTATTAATATAATAAAGTTTTTAATGAGAAAACATTTCCTGCTCTTAATAATCAGAGAATACATTCTTTTTTTCCAGATTTATCAAGTGATATACTTGCAAACGTCCCTTGTTCCCAAAGAGAATTGGCCACATCTAATTCTAGCAGCCCTGATAATGAGAAGAGTTCTACTTCATACAGAGATACACCCCGCAATAATTACCAAACAATGAATTCCAATTCAGACTCTCAACCAGACTATCATGACCCAGATCTAAGTAATGGTGGTAATGGTGAATCCAGATCTTGAACAAGATTCTGGAAATACACCTTAACTGATGTTACTGCGCCAAATGAGATTGTTGGAAATATAGAAACCAGAAACTTAATAGAAGGAAAACACACTCAAAACCCCAGAGCCCTTCAAGCCGACTCAAATGAGCATGAATCAATTTAATTTGCTTTAGAAGCTTACATTCCTGTCTCATAAATGCTTAACACTCCCATGAACTATAACAAAGCTATTAATTCAAAAGGCTCTGACCATTGGATTGAAGCAATCAAAAGTGAATTAAACTCAATAAAATCACGTAATGTCTGGAAAATAGTGTCTTTTCCAGCTGATGCTCACTAATAGGAATCACATGGGTATTTAAAGTTAAACTCGACCATAATAACCAAATCAGTAAATATAAAGCCTGGCTTTGCACTCAGAGTTTTTCACAAAAATATGGCATTGAATAGAAGGAAAAATTTGCTCCTACAGGTAGATTGACAACACTAAGATGCCTGATTGAACTTTCAGCTGGCAAATCATGGGACTATCACCAGATGGTAACCAAAAGTGCATTCACCAATGGAGTACCAGAAGAGACTCTTTACATGAGACTTCCTAAAGGCTTACAACATCAAACTAACATCAAGCAACCCTTTCTTCTTTTAAAGAAATAATTATATGGCTTAAAACAAGCCTCACGCTGCTGGTATCAACTGATAAACTCATTCTTCATTGCCATGAACTTCAGTCGTAGTTCAGTCAATTCTGCCCTCTACATACATGAAGACACATCAAGACCCTGCTACATTCACGTTCATGTCAATTATTTCTCCATTTTTGGTAAAAACATTTTGTGGTTCAAAGACCTTATCTCAAGAAAATTTGAAACGTAGGACCTTGGTTAGGCCAAGATGATTCTATGCATTAAAATCACAAGAGACCCAAATGATAACAAAATCTAATTATCACAATCAAATGAAATCAATGTTATATTGGCCACATATGGTAAGAAATACTGCAAAATAATGTCATCACCAATGGATCCCAAGCTCACACTTGCCCCTTCTGATGACAAGGAACATCACATTTTTCTTGACAAAGGTCTTAATTACCACATCCCCATTGCTCATCTGAACTATTTGGTGCAATTTACAAGACCGGACTTAGCCTTTGCATGCAGCCAACTATCCCAATACTTTAACAAACTAAGTCAGTCACATTGGAACACGTTCTTAAAAGTTTTAAGATTGCTCAAAGGGACCACTTACAAATTCCTAAACTATAATTCTTGCATCAATAAATACAACAAGCTTGAAGGCTATTGTGATTCTGATTGGGGAGCATGCAAAGAAACTAGAAGCTCAACAACAGTCTATATATTTACAATCAATGGGAGCGCAGTCATTTGGCGCACTAAGAAACATATTACTGTCTACTTAAGTGTGACTGAGGGTGAATACAAATCCCTCACAGAATCGGGCCAAGAAGCCCTTTGGATAAAAAACCTGCTATCTGAATTAAAATTATCTACTCTAAATCTCAATCAACCAATCACTCTCCACTCTGACAATCAACAAGGAATCTCACTGGACACTAAGCCAATCTATCATTTACAAACCAAACACATCAACATCCAAATCCACTGGATACGTGAACAAGTTTCAAATCAAAATTTCTCTCTGAAATATCATCCAACTGAAGACATGACTGCTGACATGCTGACTAAAGCTGTTCAAAAAGTTAAACTTCAAAAGCATTTGAATTTTATCAAAGTTAATGATGGATTACTTAAAAAAAGAGGGTGTCAGAAATAATTTTTGTTTCCCATTCCATCATTAACTTCTCACACCACTTCATGAAATCTACTTCTTTTAGAATGGCTGCTGTAGTATGGTATTGTCGTGATATGTTTTAGTATTTTCTATAGATCACAACAGAGATTGATGGGATCTCTTGACTGTTAGTTATATACCTTACTCTTTAAATTTTTTTTCCCATCAATCTCATTATATTTTATTTTTATCCATTAGAATCTCTTATTTACTTGAAAAGCATATCACATTTATTCAGGCCTCTTACAATTGGCATTTCAGGTATTACATTATTAACACTTCCTTTATTTCATTACTAATCTATAATTAATTGTATTAGATTGGTTGCAAATTATTAGTTGCCTCCAAATCCATTGTAATACACCACACAATATGGGGGGCGGACTTGCTAGTGAGTCCGCAACCTTGGACCCAAACTCACAACAGATTGAACACACATTGAGCTATTGATAAAGGAACCATACAATCAGGAATGAACACCACTCAGCAGAACAGTTTTAGGTGGGTGTTCAAGTAGAGTTCAGTTTGGGTTCAGTATGAGTTCAGTCTGAGTTCCATCTGAGTTCCATCTCAGTTCAGGTTGAGGACTTGCTAGCAAGTCCACCCCCTATATTGCGTAGTGATACTGATAGGCTTTTTTGGCTCATAATAAAGGTTAGACTTTTTCTGCATCATTGATCTCATTATATTTTTTTCAATCCATTCGAATTTCTTATTTACTTGAAAAAAATATCACATTTATTCATGCCTCTCACAATTGGCAGTTCAGGTTGGTTGAGAATTAATAGTCGCCTCCAAATCCATTGTAATACTGATAGGATTTTTTGGCTCATCATAAAGCTTTGATTAACATATTCAAAGTCAGAGACTCTAGAGATGGAAGGTTTGTCGAATAAAATTAATGACATCCCTATTCTTGGAAACAATAATTATCTGATATGGAAAGTTAAGATTCAGTTCTTCTTATCTCAATTGGAACTTGACAATATTGTTGAAGGCTGGGATTTAGGCTGAAAGAAAACAAAGAAAATTTTCTCATTCAGTGTAAACATGCTGCAAACGTCATAGTGAAAAAATTGGACACTACTAATATTTCCACTTTTTTTAAGAGTGATAACAAATCCAATCCCACTCAATTATGGAAACAATTGGAAGAGCAATATACAGACACCCATCCAGCCACTGCTTCTATGGTGTACACCAGATTAAGTGACTTGGAGTTTACCAAAGGAAATCTCAGAGGATTCGTAACTTAGACTTGTTCTGCATCATTGATCTCATTATATTTTATTTTGATCCATTAGAGATTCTTATTTACTTGAAAAGCATATCACATTTATTCACGCCTCTTATAATTGGCATTTCAGGTTTTTTGAGAATTAATAGTTGCCTCCAAATCCATTGTATTACTGATAGGATTTTTTCGCTCATCGTAAAGGTTAGACTTGTTCTGCATCATTGATATCAATATATTTTATTTTGATCCATTAGAACCTCTTATTTACTTGAAAAACATATCATATTTATTCAAGCCTCTTACAATTTGCATTTCAAGCTAGTTGATATTTAATAGTAGCCTCCAAATCCATTGTAATACTGATAGGATTTTTCAGCTCATCATAAAAGTTGGTTGAGAATTAATTGTTGCCTCTGAATCCATTGTAATACTGATAGGATTTTTCGGCTCATCATAAAGCTTTGATTAACACCTTCTACATCTCAAAATCACAATACTATTATTCCAGTTTCTTCATTCAATTTTTCTAAATCATTATTTCTTGGCTCAAAAAGTTTGTCTTTTAGTTTTAATTTAATAATTCTCTTACTAATTCCAAAGCCATCTACTATCTCTTCCAACTCCTAATCTATTGAAAAAACCAATACAGATGATTTTGGCCAGGTGCAAAATGATTACACTAATCATTATTCTAAATTTCATAGTTATCTCTTGAATTTTGTGATAATATGAAGTGTAAATTTTAAAATTATATTCATGAAGCTCTTGCTAAGAATACTGAATATTTAATGAAGAGAAGAGTCGTAATGCAAAGGTTTGATAATGATGTTAAAATATTCCAAAGAGATTATTTATTTTGATTTTCTTTTCCTCTTTTAAAATTTTAATACTTTGACTCTTCTATACTTTTAGTGCTGATGATCATTATTGTCTGGTTGATTTTAATTCCTTTAATATTTCATATAATCATCATAATTTGAAATAAACTTTTTAATAAACTGTATTTGCATTGTGATGATTCCACTACTGAGAGGAAGGTTTAAATCCCTTCAGACTACCCTCTACCTTTCAGTCTAGTCTAGTATATAAGTATGATATAATAGTGTTTATTTATGGTCCTACTACTTATTGATAAATTATTTAGTGAATAAACCTCAGGGGAAGACTAATAAAATAGTTATACTCAAATAAAACTCACAATACTTGGATTTAAATGCGTGCTAGTGGTGGAAAATAGATGAATAAAATATAGTTATAGCTTATATAAAGATAATATTAATTTATAATGGCTTTATAATATATTTCTGAATGCTAATAATTGAATTGTAGTAATTGAATGATGATAAATAACTGTCAAAATCACTCCTTACTTATACCCAAATCCACTGGAGTGCACAGACCTTCAATCCAGATGATGTCACTGCTATCCCTGGCAATTAAAGCACTGTGAGGGCCCATCACCTCCCCATGGCTTCCACTTCAAGCAGATTCAACACCCAGACCTCCAGTAAGGACCCTCCATCACTATTAATGATAACACAGATCTATACCACAAATAGAAAATCCAGATAAAAGCGGATACCATAAAGAAATAGGTAAAATAAACAATCAAAAAGAGATTTAATGAAACCAAAAGCATATAAAGGAAACAAATAAAATTTCCAAGCCCCCAATAACATCCCCAAGCATCCACATTAACCCAGAAATGACCTTCCAACCCATAAATCCGTGAATAACCATCCAAGGAAGTAAATTTAGTTGTCCAAACTGAGTGTATGCGCCTGATATAGATGTCTATGCTTCTGTAGGCGTTTTGAATCCACTGATTTCGTCCAGATGACCTAAAATAAGTAGAAAAACAAAGGTTATAGGCTATTAAGGGGCTAAAACCCACTTATATACCTAAATATACATAATATACTGCATATTTCACTGAATATGAGATTTATGTATACATATAAGCTTATGTATGTCAATAATTACTTCATATCACTTAAGATAAGTATATTATGACTCCATTAACACCGTAATAAGTATTATTAGGCTATGGATAAGCTATTTGAATTACTATAAGTTATATAATAGAATAATAATTATATATATATATAATATAATAATATATATTATTATTTTAACCTTATTTTTAATATATAAGCTTAATTTACTTAAGGTTATCTTATTTTAAGCATAAGAAATACTCAGTCCTAGGGATATCTAGGCTGACACTACCAGTCTCTATCACTCTTCAAAGCGTGAAAGAGAGGGCCTCTGTAATGAGCTTCCCACTGAGCCAATTATTATGATTACTTTCTCACCATAAGGTCCTTCAAGCCTCAACCTAAATATTCTACCAAAGAGACCAACTAAATCCAAATCCTATCCTTCCTTTTTGATTCAGACTCACAACATTCAAATAAATTTCCAACTTTTTAAAATCACTCCTATTTTATCATAAATCAAACTTTTCCAAAAATTTTAGCACCTTTATTTTTGAATTTTAACAATCTTCATCAATAATCTTTAAAATACCCATCTTTCTTTAATCCTAAGTATCTCCATTTAATGAAATATACTTTTCCTAAAGCTAGTTTCACTTTTTTCATTAATGAATGAGTTTTCCAAATGAGTGAGTACCAGTTTGATTAATGATGAACCAGTGATAAATTAAAAAGGACCGAATTGAATATCCTACTTGATTAAAATCTCCACCTAATATCCTTAAGATCCAAAATTTTAATTGATTACCAGTTTATAGTCTTGGTGGAGAAAGTGAAAGTTATTTTCCAGTTTAAGGTCATAGGAGGCCAATGATTGTAATTTTGATGTTTGTTTTCCAGTAACTTCCTACTACTATCCTTTAGCCCATTTTTGCCAAAAAATTATCCCTTTACTTTTTTCCTATCCAGGTTATCCTTTTTCATCCTCAATTTCAAATTTTGAAAATGACTCCTTCCAGATTCACTGCTTCTAGTAACCAAGCCTGTGATTACTGCTCCTTTGCCCATAAAAATTGCACCTTCACCTATTGTCAGAAAATATATACCTACAAAAGGGCCTGTTTCAACTGCTTTGAGAAGAGAAGAAGAGAAAATTCTCTGGCCTCAAATATGTCTCATTCACCCTTCCTGATACCTGCATTGTATCTCATTGCATGCCTTCTACTCTTTCTCCAAAATCATCCTCCTCCAAAAACCTACTTCTTTCACACCATCAGCCTTTTTAAATATTTTTTATGAATGTGAGTCTCTGGGTCCATCTAATTCTTTTCTTTATGCTGCTCCTTCTCTGAAATCAAGATTCTCTTCTGTAATCCCTAGAGCTCCTACTGCTCCAAAATTGATGTTGAATCCTTCTTAATAAGTTTTAGATGTATCTTCTTCTCCTTCTTTCTCTACACCTCCTATAACACAGCTTATTCCTCTTCAACCTAAATTTAGAAGCCCTCATTGTCCTTATTAATCATCAAAAGACCCAGATCTCTGAGTCCTTCAATAGTTTGCCATAAGAATAGAAGTAATCTTTCAATTAATGGATCTCCAATCCCTGCTTCTTCCAGAGACATCTAAACTTTCCTAAAACCACCATCATATCACAACATTCAAAATCCATACTCTTCCCTTCTTGAAGAAAAATTTCTGCCAAGACTGCCTTTAAACCTTGAAATTGACACAGTTGACTCTAGTAAGCAATTAACATATTCATTTTTCTTTATAATCTTTCTCTTGATTCTTTATTGATGACCTGATCTAGATTCTTCTGGATCCTGTTATTCTCCATCCGCTTATTTTTTCCCTGACCCAGAACCCACTTTAACTATGGCAAAATGTAATGATGTTGCTCAAAAACTGTATTCTATTTTCAACATTTACTAAGCCCATTACAAAGATTATCTGCAGAAAGGTTGGGAAGAATTATTCTCCAGAGAGCAAGTATTGAAATGTCACTTTAAATTAGCCACTTGGCTGGACCATAAACAACATAACAAATTTCAAGAAATTGAAGGATTTTTTTCCTCCTCTCCTGAAACCTTAACTTTGCAATCTTCATCTAAAAAGAAACTTCCTTAATTCTTCAGGTTCCTGCTAGAATTTTAAACAAACTAAAAAAAACTATATATATATATATATATATAAACCATACTACTAATTATTATTTTTTTATTTTAATTTAATTTATTGTTTCTGTTTATAAATATATATATATATATATATATATATATACAATTTTTTATTATTATTTATTTATTATTTTTATTATTATTAAATATTATGAAATTTTTAAATTAAAAATAAAAAAATATTTATATAAATATATAAAAGAAGTCCTAAAATTTGAAAATTAAAACTTAATATATAAAGATTTCCCCCAGCCATTTGATGAGTTGTACCCCAAAAATCATGCCCACATCAATTTTCACCTTGATTTGGGATACACAAGAAAACAAATTGAAAATAAAAATAAATTATTTTTTTAAAAAAATTGAAAGTCATAATGGACAAAAATAGAAATGATCACTGGATGGGCTCCCTCCAATTTTTAAAAATGATTGGAGACCTCCAGTGATCATTATCTTCAAAAAAATTAATTATAATAATTTTAATATGAAAATAAAATAAAATTCTAACATAAAAATTTCAAAAATCAAATTTTATAAATCAAAAAAAAATGAAAAGTCCTTAAATCCAGCTTCAAATGAGCATAATCAATTTATGTTTTGTTAATCTGTTTTATAGTCCTAGTGGACTTCTTATATAACACAAACAAAGCCAAAGTTCAACTTGAAAAAGGGAAACTATGGTAATGAACATTGTGAGGTAATTGTGTATAGAAAAGCCAGCCCATCAATTACCCCCAAACTTTCCAATATTAAATTTAGAATGTTTCCCTGTGAACACTTCTACCAAAAAAAATAATTAAATTCCATCATAATTCTTCACCATAAACATTTAACATTAAAATTTAATGATTGATAATTTGAAAATAGTTTATTTTATACTCTCTTGTGGAGTAAAAATTCTTTTAAGCAATATTATTGTAGTTTATCCTCATTTACAATTAAATATTCATAAACAATAGTGGGTAGTTTTCCTCATTTAATATTCAGACTTTGGCACACCTAGTGACCCTATAGTATAAACTTTTCATTTGAAAAGACAATAACCTCTTCTTCAGAAAACAGAAAAACCTTCCAATTTTACCAAAACATAAAAACTATTAAAGAACCTGAAACCACATCTAGTAAGGTAAATTAGATCTTTCAGCAAAATCATGATTACACTCATCTCAAAGAACTTTTCATTCAAAAGATCCTTTTTCAAATTTATCATTTTTTTTTAAAAAAAAACACTTGACTTTTCTTTGGAGAAAATTTGTTGTAGATTTGGATGTCTTCTTTTTGAAATTCTTCTTCCATTCAAATTTAAAATATGGTGCCCTTTTTTGAGAGTCACCTAATGATCATTATCACAATATTCTGGCCTTTCCAGGGATAACCAAAATTTTACTGAAATTCAAAAAATTCCAATCTTATCCAAAGTTTCATCCATTAAATCCACAAAATAAATATTAAAGGAGCTTCTCTATCACCAAAACAACTAAAAATAAATCAGAATAATATTTTGAGCCTTAATCTTCTTGCTGAATCTGAAATAAACAACACCCTTGGTTCCAACACATTAAACATCCAACCATCCATTTTAAAGCCACCAAAACATAAAATATTAAAATATTCCCTATTCTCCAAACACATTTAACTATATTGATCTTTAAGATCTTTATTGAAATCCAAACTAGTCATTTTACCCTCTTGGAGGAGATCTTCATTGTCTTTGTTAATAGACATAATTTCAACCATTTAATCCTCTTGGTGGAGAAAAGAAACAGAATATTCACCAAAAAATATATTAAAATCAGCCAGTTTATCCTCATGGGGGAAATTGTTGTTATCTTCATAAGGGTCATCCAAAAAAATTTCATTAATTATTTTTTTGTTAAACCTCTCCTTCTGGAGGAGTAAAAAATAAGAGAGTTTTAATAATCTTCAAGAATGTTTTTTCTTTCATTTCTAATTATCTAGAGAGTTTTAGCTGATTTTGATATTTATGGTGCAGTTTAGCCTCTTTCAAGAGGTCAGAAAGAGAAAATTAATATAATTTTTGTTTTTTTTATTATTCTGAGAATATTTATTTTCTTGATGTTCACTTTTTGAAATGCAATTGATCCTCTTGCAGGAGGAAGATAGAAATAAAGAAAAACCTAGAAAGCAAACAGGAGCCAAAAAAAATCATAAAAGAAACAATAAAGGATTTCAGACAGCTTTAGGTAATTTATCCTCATTTTGAAGAATTCATATTCTTGATATCCCCTGGTAAAACCCATAAATTTTACCCAAGGGAATTTCCACCAATTGATAAATTTCAAAAACAAACCACAAGAATTTGTCCTACAAAAGTACATAAAAAATCACACACATTTTTACAAACTTTAGGTGAAGCCAAATTATTCACCCCATCCTTAAATACCTCTGCACCCTTCATTAATGCAAGAATAACATTACATCATATCCTCTTGACCAGCCTCTACTGGCCTTTCATACTGAAATTTATTTTTACTAACCTTGTCCCAGGGCATGTCAGCCTGTATATCCCCAGAACTGAGTAAAAAGTACTTATAAGTTATGTTAAACACATGAACTATACATGGGAACAATAAATGAGAGTACACAAACAGTATACATAAGTAAAATTATGATAATACACAAAAAATGCCATTATAACACCTTATATACACGCATATATCCACTTTTTATAAGTCTTATGTACTTAATATTAAGTTGGAATATTTTAGGGTAATCTTAAGAACCTTAAGTATAAGGCTACATAATTTTTAAGTACACTTAAATCTGTTATATTCATTGTTTTACACAAAAAACAAGAAATGCGCTTTATTTCACTTAAAAGCTGACTATATGCACTATAAAATTGAGAATATCAAAATTGCGCTTTGACAGATAAATTGGGCTCATTTAGAACTATTGATTTGGCTATTTAAATGCATAAAAATAACACTTTTCAAATTTGGTGTTTTTTATGCCAAAAATGGCTTCTGTGTACTGGCTACATACTGCCTGTTTTTTTCCCGTGTGAATAGCTTCATTTTTAGCAAAGTTAGCTTTTTCACACTATAATTACCCCACATTCTACGCCCACTGTGGGGAAACACACTAAAATAGGCAACAGGCGCTTATTTAGTGTCCTAGCTTAATTAATAATGCATTGACCTTGTTTATATACACTAATTTCATTAATAACCTCACTCTTGGCACCTTATTTCATCACCACGCTTAAATTCGCCTAATTTTAGTCAAGGATTTACCCGTGCAAGCGCCTGCCAAGGACTGCATGTAGTTACCCCACATCTCACACTCTTTTTTAAGTTTTTGGGTGGTTTCTCAGTCAATTTTGGTTATTTTTGAATGGGAATTTCACATAGTATAATGTCAGGATTAGCCCCTCCATTTCCACTATAGATCCCCCTTATTATTAAGCTATAATTAACCTTAAAAAGTCTCCTTTAACCTTGTTATAATATTGTTTTCCACGCATATACTCTCTTTTTGTCTTTTCTTTAATTTTGATGGATCTCCCTTATTATTAATAGGATTTTAGTGGTTGTTGTTTGTTTAATTATGTTATTGGTCACTAGGGGCGTTGATGGAGAGGTCTATTACTTGTTTTAAGGCGTCATTAACATTGTATTGGATGGTACATCAAGGTGTTTATTGGGGAACTTAGTGTGTATAAAAGGAGGGGGTTTTTGGTCTTGTTTTCTGCATTCTTTATCATTTACAATTTAACCAATATAACCAAACAAATTACAATACATATCAATTAGTACTTTTATAAGACTTTTGAATAGTATCTGAATTATAAAACCTATTTTTCTACCAACTACAAAGATTGTAAGACATATATAAAATTAGTGAGAATTATATTACTGAGACCTTTAAATTTGATTATATTTTACTACTCATTGGATTTATACTACAGTATTCATATAGGATCATTTAAATCTTCTAGACACTGACCATTCAAGCTAGTTCACATCCTTGTACTTGACCTTAGCCTGACAATTGGGGACCTTTCCTCAAGAATTCTGTTATAATCCAGTAAGTTAAATTTTCAAAAGAAGGTGCATGTAAATAATATCCTTATAGAAATATTTGGATAATTACAACAGGTTGGTATCACTTATATAGTGATTTCAGAAAAAGAAGCCCTGTTATATAATAAAATTGTGATATTGAATCAACAATTTTACCACTAATTTAACATAAAAATTGTTATTAGTGGGAGTCTGTCAATAGACCAATTAAATTTGTGATCTTTGCAGATAATAAACCAATTAAACTGATTAATTGTTTTCTTTTAACAGGACTCTTAATATTTTCTTTCTATTGGTTTGTAATATTCATTAAATATTTAGAGAGAATCTTAATAACAGTTGTTTTCTTTTAAATATAAAAACACAGCTACATATTGTAGACCAGTTAAATTAAGTGACCACATAAAAAGCATATTTGACTTTAGGCACTTAAAGATTCACTTCATACCAATAAGTAAGCAATAAAATTGTCTTCAGTGGTATTGATAAATACTGATAAAACTCCTTTTTGAAGTTTTTATATCTAAATTCTCAAATTCTTTAAATTCCATGTGAAATTGTGTCACAACAATGACATTGTAAGTAATAAGGCAAAACCTTATAACTTAAGACCTAGAGTTAAAAGACCTGTTACAGGACATTCAAATGGAGGGCCAGGACTCTCCCATGATCAACAACACTCTGCCAATGTCTCTGGAGGAAAGGGAAAAGCTTCTAAAGCAGGTTTCAATAAAGAAGTCAAAAAATACATTACAAGAACAAGTTCACTCCCTATCCACCCTAATGAACACCTTGAAAATAAGAGTCAACAACATAGTGGACCAGATCAACAATCTGGAAAAGAGAGCAGCTCAAGGTTTCATAGAAGTCAACCAAGCTCTAGTGGACATAAAGACTCAACCACCAACAGTGGCATCCAACAATTCCATAGAAACACCTCCAGCCCAAGAGAAGGAACAAAAAATTACAGTAAGTAAATGGAAATGGGATCGGTACGCCCAAAATTACAACAATCCTCCTCAACAAGGTTCCAGCAGTCACCCTTACAGGGGAAAACCAAGGAGAGGCAGGGGAAATGGAGTAAGACCTTGGTGAGTCATCCAACTTCTTATGATCAATTACATCAACCTAACAATTAATTACTTATAGGTAATGAGATTGATAATGAAATATTGGATATAATTGATAATGATTTAAAAGATTATTCATTTGAAAAAAATATGTTAAACTTGTCTTTGCACAAAGATAATGTAGATAGTTTTATTGATCACCAGGATAATGCTATTAATATTAAAATGGAATCAAATGATGAGTCTTCAGAGTTGGACACAGAAAAAATAGAATATTTTTTAAAAGAAAATCCAATGGAATCAAAGATAATAAGTAAATTATTATTGAGAATTGAAAAATTGGAAGAATTCTCAAAAGATTCAAAAAATAATACAGAAAAGGTATTATTACAGCTAACACAATCATTGAGTGCAACGGCCAATAGATTAAAAATTATTGAAAATTCCAAAAATGAATTAGTCAATGAGAATAAGGGCTTAAAATCTGAGAGTAGAGATTTAGAAAATAAATTAGAACACTCTCAGAATATTATGGCTACCATTGAAGGACATGTTAAATTATATTTTTCAAATGTAAATGACACCCTAACTCATGTACCAGTAATACAGGATAGGTTACAAAGAGTGGAAATAGAAGTAGCAAACATGTTGAAAAATACTGAAAGAATAAAAGATAACACTTCTTATGGTGAAAGAGTGCCTGTTTTCATGAAACATGCAAATGAAACACCAATGATGGAACATGAACATAGTATCATGGGCTCTGAGAATAATAAATCAGTAAAAGATGAAATACATGATCATCTTTCTAAAGTAAGTGAATTACTCAATATTCCTCAGGTTAGGGAAGCAAAAACTAGCCAAAAGTACTGGCCTAAGTTAGATCAGTACCCATCTTTTGACAGAGATTCAAAATCTGATTGGCAGCAATTCATACAAAGAATTGATAACTTAAAATTTTCATACAAATTACCTGATGAAGAAATTACTTCAAAGTTAATATCTTTATTTACAGATGTGGCCTTATTATGGTTTGAATCTGTATTGAGTGAGGGAATCAATTACTCCTGGAATGAATGGAAGGCACTAATTGAAAGGCAATTTGGTGGCCCAAAATTTAGAATCACTCAACAAAGATTGTATGAAAAGGCCAGATATAATCCAAATTCTGGAGATAAACCTATGGTATTTTTAATGAATTCAATAAAAATCATGAAAGCCATGGATCCAAAAATGGATTATGAAGAGTGGAAAGAAAAGATAATATACAAGTTACCTATATCAGTTAGAGACATTATTGTAGCTAGAACTGAAACCATCAGAGATACCTCTGGGTTCATTAATATATGTAATGAAATATTATTAAACCACAAATATGAAACCAAGTATATTAATTACAGACAAAGTGTTGACGTGGTAAAACCTACTACAAGTAAATTACCAGTGGAGAAGAAAAAACCTTCAGCTCCCCTTGTCCCTAAAAGACAAGAGAATAACACTTGTTATAAATGTAATGAACCTTGGGTTAAGGGTCACACGTGTAAGAAAAGAATAAATGTTATTGAAACCTCACAGAATTCTGAACCAAGTAATCATGAAGATGAAAATATAGAATCCAGTGAGGATTGTAAAAGTAACATATCTTACAGTGATGATGAGAATGAGATATTTGTATTAGAACATGATATAATGTTCCTGAATGATGCTATACCTCATACAGATACGTCTTTAACTTTCATTGAAGAAGCTGAAATAATTAAAGATGTATCTCATGAGAATTAAAAAATAACACCTATCAGAGCACCTGTTATTATATGTGGAAGATAAATGAATGCCATTCTTGACACTGGGGCTGCAGGTAGTGTAGTTTCTATTAATACATTAATGAAACTTGACAGTAAGTATAAGGAAAAACTAGAACCTGTTCAGACAAAGAGCTGGAGGGGTTTTGGTTCAATATTAAATCCAATTGGCAAATACAAAACTGCTGTATTCTTTAAATATAATAATGGATATGTAAGAGCAGTTTGTGAATTTGTAGTAATGGATAATAATAATTGTAGTGATTGGTTTATTATTGGAAATGATTTATTGACAAAATTTGGAATTAAACTAGATCCTGAAAACAGTTGTTTCACCATAGGAGTGAATGGTAAGATAAAATTCAAGATATTTTCTGAAAATTCAGTGTATGCCATTTCTCCTAGAGAAGAACAACTACAAGGTGGAAGAACCACCAATGAAGTGGGTGAATTGGAAAATGAAATCCAAAAGGCCTCTTTCAGCCCTCAACTCTCAAAAATTAAAGAAGAAAATATTTTGAGATTGATTAAATCATATCCTATGGCATTTGCTCATGGTTCAAATGATTTAGGATTGGTCAAAGACCATGAGATGAAAATCTCTCTAAGCTGTGATTTGGATAATATTCCTAGCAGCCTAAAAAAGAAACCTTACCCAGCATCTCCTGCAAAAAGGAAAGATATTGAAGACAATATAAAAATGTTGTTGGAAATGGGTATTGTTGAAAAGGTGGACACAACACCTAAGTATTAGGGGGTATCAATGTTGACCGATCCGCAATTAAATTAATTGCCGAAAATAATCTGCATACCCCAATTATCTTCCACAATTATTTTTGCTAATAATTGGGTTATTAGACACTTTATGTGTCAATTTTCACCTCTTATCCGACATTTTTTTACTCAATTTTCCATAACCACATCTTAGACAACTTTCTGGATATCCCAGCCTTCTACCTTGCTGCGCACTTCCATTCTCATCCCATCCTGTTCATTCTATCCACTCAGAATTTCTCCCCATTTCATCTATTTGATTCTTCTCCTTTTCATCTCGCTATCTCATCTACTTGTTTCTGCTCCTTTTCATCTTCATTTATAATAACATGCCTCGTAATCCTAGATCTTCTCAAAGGCAGCCATCACCCAGTTGTTCTTCAATTCCCACTACTTCCTCTTTCCCCCGCTCAGCTGAGAAATCAAAGACCGTTTAATTAAAAAAAGATGAACATCTCATTCTTATCAACTGGCTGAAAACCAAATCTAACTATGATTCTTGTTTTGGTACTGAGTATGCCACTAAAGTAGGACGGCCCCCCGCATCAAAAGTTAATGGCTATCTTCTAATGGCAAATGAATTACGCAATAAGACCAAGGGAAGGATTGATCTTTTGCCTAAACAGATGTCTGAACGCTTCAAGCATTACCAAGCAAAATACAAGAAGGCAAAGGCTCTTTCATCTTACACTGGTTTTGGGATTACCGACAATGATATAACTAAGGGCATTAAATCCATAGACGATAAACTTGATTCTTTATGTCCTTACTTTAAAGAGATGGATGCAATTTTTGGAGAGCGAGCTGATGTTAATCCTGTAAACATGTTGGATGGAGAAGATCCTATCTCCAAACATGATGTCGAAGAAAATCTTTTCCCATCCTCTTCCTCCACTCAAGCCTCCCCTCATTTGAATGAGACATATCTAGATAGCTTTTCTGTAGATCCTATAGGTGATTTAACCCAACCAAATCTAACTCAGGTCTGTTTCTTTTTTCTTTTATCTTATCAATTCTATTTTTTATTTACTTATCTTTTTCTTATTTCTTAAAAGGCTGATGAACAAACCCAGGATCCTCAATCAACTGAGTCTGAAGCTAGTGACAATGATGAGGAGGAAAATGCTACGTTGAACAAAAAGAGAAGGGCTTCAACTAGTCTAAATTTCCTCTCACAAAGAAGACGAAAAAGTGATACTTTATCACAAACACCTTTTTCTTCGATGGAACAGTTTTTAGAGAAACGTGATGCTGGTAAGTGATATCATACCTCTTATTACTTTACTCTGCTTTTCTTCTACTTTATGTTAATTTTTATTCTCACTCTAGAACAAGTGGAAATTGCTAAAGAGACTCTAAGCTTTGAAAAGAAGAAATACGAGCTCTCTTTAAGGAGGGATGACAGAGTACAAGATTTGGAAGAGAGGAAGTACGAGCTCTCCTTACAGAAGGATGATCGGGTCCAAGATTTGGAGGAGAAGAAGTTCGAGTTAACTCTTAGTATTGAAAAATCCAAAAAAGAGGAAAAAACACTCTAGCAACAAAACTTAATGGAACAGATGAAGTATAAGCATGATCTTCAAGAAAGTTCTAAAAAGAAAGATTTCTTGATCGAATGCATTAAAGCAAAAAAATCTGTTGAAGAAATAGAACAATTAATGAAATTTTTTGTTGACTAGTTTCTTTTATTTCTTTCACATTTCATGTGTTCATATTTATTTGTACATAAATTTTACAATTATTTTCTGTATTTCTTGAAATATTGTATTTTAATGTTAAATATTCTTTTTTTAAATAAAATTTTCAAGTCTCCTTTGAAAATTTGACAATCCCCCACCCCTGGATTTTTTTGAAGTAAGGGGTGGGTATCACAAAAATTCTTTCATGTCATGAATCTTGAAAGTTTTATATGAAAATTTGGCTTTACTACCCCCTGCATTTTACCGGTATCCCAAAAATTCTTACATGTCAAGAATTTCACAAGTCTTATAAGAAATTTTGGCACAACCCCCCATGGATTTTATTGAAGTAAGGGACGGGTATCACAAAAATATTTACAAGTCAAAAAAATTCTATATCTGTTTAAAAAAATTGGCAATACTCTCCCCTGCATTTTATTGAAGCAAGGGGTGGGTATCACCAAAATTTTTCTAAGTCATCAATTTCACATGTCAGATTTGAAAATTTGGCAATACCCCCCCCTGCATTTTATTGAAGTAAGGGGTGGAAGTCATCTAAATTTAATATAATTACATAAATTATTAAATAAATATCTAATATATATCAATTTCCCTAGTTTAAAGTAATGACAATTCCTCAAGCCAAAATGCAGACCAAGTGGAGAAACAAAAGTTTGGGACTTTCCACAGGTATAGGCAAGAGGAACCCCATGAAACAAATAAATGTTATCATGATTACCTGTTATACAACACAAGGTCGTTGGCCCATTACTTTAGTTGAGGAAATTGATATATAAAAAATATTTATTAAAAAGTTATGAAAAAATATAAAATTTTTGATAACAACTCTAATCCCCATACTTTTTTGATCTAGATAAAGTTTTTTTAAATTGATTAAATTTACCTTCTTTCTTTATTTTGTTTATTCTTTGAATTAACTTTTGACTTATTTGAAAAGAACAACCGAAATGAGTGAAATCTTGACAGGATTCCAAACCAGGAGGAGCTTTGGTCATTTGATGATTATCCTTAGAAGCATTCCAAATAGTTTCAATGATACCATTTCCCAAACCAAAATCAATGATGCACCGGTGGTGTGGAAAATATAAACCATGTCCTTTAATTTTAGCTGGAGATGGTATTGGGTGGCCAGTTATCGGATTGATATATGAGAATATTCCAAAAGTAAGAAAATTGGCATCATTCCTATCGATATGAATCCTATTGTGGAATCCAAAATGAGTGATAAAAACATTAGAAAATAAAAGATATTTGTGGCTGATATCTTCCCATTTGGAGTCACACCAATTCGGTATTCCAACTTTGGTTGCAAGTTCATGATTTTTTTCAAATGCCTTATTACAGAGCTTTTCAAGTCGAAGAGCAAGAAAAGAATTAAAGGAAGGTAGAGTGTCCCATAAGCGAAAATCTTCATCTTTTTGTGCTTTAGTGATATTATTGAGCAATGAATATATACCTATATAATTGAAATAAGTGAAATGATATTAAGAATGGAACAAAAATTATTAGACATACCAAGAGAATATCCTTTGACAAAACCAGGTCTCCAACCAAAACCAATCATGATACCACCCAACAAATTCTTATTCCTTATAGGTAACCGAACCAAAGCCATTTGATAAAGAGTTATGATAAAATTGGATAGTTGATTAAAAGCTTCATCTTTTACACCATGGAATGAATGAACTTCCAAAATGAATTGAGGCTTAAAAGCATTGCTGATAACTGCAACAACTCGATCATCTCCAAATTCTGTTAGATATTTGATATCTTTTGGGAATTTTTTCGGATATTGAATTTTTTTATCTACTTTAGTTTTATAAAAAAAAATGTTTGGGATATGACAAAAATAACTTTTGCAGAGAATCTTTTTTTTTAAATATCTTTTTTTCTTTTGAGACTGATTATCTTTAATTTTTTTTGATGATTTAGAAGATGATTGTATGGAACTTGATTTCAAAGAAGATGATAGAGTTGATTTCAAAGAAGATGATAGAGATGATAAAGATGAAGATGATAAAGAAGATAAAGATGAAGATAAGAGAGAAGTAAGGGGTGAATCAGAAGAAGAAGACATTTTTTTGATCTGAAAAAAAAAATTAATTGTCAATAAAATTTTAACTCAAATTTTTTTAAAAAAAAATTCCTACCTAATAATAAAAAAAGCTGTTTTTTTATTTTAAAAATAAAATTGAAAAAAAAACCAAAAAATCAGTAAAAAAATTTCCAAAAAAAAAATTTATAAAAAAAAAACCTGAGGTTTTATTTTAAAAAACACAATAAAAGCAAAATCCTATTAAAAAAAATTAATAATTAAATTCATTCAAAAAAGAAAATTTCAGTAAAAATTAAATCACAAAAAAAAAAATTAAAAAAAAAATTAAAAGTGAACCTGAAGATTGGTTATTAAAAACCTTCTCACAAGATCATGAAAAAAAAAAATCAGTAAAATCAAAATCAAAAATAAAAAAATTATTTAAATAAAATCAAAATCACAAAAATTAATTATAGAAAAATTAAAAATAAAATTATAAACCTTTTTTGTTTTGTAAATAAGAGGGACAGTCCTTATCAGAAAGAATTTTTTTTTTTCTATATTACTGCAAAAAAAAAAAAAAAAAATAATCAAAATTACAAACAAAAATTTGTTAGTATCTTTATTTGAAAGTTGGTAACCCATCTTTATCTCCCATAAATGTCCCCTTTTCCCCCTCAAATGCTCTCCTTGCCTGCCTCAAAATCCCCCTGAAATACCCCCCTTTCCCCCCTCTTTAGGTCCCTCATCACCCTCCTTCCCCCCTCTTTAGCTGCCTCAAACCCCTCCCATTCCCCCCTCTTTAGCTGCCTCAAACCCCCCCATTCCCCCCTCTTTAGCTGCCTCAAACCCCCCCATTCCCCCCTCTTTAGCTGCCTCAAACCCCCCCATTCCCCCCTCTTTAGCTGCCTCAAACCCCCCCCCCATTCCCCTCACCTTAGGCGCCTCAAACCCCCCCCATTCCCCTCTCCTTAGGCACCTCAAACCCCCCCCCCCCCTTCCAATCACCTTACCCCCTCCCAAACCTTTACCACTTTCTCTACCCCCCCCCCACCTCCTTGTTAACAAACGATCTGTAACGATTGCTCGCTAAGTAATCGAATGGCTAATGATTCGATTACTTAGCGAACGATGGTTAAAAATTGTTCGTTAATAATCAGGGGAGGGGGGGTAGAGGAGGATGTAACGATTGGGTAGGGGGGGAAGGGGGGGTGTTTGAGGCGCCTAAAGAGAGGGAAAGGGGGGGTTTGATGTGGGTAAAGAGAGGTGAAGGGGGGGGTTTGAGGCGGCAAAAGAGGTGTGAAGGGGGGGTTTGAGGGACATAAAGAGAGGGGAAGGGGGGTGTATTGAAGCACCTAAAAAGAGGGGAAGGGGGGTGATGAGGGACCTAAAGAGGGGGGAGAGGGGGGATTTGAGGCAGCTAAAAAGGGGGTAAAAAGGGGGTCAGAGACAGGTAAAGAGAGGGAAAAAGGGGGCCTTGAGGATGATAAAGAGAGGTGAAGGAGAGAAAAAAAAACAAAAAAAAAGAGAAAAAAGAGAAAAAAGCAAAACAAAAATTAGTTTACCCTAGAACAAAAATAAAAGAAGCACTTACAAAAAAAACAAAAAAAACAAAAAAAAAGCAAAAAAAAAGCAAAAAAAAAGCAAAAAAAAAATCATGATTAGCAAATAAAAAACCATGAAAAAAGAAAAAAAATGACCTACCTGGTGAGTTGAGTTGAGAAAATAAATGCAACCAAAATATTTGAGGGATGTTTGAGGAGAGGGTGAAAAGGATCTGAGTGATGAATGAAAAAAAAAATCACTGACAAAATATGCGATATAAGAAAATATGAAATTTCATGTTGAGGAAGTGAAAGAAAACCAATGATCCATCCAAAAAAAAGATATTCACCGTAAATTCAAAAAAAAAAATGAATATGCAACAAACCAAAATACAAAACCAAGTGATTAAAGTACACAAAGAGGACATTTGGAAAGTATGAAAACATAAAAATTAAAAATTAAAAGGGTGAAGAGAAATGTTGGAGAGTAATTGGCATTATAATGGGGCGTATGCCGGTTGATTGAATAATTTGTGAATCAAGGGAGGGGAGTGCCAGTGGTGGTTCAGGATCCTCTTCTTCATAAAGATCATTCCACTCATCCTTTAAATCAGCTAGAATATTGTGGAGTATTACGCAAGTCAAGATCCAATGATTTGCAGTTTTGATCTCCAATTTTTGTTGAAATTGGATTCTGTGCTCCCGAAGACTAGAAAATTGTCCCTTTAAAATACCTATAGCATGTTCAATTCGTACTCTTGATTGTGCAAGGTGATAATTAAATTTAGTTTTGGGGTCATTTTCTGAATTTGCACCACGGAAAGCAGGTATAATGTACTTTCCACTTGCATATGCTGAGTCTGCAAGGAGGTACTGAGATTCGTCAAAGTATGAGTCAGGGGATTGAGAAATCCTCATTCTTTGGAAGACGGAAGAGTCATGACATGATCCAGGGCAGCCACTGTGAAAAGCAATAAATTTTTATTGACATCGCATACAAGTTGAACGGCAATAGAGTATCTAGAAAGAAGATAAAAAGTTAGATTGTGAAAGATGAGAACTTGGAGGAGATTTTGAAGAAACCTTTTTTTGCGATCAAAATAATGGTTGCCATCATGAGCAGGCTTTTGAGTCAAAGGGATGGTTGTGCAATCAACAAAACCTATACAGCCAGGGAAAACTTCAGCTTGCATTACTTGAGAGGATTCAAATCGCTGTTCTGGAGTTGGCCAAGCAAGAGTTTAAGACTTGAGGGAAAGGATAGCAATCATACAGCGCTTGGTGTATAATATCACGGTACCATATCCTATGTTAAAGAGATTATCCAAACATCTTACGGCAGCACCATTTCCATTTGAGCCAAAGCGACATAGAGCAACAGCAAGTTGGATGGCAGGATTACGCTGTTTGTTATGAGAATTGTTATGGAAGATAGGATGATCGGAGATGAGTTGATAAAGTTTGAAGAAAGAATTGGGAGAAGTTCTAAAAAGTTGTGTGAAGTTTAAATGAGGAATGTTGAGAATGGAGGCCAGATCATATCGGGGATCATGATAAAGATTTGGCCCCCTGGTGATGATGTAACACTTTTTGGAAAGAAAACACATATAAGCTAAAGCATCTTCCAAATCAGAGTCAGATTTATAGTAAAGAACTAAAAGAAAAGTAATAGCATTCATTGTTGAGTGAAGTAGCTTCCTAGTAGAGAGGTGTTTCATTGTTGCCGGTGGAAGGGTTATGTGATGAGGGAAGTGGGAATTCACCGCCAAATGTGCAGTTGGGGTGTGTAGATAGAAAAAAAACTTAAGTGTTTGCCACAAAAATTAAGTAGCATAGAGTGAGGAAAGACTTAAGGATGGCATCAGCAATTATGAGTCATGTGACTTTCTTGCAAATCCATCATGGATGAGATGAGTTTGGGATCAGGAATTAGGAATGGAAATTGGGGTATAAGAGGCAGGATAATGCATTATCGTGGATTTCTTATCCACTAGCCCTGGGGCTAGTGGATAAGAATCTCTTGCAATCAATAATGTCTGATCCCGGGAAAAAAAATTCCTGATCCCTAATTGCGGATCCCTGAACATTGATACCGCCTATTGTGTCATTTCACAATTATTGATCTCTTATGAAAAAGATAAGGCAAGAATATGCGGTGATTATAGAGCTCTGAATACATACACAGTAGATGATATTTACCCTCTACCAAGGATAGCTTCTATCCATGCTACTTTACAAGGAGCAAAATATATTTCCTGTCTGGATGGAAACAAAGGTTACCACCAGATTCCTGTGGAAAGAATTTCTCAAAATTACTTATTAATAACCACACATATGGGTATATATAAGTATGTGAGAATGCCATTTGGCCCAAAGAATGCCCCTTCAGTCTTCCAAAAATTGATGGATAGTGTTTTTCATCAGGAAATGGTTGAAGGATGGCTATTGGTCTATATTGATGACATCATAGTGCTTTTAAAAACATATGATGAAAATTTAAGTCACCTGAAAAGAGTCTTTCAAAGAATGGATGAAATTAATATGACAATTGCATTAAAGAAATGTAAATTTGGATTCAAATCTTTGAAAGTACTTGGACATGTTGTATCTGGATTACAAATTTGTGTTGACCAGAATAAGGTGGCAGCAATAAAAAACATTGGTATACCTAAGAATGTAAAAGAAATTCAAAGTTTTTTAGGTATGTGTGGATATTATAGACAATATATAAAAAATTACCAATCTATTGCAGCTCCTTTGACAACAATAATCAGGAAAAATGAGGCTTTCATTTGGAATAATGAAAGGCAACATGCCTTTAATAAATTAAAGGAATGTTTAATGACAGCTCCAATTTTGGGACTGCCTGATTTCACCTTACCTTTTATCTTGTACACTGATGCAAGCTTCATAGGTTTAGGTGCTGCTTTACAGCAAAAACAGATAATAAATGGAAAATTATCTGAAGTAGTTATCTGTTATATATCCAGAACCTTAAGAAAAACTCAATTAAGGTATGGTGCCACACAGTTAGAATGTTTAGCCGTGGTGTGGGATTTGGAGAAGCTTCATTACTATCTGGAAGACCAGAAGTTTGAACTTATAACAGATTGCAGTGCAGTAAAATCATTGCTAAACATGAAAACACCTAATAGGCACATGTTTAGATGGCAACTAGCTGTACAAGTGTACAGAGGAAGAATGACAATCACTCACAGAGCAGGAACATTGCATTCCAATGTGGATTTATTATCTAGAAGTCCTTTGCCAAATGATGCTGACAACCCACCTTATGTACCTGAAAATGAGGTTATACATATATCTGGGATTTATATAGTGGATTTAGAAGAAGAATTTATGCAAACTATATTAGAAAATTATTCATCTGATAAATATTTGTCTAAAATATCTACCATTCTTAATGATCCAAAAAATGCCTCCATGAGTGCATTAATTAAAACCTTGCATCCAAAGTATAAAAATGCATTGGAAAAAGGTAAATTATCAATTGAAGATGGAAATATATATTACAGAAAAAAGTTAAGTAATGTTATAGTAATACCACCTTCTATGAAAGAGTTAATGTTGAGTACTTGCCATGATGACATCTTAGCTGGTCATTTTAACTTTAACAAAACATTAACCAGAGTTAAAAATGCAGCCTGGTGGATAAAAATGAAAGAAGATGTACAAAAATAAATTGAAACATGTGACTCTTGTCAGAAATCTAAAAGATTGACTGGTAAGAGAGCTGGGTTGTTACAACAAATAGAGCAGCCAAAAGCTCCATGGGAAATTATAAACATGGATTTTGTAACTGGCTTGCCATTAGCAGGAAAAGAAAGTTTCAATTCTTGCTGGGTAATTGTGGATAGATTAACAAAAATGTGTAAGTTTATCCCTACCCATAAAGAGGTATCTGCAAAAGACTTGGCATTATTATGGTGGACTCAGATGATGAATACTGCTGGGTTCCCCAAAGCCATAATCTCTGACAGAGATCCTAAATTTACTTCAGAGTTCTGGACATCTTTGATGATAGTATCAGGTTGTCAATTAAAATTGTCTACAGCACACCATCCACAAACTGATGGGCTGGCTGAGAGAATGATACAAACTCTAGAAGACATGATCAGAAGATATTGTGCCTTTGGATTAGAATACAAATACAACGAGAAATTCACACATGCCTGGGTAACATTAAATCCTAGCCTTGAATTTGCTTATAATAGCACAACTCATTCTGTAACAGAGAAGAAACCATTTGAACTCTGGCTGGGATACGTACCGAATACCCCAGTAAATCATTTAAATAAATTACCAAGGTAAGATGTAAACCCTGGTACTAAATCCTTTATTCATATGCAACAAATGTTTAGAAAGCATGCTGAAGAATGCATACAAAAAGCATTTGAATATGAAAAGAAAAGGTGGGACAAATCTCATAAAGAATTTGAATTTAAAAAAGGAGATGAAGTCCTCATATCAACACTACATTTTAACTTACAAGGTAATGTTAAATTATAGGATCCCTTTTTAGGACCTTTTGTAGTAAACAAAATGGTTGGTAATAATGCAGTGGAAGTCATATTATATGCTCCATATGATAGGAAACATCCAGTTTTCCCTATCTCATTATTAAAACCTTACCATGCAAATGATCCTGACTTATTTCTAAAAAGAAGGGGAAGGCCTAAAAAGGCAACCTGAAGAAATTGTGAAAAAACCAGAGATTGAAAAAATACTCAAGAAAAGAATCCTCACTAAAGAAAAAGGAACTGAGTATTTACTAAGATTTAAAGGGAAATCAAATGAATTTGATAAATGGATACCTGAAAAATAAATTTCTAATTTATCCACCCTTCTTAAAAAATTTAAACAGAAATAAATCTCTATTCAACCAGCTGAGGGGTTAAAAAACCAGTAATCATAATATTTTATTATGTTTTATTTCTTTAAAGTTTAATCTTTAATGCTACAGAATTATTCTGAATACCTGAAAATTACAAATAAATAAATAAAATGTATAACTTATCATTTTTTTAATTGTTTTTTTAGGTGGGCGAGTGTAAGCCTGTATATCCCCAGGACTGAGTAAAAAGTGCTTATAAGTTATGTTAAACACATGAACTATACATGGGAACAATAAATGAGAGTACACAAACAGTATACATAAGTAAAATTATGATAATACACAAAAAATGCCATTATAACACCTTATATACACGCATATATCCACCTTTTATAAGTCTTATGTACTTAATATTAAGTTGGAATATGTTAGGGTAATCTTAAGAACCTTAAGTATAAGGCTACATAATTTTTAAGTACACTTAAAGCTGTTATATTCATTGTTTTATTCAAAAAACAAGAAATGCGCTTTATTTCACTTAAAAGCTGACTATATGCACTATAAAATTGAGAATATCAAAATTGCGCTTTGACAGATCAATTGGGCTCATTTAGAACTATTGATTTGGCTATTTAAATGCATAAAAATAACACTTTTCAAATTTGGTGTTTTTTATGCCAAAAATGGCTTCTGTGTACTGGCTACATACTGCCTGTTTTTTTCCCGTGTGAATAGCTTCATTTTTAGCAAAGTTAGCTTTTTCACACTATAATTACCCCACATTCTACGTCCACTGTGGGGAAACACACTAAAATAGGCAACAGGCGCTTATTTAGTGTCCTAGCTTAATTAATAATGCATTGACCTTGTTTATATGCACTAATTTCATTAATAACCTCACTCTTGGCACCTTATTTCATCACCACGCTTAAATTAGCCTAATTTTAGTCAAGGATTTACCCATTCAAGCGCCTGCCAAGGACTGCATGTAGTTACCCCACATCTCACGCTCTTTTTTAAGTTTTTGGGTGGTTTCTCAGTCAATTTTGGTTATTTTTGAATGGGAATTTCACATAGTATAATGTCAGGATTAGCCCCTATATTTCTAATATAGATCCCCCTTATTATTAAGCTATAATTAACCTTAAAAAGTCTCCTTTAACCTTGTTATAATATTGTTTTCCACACATATACTCTCTTTTTGTCTTTTCTTTAATTTTGATGGATCTCCCTTATTATTAATAGGATTTTAGTGGTTGTTGTTTGTTTAATTATGTTATTGGTCACTAGGGGCGTTGATGGAGAGGTCTATTACTTGTTTGAAGGCGTCATTAAAATTTTATTGGATGGTACATCAAGGTGTTTATTGGGGAACTTAGTGTGTATAAAAGGAGGGGGTTTTTGGTCTTGTTTTCTGCATTCTTTATCATTTACAATTTAACCAATATAACCAAACAAATTATAATACATATCAATTAGTACTTCTATAAGACTTTTGAATAGTATCTGAATTATAAAATCTATTTTTCTACCAACTAAAAAGATTGTAAGCCATATATAAAATTAGTGAGAATTACATTACTGAGACCTTTAAATTTGATTATATTTTACTACTTATTGGATTTATACTACAGTATTCATATAGGACCATTTAAATCTTCTAGACACTGACCATTCAAGCTAGTTCACGTCCTTGTACTTGACCTTAGCCTGACAGGGCACCTATTGGGAACCCACATTACCATCTTCCCCCCCATAATAACATCTTCATCTTCAATAACCCTAGCTCCATCACCTACTACTTTCACTATTCAAGATCAATTAGATATATTCAATTTTTCATAAAAGACAGTCTCTTCTTCTAAATTTAAAGCCAGAGGTAAATAATCCTCAGTGTCCAACTCCAAATCAACCATCCCAAAATTTTCCATAAAATCCAAATATTCTTCATCTTTGATAATAACTTGATCATCTTTATTAACCACTGATTCCCCAACAAATTCATCTTCCAAAACCTTATCTTCAGATTGACCAAAGTCTTCAGGAATATTTGAATCCAAAATTTCAACAGAAAATAAATCTTCTACACCCTCCTCTTCTACCTTATGAGTGACCAAAGAGTCAGAGTCCAAATCAACAGAATTATGGGTATCCAGATGTTCCAACATAAACTTTTTTAGACCCTCCATACCAGCAATCCTAGTCTCTCCATCTGTGAGATTATTCATCAAATTAGCATTAACAAGCACCATCAAAACAACTTTCTTAACCTTTCCCCCCATAGCATCCCAAAAAAACATACATTGATACATTATCATGATATAAGATTTCATACTCCAACAAATAATCCAAAACCATCTGTAATTCAACCATAAACTGATGATATTTACTTAAAGATATTACACCACCTTTTAACTCCCATTTCCTAGCTATATGCTTTAGATCCTCCAATGAATAAACCCTTGGCCACCTTTTCTCGATTTCCACCTTCAGCTTCTCCCAATTTTAACCTTTATAGCTATCCATAGAAATAACCTCTTCTTCAACCTCTCTGTCTCCCATAAAAAACCTAACCTGCTTTACCATATCCAAAGGTAAAGCACCATCCAATCCAGAAGCACTTTCATACTTAAATAAAAATCCCTCTAAATTATCACCAGAAAGCTTGGGCCCATTCCAAGATACAATCCTTACTGATATGCCTGTAGGCACACCAGTAGCCAAAACATCAGATCCAATAGCAAAAGACATCTTAAAAACATAAGATTAAACTGTTAAAAGAAAATAAGTGTTTCTTAAATATGACTCTTTCAGGCTAAGTGAGTCCAGATACCAAGTAAGATCAATTAAAAGCTAGATAATTTGAACCCCAAGTTGGGCTCCAACAATGTAGAAAGACTCTTAAAGCTGCCTTGCTGTAAGTAGAATACAAAGGAGTTGGATAAACAGAAGAAAACCCTGTCCCTTTAATTGAATAAAGAGCTCACAATTAACTAAGCTATAACGTCTACTTGATATGAATTACCCAATAAACTATTTTTAATTAATGGTGTTGATTTTTAGAATCAGTGTTACTTATAATGAGAGAAAGAAACAAAACATGAATCTGTATTTAGAATAGTTTTATAAATGATTGAATAATATGTTTTTATGAAGCTTTTATTTTTTTATGATTTAGTTATTATATTTAGATCCCTGGTGATGAGACCTTAAAATTGGCTCCCTATAAGTTAATATATGATGATGAGTTAATTTGATAAAATTTTATGTAAAAGTGTTATATTATAAGGGTATTACATTTTTATAATTTTTTATGTAAATGATAATTATTATTGTTAATATGAGTTGTTGTGGTTGGTGGTTAATTTGTTCAATTTTCTGTATGTATATATATCTAATTTTGAGTCTACAGGCTTTATATACATAGTATGTCAAGTGCCTTACTTTATCTAACCAGAGCATTCCGTAGCTCTTCTAGAGCTTGTCCAGAGATCACCAGAGTTTGTGCAGAGCTCATACAGGCTTCTGGACTCAATTAGAGCCTTTAAAATCCTAATACAAAATCTATAAAAATTATAGATTATAGAGCAACTCCTCCTTTATAATCTATCCTCATCTTCCTAGCCTTTGCATCCCTAGTAACCTAGTAAAAATTATTAAAGTTAAGTAAATTATGAAAAATCAAAAATAACCAAAAATACTCACTACACAATAGGGGGTGTCAGTTCTGGCAAATCCGCACTTACAAATCCGCACTTAAATTTGACCAAATCCGCACTTAAATAAGTGCGGATTTCCAAAACACACTAGCCCCAATACTGGTGGATTTCAAAATGAAATAAGTCACTTATTTCACTCAAATCCGCACTTTCTCAACCAAAAGTGCTGATTTCACCATCAAGTCCCATTTCACTGATTTGTCAGCATCATCCCATTCATACGCAGCACTCCACAGCATAACACTTCATAACCCAAAACATCATACATCATTTACATCTTCATATCATATCATATAAGAGTCATGCCTTCCTCACTTTCAAATCGTGATAAATTACATAAAGCAATGACTTTCATGGCGCTTGAACTGCTCTTGGACTCTGATTCCGATTCTGATCTAGAAGAAGATTTTGTCGTTTTATCAAAAATGGCCAGGAAACGTTACCTTCTTCCCAGAAAGCCTCAAGTACTTCATACCCCCAAGTACACCATCCAAACACTTCTTAAACTATCTACACCCAGTTTTAGATGGCTGTTCAGGACTTCTCAGGAATGTTTCCTTAAATTGCTTGAGCTTATTCAGGATCATCCCATATTTCACAATAATTCTCAAAAAGAACAACAACATCCTTCAATTCAATTGGCCATCACACTATGTTGTTTGGGTTCAAATGGTAATGGAGCCGCTTTGAAACGTTTAGAAAATGTCTTTGATTTAGGGTATGGTTCAGTTAACACTTATACCAAACGATGTATCACTGCCATCAACTCCTTGGAATCTCAACTTCTCACCTGGCCAACAAAAGAAGAGCGACTTGAATCATCTCAGGTTATGCAAGCAGAGGGCTTTCCAGGATGTATTGGTTTTGTTGATGGTACTACTATTCCTTTGAGCCAGAAACCTGCTCAAGGTGGAAACAATTACTTTGACCGTAAAAAGAGGTAGATTATTTTTAACTCCTTTCATCCTCCTTGAAACTAACACAAACAAATATATCTTCTTTATAGATATTCAATTAACGTTCAGCTTATATGTGACGTAAACAAAAAATTTATATCATTCTTTGCTGGCTATCCTGGCTCATGTCATGACTCCTACGTCTTCCAAAGAATGCATATTTCAAATGAACCTGAAAAATTCTTTGATGAAAATCAGTATCTTCTTGCAGATTCTGCTTATGAGAATGGAAAGTATGTACTTCCTGCTTTTCGGGGAGCAGCTTCAGAAGACAGTCAAAATGCCAAATTCAACAATCATTTGGCAAAGTCAAGAGTCCGTATTGAACATTCTATTGGAATCTTGAAAGGCCGTTTTTCTAGTTTAAGGGAATTAAGAAGTCCTCTTAGAAATAAATCTGAAATGGAGGCGGTGATCAACTGGATTCTGTGTTGCACTATACTTCATAACCTACTTGCTGACCTCAAAGATCAATGGTTAGAGCTGTATGAAGATGAACAAGTTGATTCACCTCCGACTATATCCAACACTTCTATTTCTCAATCAACTAGTATAAGGGCGAAAATCCTTCCAATAACACTCCAACATTTTTCAACGCAATTTTAATTTTTTTCTCTTTCTCTTCAAATTATCAATTTGCATGTATTATTCACTGAGAATGGTAAATTTTTTTGCATATTTTTTTGGTTTTTGAATTTGCTGTTAAAGTCTTATTTTTTTTTCTCTCTGTGTTTTCTTTCATCAACTCAACATGAAATCGCATATTTTCAGCAAACGCATATTTTTTCAGTCACTCAAAGGTTGGGAAAGAGTTGGAAGGGAAGATTAAGGGTTCCGAGGCATTTTAAATGAAGAAAAGGGTCTGGGAGAGGTTGAGAGGGGTGAAATGGGGATCAAAAGAGGATGGCATACAATGGGGCTGGGAGGATAGCGAAAGGCATGGGGAGGGAAGACAAGCATGTGTTGATAGAATTGAAAGGGATGGAGATTGGTGCAAACAGAGTGTGAAAATAGGAGGATGAACTCTGTTCTTCGGGCGAAGAACAGAGTTCACTTCCATAAAATATTAGCTGAAACATAGTTTTCAATTCTGTAAAAACAGTTGTAAGTAATAGAAAAAGTCACTGATTTTTTTTCTATGTAATCCTTGCTTTACGAGGAGACTTTTGTGACGAAGCAGATTTTTGAGTTACCTTTTGAGATTTGGAATGTCTGGGAGGCATTATGAAACTGGCACATAACAAGAAAAAAGATTAAAAAGTAGAAGAAATAAGTAAAAAAGAATGTAAACATGCCTGGTCAAAATATTGAAAATGTCAGGAAGGGGTGTGTGCCGAGGATTGATGGGTAGGTAGCAAGGAAGGTCAGTGTGTCACATGTGACAGGGATGGGGTAAGAAATGAAGGGATGTTTTGTGGCCAAAATGTGGTTGTGAAAAAAAACGGGAAAAAAGTGCTGATTTGAGGTCATAACTGACACCCTTTTTTGAAATAAGTGACTTTTTTGCAAAATTTAAGTGCTGATTTGTAAGTGCTGATTTGGTTTGAAATCCGCACTTAATTTAAGTGCGGATTTGCCAGAACTGACACCCCCTAATATGGGGGGCGGACTTGCTAGCAAGTCCGCAACCTTGGACCCAAACTCACCACAGATTGAACACACATTGAGCTATTGATAAAGGAACCATACAATCAGGGATGAACACCACTCAGAAGAACAGTTTTAGGTGGGTGTTCAAGTAGAGTTCAGTCCGAGTTCCATATGAGTTCAGGTTGAGGACTTGCTAGCAAGTCCACCCCCTATATTGTGTAGTGACTTTATGAAATTATTAAAAATTGTAGAACTTTATTAAAAATTCCAAAATTTTGTTGAAACTCCTGAATTTTTTTCTTTGCACTTTTAATCCTATACTTGAATTTCCTTGCTGTTAATAATTTGTTTAATCTTGACTTGCAAAATTAACCCATTTTAAACCACTTTTGCTACTCAATTTCTTTAAGATAACCATTTTAAAATTATATTGACTTTTCCAATCTCAATAACCATCTTCCAAAAATACTTTTATAATAAAATTAAGTGCCATACAAAATTTAGACTTTCAAAATGTTCCCATAATAAGTACAAAAGGTGGTATAGTACTTATTTTTAGCTGAGGATCTCAATAAGTGTAGAGTATGTGTAGTGTAAGAATCTTATAGTTTATTTTGTGAAAATTGTTTAAGATGCTATTAAAATATACCTATTCTAGCCCTGTTCTTAGATTACTGAGTTAATTAGTTTTCCAGTTGACACATGTAGATTAGTGCTGAACTTGTGTAGGAAAAACATTAGGGGAAAAGAGTATAGGGGAAGGGGGATAAAGATACAGTGTATATAAAAGAGAATTTACTCTTTAATAAAAAATAGGGAAATTAAAGTAGTTAAAAAATTTAATAGAGATTTTTTAGAATAAGGTATAAAGTATTAGATAAGAGGTAAGGAAAAATGTAGTTATATTTTTTTGGTTCATAATGGGTGTACATAGCCAGAAGTAGAACTGTAGAGTTATGTTATTGCTGCAGAAAGGATAGTAATAGAGAAAATACTTCAGAGTGGGCGTGACTGAGAATAGATCTTTCTAGAAGTAGGATTACTTATATTTAAAATAAATTACTTTCTTTCTCTAATTTTCTTAATGAAAAATACTTTCTACACTTCATTTCTCCCACCACACTTATATTCTTTGTTTATCACTTTATTTGTCAATTAGAATGACAGGCCCTAATTTTTAAAAAAGTTTTTGGAAGGAGAAAAAAACCATCTCAGATTGTGTCTATAGCTTAGTATGAAAGAACTTTTCTTTCTACAATTTATCTTTAGATTATCTCAAAATTAAAAATTATCACTGGAATAGTGAAGTTTATGAGTGTTCTGGATAAACCTGCACAATCTATTTTTCAAAGGAAGATTTAAGTGGTTTTTCAGAAGTTGAAAGTAAATGGATATTTTAATTAGTAAGAGTTGGTATCTGAGTTTGATTGCACAATCATGTTGTGTAAAGCTACACAAAGGGTCATTTTTTCCTTGACTTCTTCAACATGCCATAGACAAAATGGCTGGTTTAGTATACCACACATATTTTTCACCCCCCAAAAGCATATTTTATGTCATTTCTAGCACTTTCTTGTAACCTAGAGAAATATCTGCTTGTCTCATCTTGTGGATTAGGTATTGTTTTGACCAGTGTCAAAAATATAAAAATTGCTTCAATAAATTTTTTACAACAAAGAGGATTAATTTCTTTTAATGCACCAGGTTATCCAAAGAAAGTATACTGAAATAATAATTTTTTTTCTTGCTAAAGCCACTAATATAATCATTAAATTTTGCTTGGTACTTAACTCTCCAGGATTTGGAGCAGGATTTCCACTCTCAGTTCTTTTCATCAATACTTCAAAGACAAAGCAGAAACCCCCTGTCAGCCAGGCTACTAGACTTTTCCAGTAATATGATTAATTATCTTACTGAGATGAAGCCACGCTTTTTAAATCCTTATTAATAATTAATTATTTTATTTATTTCTTACTTATGTAATACTTACAATTAAAAAGCTAAGTAAATTAAGTAATTTTAATAATTAATAAAAAAATATGTCCCATACATTTTTTACTCCCTAACACCATGCTCAATAATACAGTTGAAAAGGGAATAAAAATAGTATTAAAAATATAATAAAATCTAAAAAAATTAAAATTTCTTTATTAAGAAACTTAAATTTCCATTAAAACAACATTTTAAACCAAATGTTTTATACTAAGTATGACAATCTAAGGGAACTCAAGTTTTATTTCAAATAAATATGATACCTTTTATTGACTCCCTATTTAGTATATCTTTTATATTTCACATACTCTCTTTATATTTAGTTTTTTCCTCTCACACCCTTTTATTAGGTGGTGTTAACTCCCTGTCTTTATCTCTCACATTTTGCCTATAAAAGGCCCTCCATTTTTGTACTTTTTGATTCATTACTTACTTATTTACCAATTTATATAACACATTAGTTAAATAAAAGTTATTACTATTTTTTATATCATTTGTCAAGGGGTACTTTTGGTCTATAAGATTGGTTCGAGGTTTTTATGGGGTATTTAAGACTTCAATGGTCTCTCAACAAAAGGTACATATTTCTAAATCAATTTGATTAATTTACTCAAATATAAGAGGTAGTTTTAAAATATTAATATAAATTATAGGTTAGAATTATGCTGTTGTAAATACTAAATTTATAAAATATAGAAATAAGTGTTGTATTGTAATTGTAATAATAAAGTAAGTGATGAAGGAATGTTCCGAAAAGCACAAAGTAAGAGGCCTTTTATAGGCAAAACATGAGGGAATAAAATATACCAAATTTATACCATATACTGTAAGAATGTGAGAAAAAGAATGACTAAAAGGAGTACATAAATGAAATAAGAAATAAATAAACTGGTACGTCAACAAGGGCATCAAATTTATTAGCAATAAAGTTTGAGTTCCTTGGACTTTCACAATTAATTACACAATATATAATTAATTATATTACTTTCACCGGATTCCAGATCTCTCACTGAGGTAATATAATTGTTTTAAAGTTTTTTATTATAATTTTATTATTAAATTTTATTCCCATTGACTTAAACTATTGAGCACGGTGTTAGGGAGTAAAATTGTAGGGGACATTTTATTTACACTAATTAATTATACTACTTATTGTACTTAACTAGTTAATTGTAAGTAATAATTAAGTAGATAATTAATTATTAGTAAGAAGAAGGGGCGTGGATTCAAATCTGTAAAATAATCAATTATTTTACCAGTTAAGTCTAGTAGCCTGGCTGACACTCCCTCACTCTAAAAAAACAATAAAAAAAATGCAATGATTTTTTCTTTTTATACTTTTTTAGTAGAGTAGGAAGATTAGATATCTCCTTTCCAGCTATCCAAGAATCATATTCAGATGATTTATTCTTGAATCTCAATAAGTATTCTGTACCTTTTTCAGAAGTGACTATTCTGACATTTAGAATTTTTTCAATTTCTGCTGTTTCAGTGATTTCATTTGGGGTTTTCTTTGGTCTTCCCCTCCTTTTTGGAAATAAATCACTATTGGATGTGTAATGTTTCAGAAGAGATATTGGAAAAACAGGATGTTTTCTGTCATATGGAGAATACAAAATAACCTCAACTGCATTATTTCCAATCATTCTTCTGACAACAAATGGACCAACAAATGGATCTTTCAATTTTTTATTACCTTGTAAGTTGAAGTAGACTGTAGAAATCAACACTTCATCACCATTTTTAAAAGTGTATTCTTTATGGGATTTGTCCCATCTCTTCTTCTCATATTCAAATGATTTTTCAATACATTGTTGAGCATGATTTCTGCATAGTTGTTGTATTTGAAGAAAAGACTTTACACTAGGATGTATATCCAATTTAGGTATTTTGTTATTGAGAATTTGGGAAGGAGTATTTGGAACATATCCTAGCCAGAGCTCAAAAGGCTTTCTTTGAGTAACAGAATGAACAGTGCTATTATAAGCAAATTCTAACCCAGGAAGTAAGGTAACCCAATCATGAGTGAATCTGTCATTATCTTTATACTCAAGGCCAAAGGCAAAATACCTTCTAATCATGTCCTCTAAAGTCTGAATCATTCTTTCAGCTAAGCCATCAGTCTGTGGATGATGGGCAGTAGAAAGTTTCAGATCACAACCACAAACATCCATCAGAGACATCCAAAATTCAGAATTAAATTTAGGGTCTCTGTCATAGATTATGGCTTTAGGAAAACCAGCAGTATTAAACATATGAGACCACCATAAGAAAGCTAATTCTTTAGTGGAAACATCCTTGTGGGTAGGAATAAATTTACACATTTTTGTGAATCTGTCCACAATAACTCAACAAGAGTTAAAACTGTCTTTACCAGCAATAGGTAATCCTGTTACAAAATCCATGTTTATTATCTGCCATTGTGCATCAGGAGGTTCAATATGTTGCATTTATCCTGCTCTTTTACCAGTTAATCTTTTTTATTTTTGGCAAGAATCACAAGACTCAACATATAATTTTGTGTCTTCAGACATATTAACCCACCAAGCAGTGTTCTTAATTCTGATCATTGTTTTTTTAAGATCAAAATCTCCAGCTAATATGTCATCATGACAAATTTTCAAGATGTTTTCTCTCATAGAAGGAGAAATAACAATAACATTACTCAACTTTCTCCTATAATATAGATATACTTCATCAATTGAAAATTTACCTTTTACCAAAGCCTTCTGGTACTTTGGTGGAAGGGTTTTAATTAATGCTTGTATTGAAGCATTCTTTGCATCATTTAATATGGTGCATAACTTTTTCAAGTCAGTGTCCTTATCATATGAATCCAGAATAAGCTGTAATAGCTCTTCCTCCATATCAACTAGATATATCCCATGTATATGAATAATTTCATCCTCAGGATCATAAGCAGGATTAGAGTCATTATTTGGTAAAGATAACATAGATACCTTATCCACATTTGAGTGAACAATACCAGCCCTATGAATAATTGTAATTCTCCCTCTGTATTCTTGAACAGCCAACTTCCATCTGAAAATATGTCTGTTTGGTGTTTTCAAGTTTAAAAGGGATTTAACTGCACTTCAGTCAGTGACAAGTTCAAATTTCTGGTCATCTAGGTAATAATGAAGCTTTTCTAGAGCCCACACTACAGCTAAAAATTCTAATTGAGTAGCACCATATTTCAATTCACTATTACTCAAGGTTCTTGAAATATAACAAATTACTACTTCTGAAACTTTATCATTTATCACTTGTTTTTGATGAAGGGCAGCACCATGACCAATGAAACTGGCATCAGTGTACAAAACAAAAGGCTGATTAAAGTCAGGTAAAGCAAGAATTGGTGCTCACATCAAAAAGTGTTTCATAGTGTCAAAGGCTCTTTGTCTTTCACTATTCCAGACAAAAGCAACATCCTTTCTAGTTAATTGGGTAAGGGGTAAAGCTATGACTTGGTAATTTTTAATATACTGTCTATAGTATCCACACATTCCCAACAAACTCTGTAGCTCTCTAACTGTAGTAGGAGCCTTCACCTGTTGTATGGCTGCCACTTTGTTTTGGTCAACACATATCTTTAAGCCTAAAACAAGTTGACCAAGAACTTTTAAGGAATGGAACCCAAATTTACATTTCTTCAAAGCAAGTGTCATATTTATTTCATCCATTTTTTGGAACACTTTACACAGGTGGTTAAGATGGTCCTCAAATGTTTTTGAGAATATTATGATATCATCAATATAAACCATCAGCCATCTTTCAATTATCTCTTGATGGAATGTGTTATCAATGATTTTTGGAAAACTGAAGGGGATTTTTTAGGGCCAAATGGCATCCTAACATACTTATAAATACACATATGAGTAGCAATCATCAGAAAGTTATGAGAATTTTTCTCAACGGGTACCTGGTGATATCCCTTGTTACCATCCAAACAGCTGATATATTTAGCACCCTGTAAAGTAGCATGTATAGAGCTAATTCTAGGTAATGGGTAGATATTTTCAAAAGTATAAGTATTTAGTGCTCTATAATCACCACATAACCTGGCTTTATCTTTCTCATAAGAAATTAGGACAGGTGAGATAACACAATATTTAGGTGTTTCAACTACCTTTTCAATAATATTCATTTTCAAAAGGGTAGAGATATTGTCTTCAATATCTTTTCTCTTTGTGGGAGAAGCAGGATAAGTCTTCTTTTTTAACCTAGGTGGTATATCAGTTAATGAACAAGATAATGAAAGTTTCATTTCCTCTTAAACAAATCCCAGTTCATGTGACCCATGAGCAAAGGCCATAGGAAAAGCCTTATAAAGTTAGTGATGGAATCTTTATTCTCACCAGAATGTTGTTCTCCAAAAGAGGCATTGTTAATTTCAGACAAAAGAGCATGCATCTCTTTTGTAGATCTTCCTTTACATTGAACAACAGAATTACATGTGTTCAATTCTGGTTTCAATAAATTTTTAGGGGAGGAATTCTTAAATTTTCTCTTCCCATTCATCCCCATTGTGAAACATTGGTTTGAGGGATCCAAATTTATGCCATACTTGGTTAAAATATTATTACCTACAAAAAACCAATTGCTCAAGTTATCATTTTTCATGACAACAAAATCACAAATAGCTCTTACAAAACCATGGTTATATTTAAAAAACACTGTGTCTTTGTATTTACCAATGGGGGAAAAAACAGAGCCATAACCTCTCCAATTTTCAGAAATGATAGACATCAGTTTTGATTTATAGTCTTGATCCACTGAAGCAAGTGCTTTTTCAGAAACTACGCTTCCTCCAGCTCCATAATCTAGAACAACTTCAATTCTGGTTCCATTAATCAAGACTGGTGCCTTGAGAGGGGCAATAACAATTGAGTTATCCTCAATGTTATTTATGAAATCAGCATCTTCAACTGTAGATAAAGCATTATTATCAATATCAATAGTATTTAAATAATGAATATCCTCTTCCAGCATCAAGATTACTTGTTGAGATTCATATGAAATATTGCTGGCACAATCACTTGAAGTATCATCCAGTGCTATTGTGTCACCAGCATTCTCCTCTGTTTGTTTTACAAGATTTATCTTCTTGTCACAAACATGGCCTTTCTTCCAAGGCTTGTTGCACTTGAAGCAAGTGTTTGTTGCATACTTTTTTGGTGCAACAGGGGAAGAAGGTTTACCAACCTTTTCCAGAGGTTTCTGTTGGTAAGTGGAGGGTTTCTCCAAAGGGGTCCTAGGAATGAATCTTCTGGAATCATACTTGTTGTTTAGAAGGATCTCATTGCAACTATTAATGAAAGAAGAGGGTTTTCTGGAGAACTCAGTCCTAGCCACTATCAAGTCTCTCAGGGACATTGGTAATTTATAAAGGACCCTGTCCTTCCATAACTGAAAATCCATATTTGGGTCCATTGCCCTTAAGATTTTTACAAGTTTCATTAAAAACTAAATAGGTTTATCAGTAGAAGAGCTATATCTAGTTTCCTCATACTGCCTTTGTTGAGCCATTCTGAACTTGGAGCCACCAAATTGTGCTTTAATCAATTTCTTCTTATCCTCCCATGAGTAGTCATTCCTATCCAGGAGAACAGATTCATACCACATTATGGAAACATTAGTAAAAAAAGAAATTAACTTGGACACAATTTCCTCATCTGGGAGTTTGTAAGAATTTTTCAAGTTATCAATTCTTCAAATAAATTGTTTCCAATCAGAGGATGAATCACCATCAAATGTTGGGTATTGGTCAAGTTTTGGCCAATTCTTTTGATTTGAAGGAGTCTCCTTAGTACAAGCTTGTTTCTTGGTAAGGAGCAGCTGTAACATCTCTAGTTGGGCAGTAATCTCATTGTTCATTCCCTCTGTTAAAGGTCCTGGTGCATTGTTAATTTTTAATGGAAACTCAGGGGTATCAAAATGTATTTCTGGAACTGATTTACTTTTAGATGAACTAGCCACAGGTAACTCTGGAGCATCCTGTACTGTTTTTTCCTTCAAAGAAATCTCAGGATACTATTGATCAATAAACAATGAGTTCAATTTCTCCTCAATGGTTGTTAGTCTAGTTTTCAATCTTGGAAGACTAGATAACTTCTCAATGATTGTTGAAAAAGATAACTGATTCTTATTTTGAAAAGATGAAAAAAGGTCATTTAATCTTTTCAGATTCATCTTATCTATCTCCACCTCCTGGCAACAGGCAGATACAGTATCTTTCAGTTTAGACAAATTATTTTTTATATTTTGATATAAAGCAACTTTCTTTTCATGGGTTGCTTTGTAATGAGATAATTCATCAGAGACTTTCTGTGATTCACTTCTTAATTCTTGATAACCCTGATCAGTTAACAACTATTATGTCTCTGAGTCAATTGCATGTTGCTCATTATATGGTTTTGTTTGGCAATAATATATCTCAAGTACTCATCATTAATCTTTGCTACATCTGGAGTGTTTCTCAATAAGGAAACTGAGTAACTTTCCAGACTCTCATAGAACTCAGGGTCAAGATTTTCATCAATTACAGCCATATCAGGGTTAATCATTGAGGTAGCAATTAAAAGTAATGGATTAGATACATGAGTTATTTGTCTACTGCTCCCAGCCTCTACTGGTCTTAAGGTTTATTCTTCCCTCTCAGATTTACCTGAAAGAACAGAATCAGCTACAAGAAATGGCACTTGAGAATTAATAGAGGGGCGTACCAGGGTTTGCTGGGTATGACCATATTGGGCTTTCTTCTTCTTTTGCCTCCTTTATAGGGGTGAGGAGGTGTGGGGTTGACTTGGTTGGGTCTTGATGGACCTGCCTGAGGTAACTGATGCTGATTTTGAGACAGGTAGTCCCACTGAGTGTTTAACCAGTCCCACTGCCACTTGGACACTTCCACCTTCTCTTGGGACTGGGGAGCCAATTGTTGTTGATACCTGGGAGGAAAAGGTTTCTTCTTCTCTTGAAGAAAGGTATCTATCTTTCTCACCTTTTCTTCCAGAGCATCTACCCTTGCCTTTAGTCTCAAGTTTTCTGTCCTTAGATACTTTATGTGAGTTTACAGATTCTTTACCTGTTGAGGCAATGGCATCTTTTTTATCCTGAAGCCTTTTTGAAGTTCTTCTGGTGGGTTTATCACAGGCTTCTGATCCTGAGTTGTATCTACTAGGATTTCCACTTCTTCCATCTCTACATCATGTTTGGGGCAAGGATTTATTAATCTTAGAAATTCTTCTTGTTCAAGGAGAACTTACAGAAGTAGGCTCATCATACACCACGCAATATAGGTGGAGGACTTGCTAGCAAGTCCGCAACTTGAAGTCAGATGGAAATCAGATGGAACTCAGACTGAAGTAATACTGAACTTTCACTTGAAGTATCACACAAATAACAATGGATCTATATTGAAAACATAGTGAAAGTGTGAGGATAACTGAATGGAAGCCAGAAAAAATCATTCCATGAGTCTACTCAATGCAAAGTATTTTTTGAAACAGCTTATTAAAATAATACTTTATTAAATTAATTTGATCAATAAAAATTGATTGACAATATTGCAATTCTTAAATACAATAATTTTATTAAAAAATTTCAGATTACATATAAAAAAAATCAGTGACTTTTTCTATTACTTACAACTGTTTTTACAGAATTGAAAACTATGTTTCAGCTAATATTTTATGGAAGTGAACTCTGTTCTTCGCCCGAAGAACAGAGTTCATCCTCCTATTTTCACACTCTGTTTGCACCAATCTCCATCCCTTTCAATTCTATCAACACATGCTTGTCTTCCCTTCCCATGCCTTTTGCTATCCTCCCAGCCCCATTGTATGCCATCCTCTTTTGATCCCCATTTCACCCCTCTCAACCTCTCCCAGACCCTTTTCTTCATTTAAAATGCCTCGGAACCCTTAATCTTCCCTTCCAACTCTTTCCCAACCTTTTCGCTACCCCATACACCCTTCCTCACCCCTCTCTCCAGCCTTTCCAGCCCTTGTAGCCCCATTTGTGTTCACATGAGCTTCAAGGTGTGTTCAAAGTGAATTCAATACTTCTTCATGATGGTTTCATCACTTCCTCAATGTGTGCTCAAAAAGATATGAATTAGGGTTCAAGGTTGCGGACTTGCTAGCAAGTCTGCCCCCCATATTGCGTGGTGATAATCAGTCAAGTCTAGTTCCTCTTCACATGCAGCAAAACCACTTTGGTCAGTCATTTTAAGATTTAACTAAAATAAAGAAAAGATACAATAAGATGAATTAGTCTTTATTTTTAATTTTTATTTAACAGAAATAAAATAATAATAATAATAAAAATCTTTTTAGGATAAAAATCAACTAAATAAAATTAATTTATTAATTCAAAAAAATAATTTAAAACCAGGATTATAATATAATCAACTGAAAAAATAAATTCAAAATTTTTATTAAAAATTTTTATTAATTATTTTCAGGATTTAAACCAACTAATTTATTACCAGGACTTAATGTCAACTGAAGTAATTAAATAAGAATTTTTATTAATTAAAAAAAATTTTTTATTAAACTGATCACTTATCTACCAGGACTTAATGTCAACTGAAGTAATTAAATATGAATTTTTATTTAAAAAATTTTTTATTAAACTGATCACTTAACTACCAGGACTTAATGTCAACTGAAGTAATTAAATATGAATTTTTATTAATTAAAAAAATTTTTTATTGAATTGATCACTTAACTACCAGAACTTAATGTCAACTGAAGTAATTAAATATGAATCTTTATTAATTAAAAAAAATTATATTGTCGGGACAATTTGTCAACTGGAACAAATAAAATTTAAATTAATCAGGACAAAATTTCAACTGAAAATTTTAATAATTATTATTAAAATATAATTATTTATTACTTCTGGGACTAAGAACACTATTGCTCTATTATTGTCAACCAGGAAAAATAAAAAAAAATATAATAATAAAATTAAATCCAAATTACCAGACACCTCCCCCTGTAAAATGAGCAAATTAATGCCACTTACAGACTGCTGAGTAAAAGGAAATATGTAGCAAATGAAGAGTGCAAAGTAACCCACAAATAGTAATATCAATAATTAACACAATATATACGACATTTAGTCAATATATGAACCTAATTTTTGGAGCGCGGTTTGATTCCCGTTCGCAGCAAAAAGTTTTGTCATGTGACATATGACGTTTGTCTTTTTTGTCACTCCCTTGTCCTTACAGGTACTCGAATGCCAATGGTCCCTTCAATTTACGACCTCAAATCACGATGCACCGTCAATAATTTGGAAAGGCCCCCAATTGTCAAGGGGGTACTTTTGGTCTAGAAGATTGGTTCGAGGTTTTTACGGGGTATTTAAGGGCTTCAATGGTCTCTCAACAAAAGGTACATATTTCTAAATCAATTTGATTAATTTACTCAAATATAAGAGGTAGTTTTAAAATATTAATATAGATTATAGGTTAGAATTACGCTGTTGTAAATACTAAATTTATAAAATATAGAAATAAGTGTTGTATTGTAATTTTAATAATAAAGTAAGTGATGAAGGAATGTTCTGAAAAGCACAAAGTAAGAGGCCTTTTATAGGCAAAACATGAGGGAATAAAATATACAGAATTTACACCATATACTGTAAGAATGTGAGAAAAAGAATGACTAAAAGGAGTACATATATGACATAAGAAATAAATAAACTGGTACGTCAACAAGGGCATCAAATTTATTAGCAATAAAGTTTGAGTTCCTTGGACTGTCACAATTAATTACACAATAATTAATTAATTATATTACTTTCACCGGATTCCAGATCTCTCACTGAGGTAATATAATTTTTTTAAAGTTTTTTTATTATAATTTTATTATTAAATTTTATTCCCATTGACTTAAACTATTGAGCACAGTGTTAGGAAGTAAAATTGTAGGGGACATTTTATTTACACTAATTAATTATACTACTTATTGTACTTAACTAGTTAATTTTAAGTAATACTGTCAGCCTAAATATCCTTAGGACTGAGTATTTCTTATGCTTAAAATAAGATAAACTTAACTAGATTAAGCTTATATCTTAAAAATAAGGTTAAAATAATAATATATATTATTTTATTATATATATATATAATTATTATTCTATTATATAATTTATAATAGTTTAAATAGCTTATCCATGGCCTAATAATACTTATTAAGGTGTTAATGGAGTCATAATATATTTATCTTAAGTGATATGAAGTAATTATTGACATACATAAGCTTATATGTATACATAAATCTCATATTCAGTGAAATATGCAGTATATTATGTATATTTAGGTATATAAGTGGGTTTTAGCCCCTTAATAGCCTATAAACTTTGTTTTTCTGCTTATTTTAGGTCATATGGACGAAATCAGTGGACTCACAAAGCCTACAGAAGCATAGACACCTATATCAGGCGCATACACCCAGTTTGGACAACTAAAATTACTTCCTTGGATGGTTTTTCACAGATTTATGGGTTGGAAAGATGTTTTTGGGTTAATGTGGATGCTTTGGGATGTTATTCGGGGCTTGGAAATTTTATTTGTTTCCTTTATATGCTTTTAGTTTCATTAAATCTCTTTTTGATTATTTATTTAACCTGTTTCTTTATGGTATCCGCTTTTATCTGGGTTTTCTATTTATGGTATGACTCTGTGTTATTATTAATAGTGATGGAGGGTCCTTACTGGAGGTCTGGGTGTTGAAACTGCTTGAAGTGGACGCCATGGGGAGGTGATGGGCCCTCACAGTGCTGTAATTGCCGGGGATAGCAGTGACATCATCTGGATTGAAGGTCTGTGCACTCCAGTGGATTTGGGTATAAGTAAGAAGGGGTTTTGACGGTTTATTATGATCATTCAATTACTACACTTCAAACAAACACTACATTACAATTATTAGCATTCAGCAATATATTATAAAGCCCTTATAAATTGATATTATCTTTATAAAAGCTATAACTATATTTTATTCTTCTATTTTCCGCCACTAGCACGCATTTAAATCCAAGTATTGTGAGTTTTATTTGAGTATAACTATTCTATTAGTCTTCCCCTGAGGTTTAATCACTAAATCATTTATCAATAAGTAGTAGGACCATAAAATAACACTATTATATCATACTTATATACTAGACTATACTGACAAATACTTAAGTAGATAATTAATTATTAGTAAGAAGAAGGGGTGTGGCATCAACTCAGTAAAATAATCAATTATTTTACCGGTTAAGTCTAGTAGCCTGGCTGACACCATTAGTATTTACAATCCTGTAATTCTAAAGATATAATTTATAATGATTCCTGAAGCACTAACTCTTTTAACTTGAGTAAAATAATCAAAAAGATAAACAAATATGTACCTGGCCTTTGAAAGTCAAAAAATCCACTTAGAATCCTCATAGAACCTTCAGATAAACCTTCTAGATCAAGAGACCCATTGACAGTTGGGACCATTTCCAAATAGTCAATATTGCATTGATATCTTGAGGCTGGAGACCGTGGGACCATCGCCATTGAGGTACTTATAAGGACAAGTGGACAACAAAAAGAACAAACGTCATAAGTTACATGACTTATTTTTGCTGCAAACGGGAATAGAACCGCACTCCAAAAATTAAGCTTATATATTGAAAATAGTCATATATGTTTGTGGTAATTATATTGATTACTATTTGTGGGTCACTTTGCACTTTTCATAGTATACATATTTGTTTTTACTCAGCACTCTGTGAGTGGCATTAATTTACTCATATTACAGGGGGAGGTGTCTGGTAAAGTATAATTTTTATTTTCCTAGTTGAAAAAGATAGAACTATTTTTTCTTAGTCCTAGAAGTGATTAAATTAATTATATTATTTTTTTTTAATTATTTTAGTTGAATTTTGTCCTGATAATCAGAATTTAATGTTATTGTTTTAGTTGACAAATTGTCCTGACAGTAAATTAATAATATTATAAGTTAATTAAATTAATTATATCAAATTATTTTAGTTGACATTAAGTCCTGGAAATTAAAGTTATTACAGTTGACAATAAGTCCTGGTAATTAAAATTATTTCAGTTGACAATAAGTCCTGGTAATTAAATTATTTTCAATTGACATTAAGTCCTGGAAATTAAAATCCTTCAGTTGATTTTAATCCTGATAATTATCAAAATTTAAATTTTTAATTAAAAATTAATTTTATTACTTCAGTTGATTTCTTTTAATCCTGGTTATAAAATTATTTTGAATTAAGAAAATTGTGATTATTATTTCAGTTGATTTTTGTCCTGAAAATTTTTATATTTTAAATTTTTTATTATTATTTTTCTTTTAATAGAGCAAAATAAAACTAATATATCTTAATATTTCTTTCCCTCAGCTCAGGTTAAAATTACAATATGACTGATCAAGGTGCTTCTTCTGGACATGATGAGGAACTGGATTTAATTGATTATGATGAAGCTACTTCTGTAAGTACTCCCTTGACTACAAAATTGGCTAAAATTAATAATTTATTGGATCAAGATCTGAAGATGGAGGAAGTAGAAATACTAGTGGAGACAAATGCTCATGAACAAAATACTTCCATCAACCATCCAGAAAGACTTCTAAAAGGCAAAAAATAAAAAAGATGCCTTTACCTCAGAAAGTAAAGAATCTCTTCACCCACATAAAGAAACGGAGGACAGAGAACTTAAGACTGAGAGTAAGAACAGACTCACTAGAAGAAAAGGTAAGAAAAACAGATGCCTTTATTCAAGAGAAGAGGAGACTTCCTCCCCCCAGGGATCTTCTACAATTGGCTCCCCAGAAACTAGAAAATGTGGAAGTATTAGAGTGGCAGTGGAATCGGTTAAACACCCAGTGGGATTATCTGTCTCAACATCAGCAGCCTCAAATGCCTCAGGAAGTTCTGTAAAGACCCAGTCAATTCAACCCCACACATCCTCACCCTTATCAGGGAGGCAGAAAAAGAAAAAACAATATTCAGATCTTTCCCAAGCCTTGGTAAGCCCCTCTATTGAATCTCATTTACCATTTCTTGTTTCTTATTCAGTTCCTTCAGGTAATTCTTGAAGAGAAGATGAAACTGTGAGACCAGTAGAGGCTGATAAGAGTAGACAAATCACTCAATATTCTAATGTATCTAATCCTTTAGTTTTAATTACTAATTCAATGATAAATCCTGATATGGCTCTTATTGATGAAACACTTGATCCTGAGTTTTATGAGAATGTGGAAAGTTACTCTGTTTCTTTATTGAGAAACACTGTAGATGTAGCAAAAATTAATGATGAATATTTGAGGGATATTATTGCTAAACATAATCATATAATTAACAATATGCAATTGACTCAGAAATATAATAGTTTATTAACTGGAGAGGGTTATCGAGCATTGAGGAGTGAGTTACAGAGAGTTTCTGATGATTTGTTTCATTACAAAGTAACTCATGAAAAGAAAGTTGCTTTATGGAAAAATATCAAAAATGATTTTCTAAACTACAAGAATCTGTGTCTATCTGTTGCCAGGAGCTAGAGGTAGATAAGATGAATCTGAAAAGATTGAGTGATCATTATTCATATTTTCAAAATAAAGACCAGTTATCTTTTGCAAAAATAAATGAGAGTTTATCTAGTCTTCCAAGAGTGAAAACCAGAGTAAAAACCATTGAAGAGAAATTGAATTCATTCTTTAATGATCAAAAATATTCTGACATTTCTTTGAAAGAACATATGGTACAGGATGCTCCAAACTTACCTGTTGCTTGTTCATCTAAAGTAAAATTAGGTTCAGAAATGCCTGTTGATACCACTGAGTTTGCATCAAAAATTGATGATGCACCAGGATCTTCAACAGAAGGATTAAACAATGAGATTACTGCACAATTGGTGAAGTTACAGCTGCTTCTTACTCAGAAACAAGCTAGTACTAAGGATACTCCTTCAAATAAAAAGAATTGGCCAAAACCTGACCAGTATCCAACATTTGTTGGTGATTCGTCATCTGATTGGAAGCAATTCATTTGCAGAATTGATGACTTGAAAAATTCTTACAAACTCTCAGATGAGGAAATTGTGTCTAAGTTAATCTCCTTGTTTACCAATGTAGCCCTAATGTGCTATGAATCTGTTATCTTGGATAGGAATGACTACTCATGTGAAGATTGGAAGAAATTTATTAAAGCACAATTTGGTGGCTCCAAGTTTAGGATGGCTCAACAAAGGCAGTATGAGGAAACTAGATATAGCTCTTCTACTGATAAAACTATTGAGTTCTTAATGAAACTTGTAAAAATCTTGAGGGCAATGGAACCAAATATGGAGGTTGAGTTATGGAAGGACAAGATCCTTTATAAATTACCAATGTCTTTGAGAGACTTGATAGTGGCTAGGACTGAGCTCTCCAGAGATCCTTCTTCATTCATTAATTCTTTTAATGAGATCCTTCTAAACAACAAGTATGATGCCAGAAGATTCATTCCTAGAAATTCTTTGGAGAAACCCTTCCTTTACCAATAGAAACCTCTGGAAAATGTTGGTAAAACTTCTGCCCCTGTTGCACCTAAAAATTATGCAACAAACACTTGCTTCAAGTGCAACAAGCCTTGGCAGAAAGGCCATTTTTGTAAAAATAAGATAAATCTTGTTGATAAAACTGAGGAGCATGCTGATGACACAATAGCACTGAATGATACTTCAAGTGATTGTGCCCAAAATATTTCATATGAATCTCAACAAGAAATCTTGATTCTGGAAGAAGATATTCATCACTTAAATACTATTGATATTGATAATAATTATTTATCTACAGTTGAGGATTCTGAGATCATAAAGAACATTGAGGATAGCTCAATTGTTATTGCCCCTCTCAAGGCACCAGTCTTGATCAATGGAGCCAGCATTGAAGTTGTTCTGGATTCTGGAGCTGGAGGAAGTGTAGTATCTGAAAAAGCACTAGCTTCAGTGGATCAAGACTATAAATCAAAACTTATGCCTATCCTTTCTAAAATCAGAGAGGTTATCGCTATGTTTTGTCCCCCATTGGTAAATACAAAGCCACAGTGTTTTTTAAATATAACCATGGTTTTGTAAGAGCTATTTGTGATTTTTTTGTCATGAAAGATGATAACTTAAGCAGTTGGTTTATTATAGGAAATGATATTTTAACCAAGTATGGCATAAAATTGGATCCTTAAAACCAATGTTTCACAATAAGGATGAATGGGAAGAGAAAATTTAAGATTTCCTCCCCCAAAAATTTTTAAAACCAGAATTGAACACATGTATTTCTGTGGTTCAATATAAATGAAGATCTACAAAAGAAATGCATGCCCTTATATCTAAAATTGACAATGCTTCTTTTGGAGAACAACTTCCTGGTGAGGATAAAGATTCCATCATTAAATTGACAAAATCTTTTCCTATGGCCTTTGCTCATGGGTCACATAAACTAGTATTAGTTAAAGAAGAAATAAAACTTTCATTATTTTGTCCATTAACTGACATACCACCTAGTTTAAAGAAGAAGCCTTATCCTGCTTCTCCCACAAAGAGAAAAAATATTGAAGACAATATCTCTACCCTTTTAAAAATGAATATTATTGAAATGGTAGTTGTAACACCTAAATATTGTGTCATCTCACCTCTCTTAATTTCTTATGAGAAAGATAAAGCCAGGTTATGTGGTGATTATAGAGCATTAAATACTTATACTGTTGATGATATCTATCCTTTACCTAGAATTAGCTCTATACATGCTACCTTACAATGTGCTAAATATATCAGCTGTCTGGATGGTAACAAGGTATATCACCAGGTGCCTGTTTAGAAGAATTCCCAGAATTTTCTGATGATTGCTACTCATATGGGTATTTATAAGTATGTTAGGATGCCATTTGGCCCTAAAAAATCCCCTTCAGTTTTTCAAAAAGCTATGTATAAAACATTCCATCAAGAGATAATTGAAGGATGGCTGATGGTTTATATTGATGATATCATTATATTCTCAAAAACATTTGAGGAGCATCTTAACCACCCATGTAAAGTGTTCCACAAAATAAATGAAATAAATATGAAACTTTCTTTGAAAGAATGTAAATTTGGTTTTAATTTTTTAAAAGTACTTGGTCATGTTCTTTCAGGGTTACTGATATGTGTTGACCAAAACCAAGTGGCACCCATACAACAGGGGAAGGCTCCTACCACACTTAGAGAGCTCCAGAGTTTTTTGAGAATGTGTGGATACAATAGACAGTATATTAGAAATTACCAAGTCATAGCTTTACCCCTTACCCAATTTACTAGAAAGGATGTTGCTTTGGTCTGCAATAGTGAAAGACAGAGAGCTCTTGACACTATGAAACACTGTTTGATGTCAGAACCAATTCTTTCTTTACCTGACTTTAATCAACCATTTCTTTTGTACACTGACACCAGTTTTATTGGTCTTGGTGCTTCCCTACATCAAAAACAAGTGATGAATGATTTAGTATCAGAAGTAGTAATTCGTTATATTTCAAGAACCTTGAGAAATAGTGAATTGAAATATGGTTCCACTCAGCTTGAATGTTTAGCCGTATTGTGGGCTCTAGAAAAGCTACATTATTACCTAGATGACCAAAAATTTGAACTTTTCACTGACTGCAGTGCAGTAAAATCCTTTTATAATTGAAAAAACCTAACAGACATATGTTCAGATGGCAGTTAGTTGTTCAGGAATACAGAGGGAGAATGAGAATTATTCATAGGGCTGGTATTCTTCACTCAAATGTGGATACGTTCAAGAGTACAGAGGGAGAATGACAATTATTCATAGGGCTGGGATTGTTCACTCAAATGTGGACATGTGATCAAGGTTACCTTTAACATATGATGACTCTTATTCTGCTTATGATCCTGAGTATGAAATTATTCATATTCATGGGATATATGTGGTTGATATGGAGGAAGAGCTATCACAGCTTATTCTGGATTCATATAATTAGGACACTGACTTAAAAAAAGTTATGCACCGTATTAAATGATCAAAGAATGCTTCAATACAAGCATTAATTAAAACCCTTCCAACAAAGTAGCAGAAGTCTTTGGAGAAAGGTAATTTTTCAATTGATGAAGGATATCTATATTATAGAAGAAAGTTGAGTAATGTCATTGTTATTCCTCCTTCTATGAAAGAAATCATTATGAAAATCTTTCATGATGACATATTAGCTGGACATTTTGATCTTGAAAAAACAATGATCAGAATTAAAAACACTGCTTGGTGGGTTAATATGTCTGAAGACACCAAATTATAAGTTGAATCTTTTGATTCTTGTCAAAAATCAAAAAGATTAACTGGTAAGAGAGCTGGATTAATGAAACATATTGAACTTCCTGATACACCATGGCAGGTAATAAAAATGGATTTTTTAACAGGATTACCCATTGCTGAAAAAGATAGTTATAACTTTTGTTAGGTTATTGTGGACAGATTCACAAAAATGTGTTAATTTATACCTACTCACAAGGATGTTTCCACTAAAGAATTAGCTTTCTTATGGTGGTCTCATATGTTCAATACTGCTGTTTTTCCTAAAGCCATAATCTCTGACAGGGACCCTATATTTACTTCTGAATTTTGGATGTCTCTGATGGTTGTTTGTGGCTGTGATCTGAAACTTTCTACTGCCCATCACCCTCAGACTGATGAATTAGCTGAAAGAATGATTTTGACTTTAGAGGACATGATAAGAAGGTATTGTGCCTTTGGCCTTGAGTATAAAGATAATGACAGATTCACTCATTATTGAATTACCTTACTTCCTGGGTTGTAATTTAATTATAATAGCACTGTTCATTCTGTTACTCAAAGAAAGCCTTTTGAGCTCTGGCTTGGATACGTTCCAAGTACTCCTGCCTAAATTCTCAATAATAAAATACCTAAATTGGATTTACATCCTGGAGTAAAATCTTTTCTTCAAATGCAACAACTTTTCAGAAGTATTACTCAAAAATGTATTGAAAAATCTTTTGAATATGAGAAGAAGAGATGAGTCAAATCCCATAATGAATGCACTTTTAAAAAGGGTGATGAAGTGTTGATTTCTATAGTCCACTTCAATTTACAAGGTAATAATAAATTAAAAGGCCCATTTGTTGGTCCATTTGTTGTCAGAAGAATGATTGGAGATAATGCAGTTGAAGTTATTTTTTATTCTCCATATGAAAGAAAAAATCCTGTTTTTCCAATATCTCCTTTGAAACCTTACACATCCAATAGTGATTTATTTACAAAAAGGAGGGGAAGACCAAATAAAACCCTTAATGAAATCACTGAGACAGCAGAAATTGATAATATTCTGAATGACAGAATAGTCACTGCTGAAAAAGGTACAGAATATTTATTGAGATTTAAGAATAAATCATCTGAATATGATTCTTGGATACCTGGGAAGGAGATATCTAATCTTCCTACTCTACTAAAGAAGTATAAAAAGAAAAAATCATAGCATTTTTTTTATTTTTTTTTAGAGTGATGGAGTGTCAGCCAGGCTACTAGACTTATCCAGTAAAATAATTTATTATCTTACTGAGATGAAGCCACGCCTTTTAAATCCTTATTAATAATTAATCATTTATTGCTTACTTATGTATTACTTACAATTAACTAGCTAAGTACATTAAGTAATTTTAATAATTAATAAAAATTAATGTCCCATACATTTTTTACTCCATAACACCATGCTCAATAATACAGTTGACAAGGGAATAAAAATAGTATTAAAAATATAATATTATCTAAAAAAATTCTAATTCCTTTATTAAGAAATTTAAATTTCCATTAAAACAACATTTTAAATCAAATTTTTTATACTAAGTGTGACAATCTAAGGGAACTCAAGTTTTATTTCAAATAAATATGATACCTTTTATTGATGCACCTTTTAATATATCTTTTATATTTCACATACTCTCTTTATATTTAGTTTTTTCCTCTCATACCCTTTTATTAAGTGGTGTTAACTCTCTGTTTTTATCTCTCACATTTTGCCTATAAAAGGTCCTCCATTTTGTACTTTTTTATTCATTACTTACTTATTTACCAATTTATATAAACATTAGTTAAATCAAATTTATTAATACTCTTTATACCATTAGTATTTACAATCCTGTAATTCTAAAGATATAATTTATAATAATACCTGAAGCACTACCTCTTATAACTTGAGTAAAATAATCAAAAAGATAAAGAAATACGTACCTGGCCTTTGAAAGTCTAAAAATCCACTTAGAATCCTTGTAGAACCTTCAGATAATCCTTCTAGACCAAGTGACCCATCGACACCCCCTGTCTTCATACTACCTCAAGTACTTGGTTTTCTCCTTTGGATTTGGTTCTTGTGAGTACTCATCCTTTTGTAGAGATATTATTTCTTTGAAAAAAGATTTCAGCTCCTTTAGTGAAGTGGTTTCAGAAAAGCAAAAATAATTTTCAGTAGAATTTCCTGCTTTTCCATAGGAAAGCTGTAAAATTACAATAGTTATCTTTTTTTGAGGTTTCAAACCAAGTCTTACACAAAAATACTGAAGGTAAAGAATTTATAAATTAATTAGAAATAAAAAGAGAAGCCATGAAACTTTTAAATAAATTACTATACTCAGTTTTATAAAACCCAATAATTATTGTTCATCTGCAGATTTTTAACAATTTATGTAAATAGATATTTTCAATTTCTAAATTGGGGTTCAAAAATAATATTGTTGTAGTTGGGGTTAATGTCAAAGTATTCTTTAATTAAGCACTCATTACCAGTGTAAAAATCTCATTAATTATTTTTTTATTTTCTGTTTTTTTTCAGTTGAATTAGATATTTGATAGTTGTAATAAGTAGTAAATTCACAAGTAAGATGCAGATTGTGAGCCAGGCTACTAGACTTATCCAGTAAAATAATTAATAATCTTACTGAGAGGAAGCCACACCTTTTAAATCCTTATTAATATTTAATTATTTATTGCTTACTTATATATTACTTACAACTAACTAGCTAAGTACATTAAGTAATTTTAATAATTAATAAAAATAAATTTCCCACACATTTTTTACTCCCTAACACCATGCTCAATAATACAGTTGAGAAGGGAATAAAAATAGTATTAAAAATATAATAAAATCTAAAAAAATTCAAATTCCTTTATAAAGAAATTTAAATTTCTGTTAAAACAAGATTTTAAATCAAATGATTTATACTAAGTGTGACAATCTAAGGGAAATCAAGTTTTATTTCAAATAAATATGATACCTTTTATTGACGCACCATTTAGTATATCTTTTTATATTTCACATAATATCTTTATATTTAGTTTTTTCCTCTCACACCCTTTTATTAGGTGGTTTTAACTCCATGTTTTTATCTCTCACATTTTGCCTATAAAAGGCCCTCCACTTTTGTACTTTTCAATTCATTCCTTACTTACTTACCAATTTTTATAACACATGAGTTAAATCAAATTTTTTATTATTCTTTATACCATTATTATTTAAAATCCTGAAATTCTTAAGATATAATTTATAATAATACCTGAAGCACTACCTCTTTTAACTTGAGTAAAGTAATCAAAAAGGTAAAGAAATACGTATCTGGCCTTTTAAAAACTGAAAATTAACTTAGAATACTCATAGAACCTTCAGATAAACCTTCTAGACCAAGAGACCCATCAACACAGATCTTCTTCTTCCATGTCTAGAAGACCATCAAGGAAATTTGATGGCATGGGAAATACAACAGTTGAGTGAAAAAAAATGAGTTCAGTAAAAGGAGGGATAGAGAAATGAGTGTGGTGGATGCAAGTATTTTATGTAATAAACCAAAAAACAAAAGTGTTGAATATTTTGTGTAACTTGAAAATATTGAAGCTTTTCACAAAGTAGTGTGAAATGGCCTCATTAATAAGTGCAACTCAGAAGTAATATTCATGTAAGCAAGAGTTACACTCCTGAAAAAGTGTGGATACTCTTATCTTTTATAATCAAACATTTTAGAGTAGACTGAACTATTTTATATTTTCTTTTGTGCGAAATTTTAACCTGCGATGAAAACATGAAATAATTTTTCCTTGGTACAAATCAAAAAAACTGTGAGGTAATCTGTCTTCCTTTCTTTTTTTATTGTTTCATTTTTTAATTGCTTATTTTTTTCATTAAATTTCTCTTCTTCCTCTATTTAATTAAATTCAAATTAAAATTAAGTTCACAAAATACAACAACTATTTTCCAGAAACCAACAATCTTCTAGGTATATTTAAATTTTTATATAGATTTCTTGGATGCTGCAATAATTACAAATTAAAGGTGTAAATTATTATAAATAATGAAGTCTATAGACATTTAAAAAACTGTATCAATAGAGAAAAAATTGATATGATTATATTTTATCCTTTTGCATAGATTGATAGGGTAGGTTACATGAGGAATACACCAGGTAATTGAAGAAATTTGGTAAAAAAACTAAACATAGATGAAAAAGAATATTAATTTATAAGATTTCTGAAATAATTGGTGAGAATGAATGACATGAAAAAAGTTTATCAAAGGGAGAAAAAGAGTAAATAGAGCAAATTGAATATAAATATGAAGAGGGTTGAAGTAGATAGGGTTCAGACATGGCTTGAGAAGAATTCATACAAGGTCATTTCCAGAATCTTGCACAGGGTCACAAACAGTAACCAAAAAAAAAAATTACCTCTAGTTGATGGTTTTTTGTCCTGTGAATTTATATCACTAACTTTATTAATATTATCATTTTATTAAAAATAAAAATAATTTCACTTGAAAAATTATATACATATATTCTTGTGGGGTACCATTGGAAAGTTCTCTTCCTTGGGAGCTCAAATGTAAAATTAATTTCATATCAAATAAACTCTCTACAATTATTTAAAGCCAATCATTTAAATATATTTTCTCTGGTGTAATTATTTTTACATTTCAGTTATTTTTCTTTATACAGAGATTCTAAAAATCAAAAAATTGCCAATAAAAACTGGTAAACAAGTCATTTTTCTATTAATTAAAATTTAATTGTAGTTCACTTAACATTTTCTTTTTAATTAATGTTATAAGTTTTTCTCATATTTATCCAGATCCCCTTGATTCTTTTCACAGCAATGAGACTTTAAGAGTCCCTGTACATTATAGGTTCCCAAAGTGGGGGTTTAAATTCTCTAGCTTTTAAAAAACTTACTTAAAAACTGAAATTTCTTATCCTGAAAGAGGATCTTCTTCAAAACAATTTTTATTGTTTATCACTTATACTTGGGAATTCTTCTGCTTCTGGATCTTGTGTTTTAGCTACTGGTGTACCTGTTAAGGAGTCAGATATGATTTAAGCTTGGTATGGAACCAAGCTTAATGGTGAAGAGGTTAAATGGTTTTTGAGAAGGTATAAATCTTCTTCTACTGTTAATTAGGCCTCTCATGTGTATATGGTTAATGTTAATTAAATAAGGGTATTTTGTGGAAAAAGAGGTGGAGAGAGAGTTCATTTCTATGGATGGCTATAAGGAGTGGGATTGGATTAGAATTTTAAGAAATATGGTGTAAAGATGGGGTGTCAGTTATTCTATGGTATAATTTAACAATATTGTCAGTGAATGGTAATCCAAAGATGTGTTTAATTAATTTGTGGATTATAGGAAGCTCCTTGAAAAGTTTGATACTGTATTGGAATATCCTGTAGAGGTTGATGAAATAGCCCATGAGAATAAGTCTAAGGATTTATTTTGGTGTGATTTTGGTAGAGGTGTTAGTATGGGTGTGTTGAAGGAGTTTTCAAGAAAATTTCAGATGAATACTTTACCTGATGGAGAGAAGAGATTACCTACTTGGGCTATTATAAAGGAGGCTGTTGATGAATATCTCAAAATTATAGCAATGGACAGCTATCAAGAGCTTTGAACTCAATATGTCAGCCAGATTAGTGAATTGTTGGCTAAAAATAATAATATTACAGTAAATTCTCAAGATTCCATGAAAGCTCCAATTGAGGGAAAATGTTTTCTAAAGTTAATTAAAATGTTGATAATAAGATGGTAGATCAGTTGGCTGACTTTACAATGCAGTTGAAATTTTTTCTTTAAGAGACCCAAAAGGTCAATAGGACACCTATTTATTTTTCTTCTTATCAGGGTAGAGGTTATGAAAGGAGGAATTTCTGTTATAATGGTTGAAAAATTTTAATGGTCAAAATTGTGGTTATAAAGCTGGCAATGGTGAGCTGAAGATTTGCTCTTACTTTGACAGGAGAGGGAACAGATACAATGATTATTTTATTTTAGGTATTTACTTGGCTTCTGGTAGAGTAAAATTTGATGGAAAGGTCTATAGATATCCTGATGGATCTTTTATTAAGCCTAGTGAAGGTCAGGCTCTCCCTAATTTAGCTAAGAGGAATAGTATGGGTTAAAATAGAACAATGTTTGAGGAGTTACCTGGTGATTCTGGTGAGAAGGATGGTAATAGTAATAGATATAGTAATGGTGGAAGTTTTAAAGGTAAAAAGAAGGAGGTTATTAAGGCCACATTCTCTACTTCTTATGGTGGTTTGGAGTTGTTTTTGGTGGAAAGGAGAGATGGTACTTGTCAAGGGGTCTTTTGGTCTAGAAGATTTATTCGAAGGTCTTACAAGGATTCTAAGTGGATTAATGGACTTTCAAAAACAAGGTACGTAATTCTTAATCTATTTGATTGCTTTACTCAAATTATAAGAGGTGAATTTTTTAAATATTATTATAATTTATATATTTAGAATTACAGTAATGTAACTACAAATATTTATAAATGATAGTAATAAATTTATTTCAACTGATATGTTATAAAAATTTGTAAGTAAGTAAGGAATGAATCAAAAAGCACAAAAAGGAAAGGCCTTTTATAGGCAAAATGTGAGAAATAAAACACGGATTTAACACCACCTGATACAAGGGTGTGAGAGGGAAAAAACTAAATAAAGAGGGTATTTGAAATACTAAAAACTATACTAAATGGTATGTCAAGAGAGATATCAATTATATTTGAAATAAAATTTGAGTTCCCTTAGATTGTCACCTTTAATACAAAATATTTGATTTAAAATACAGATTCAACAAAATTTTAAATTTATTAATAAAGGAATTTGAATTGTTTTAGATTTTATTATATTTTAGTACTAATTTTATTCCCTCTCATCTGTATTATTGAGCACAGTGTTAGGGAATAAAATATGTATGGGACAAGTACTTATTTTTATTAATTATCTACATTACTTATTGTACTTAGCTAGTTAGTTGTAAGTAATACATAAGTAGTTAATAATTAAATATTAATAAGGATTTAAAAGGTGTGGCTTCAACTCAGTAAGATAATCAATTATTTTACTAGGTAACTCTAGTAGCCTGGCTGACAGTACTTGTATAACTTATGAAAATGTTTTGTATCTTGCTAGAAGAGAAGCTGCTACTAAAAAAAAATAGCCTTCATTCTCAATTCAGGCTTAAATCTAGAAAGGTGGAACCAAAAATGGTGTAGAGGAAAAAAATTTCTAGAGAAGAAATTTATGGGATGCAGAAGAGGATGGCTGATATGGAACCTCCTAGTTTTAGCTCTTTGGATTCAAATTGTGATGCAACACCAGTGGCTGATGATTCTAATTCTTAAGAGAATTTACCTTTGTATTTTCTTATAAGGCCAAGTTTTAGTGGTACTACTCTGATGAAGGTAGTAAGGAGGACTATTAATATTTCTGACTTGTTTGAAGTCAGTGATAGGGTGGATGATATTAATTCTGAAGATGTTGAGATGGCTGTTGGTGATAGTAATGTTGGTCCACAGGAGGTACCTAGAAATAAGGTGGTAAATCAAAATTTCAGTATGAAAGGCAATTAGTGAGTGGAAAATAAAGTTCTATTGATTTCATTTTAGGTAGGGTAAATTGGTTTCAGCTTCCTCTATCATTGTGGGAGATGTTTACTATTAGTCCAGCCCTTTCAGAGAGAACAAAGCATCTGAAAAAGAGAAGGGTTTCTTTTGATGGGGCTGAATATTTGTGTGAAAATTTTGAGAATTTTGGTAATGAGGTGGAAACTCATTTCTTTGCCACTTTGGGCTATTTGGTGGTATCTTCAAATGGTAAATAGGTGTTATCTTTGGGTGAATTTGGGTCCCAAATTGATTTTATTTCTTTGGATAAGCGAAAAGGTATAGGTTTGCTTATTAAGACTGGTATGGGTGGATATATGAGAGGTATTGGTGGTCATGATACTGAGCTGATGGTTACTGCAAAGAATAATAAACTAGGTGTTGGGGTCTCACTAGATAAAGTGCAATTTTATGTCACCAGAGAGGTTGTAAAGATGGTTTGGAGTGGTCCTTTTTTTATAGATTTTAAAGAAAAAATTAGGTATAAGTCTGGTATGGGTATTATTTTGGAGATCAATGGTGATAATATTAGATATTACATATACATTTAGCACCTCCAGGAGATGAAGTTTGGTAGACTAAGCCTGGAGTCACTACTACCTTTCAGTGTTGTGTGTGCACCAGAAAAGTTGAACTATTTAGACAGGTGGATTATTGAGACACTCCTTTTTTAGGTTAGGGAGAGCTGATCAACATAATTTTGTAATCTCTACCCAAGAAGAGATCCTGGATTTCAATAGGTCAGCTCACTTGGAGATGCTTCAAGTAGATTCTCAATTATTTTCTGTTCATATTTCTTTGGTATGAAGATATTTCATGTCCTTTTCAACTTGTCTAACTACTTTTATAAGTTTTCAATCTCTTTTATCAATGGATCAATTTGAAATATTGGTTGTATTGTGTTAGATATAAATTGGGATAAAAATTTAGTAAAATTGGTAAATGATTGTGGTGTTATTAGTGGAGGTAATTTTAACCTCAAGCATAAGGATAGACTGAAAATATGTCAACAAAATTAAGATAAAAATTTTGTATAATCAAATCACAGAAAAAAATTTTTTTGATAAGTCTAAAAATTCTGCTACATTCCTCCAGCAAGTTGTTAAACTGCTTAGTTATTTTACTGTGGAATATGAGGAGGATTTATGTGTTGATGGTGGTAGTGGTAATGATGTAATCTCAAATGATTATAAATCTAAAGTTTCAAATTCTTCTAAAAATATTATTTGTGATTTTTTTGTAAAAATGATAATAACCTTTTTTTTCAACCTAATTTGTTTCACATTCTGATGTTGATAGAAGTTCTGATAAAGAAAATTTTAAATGTGGTTAAGTAATAAATATTATTACTCAACTTAATTTCAACTTTAATGCAGAAAAATAAAAGAAGCACAGGGGGAAAAAAATTTGAACTAGTTTTTTAGTTCAGTTTTGTGACCCTATTCCATTCCTAGGTGTGGTTTGTGTCAAAGCATTGAATTTCATATTTTGAGCCCACCTTATTTTTTGCTTTAGGAATATGATTAAGGTGGTGTGGTGTGGTATGCTTGTAAGAGAAAGGAAGATGAGATTAAAATAAATCTTTTGGAGGAATCTATAAAGATGAGATGAAATGAGCCAAGGATATTCCAATGTCAGAAAAGTAAAATAATAGGGTGGGGTAAAACAGGGTCACTCCACAAATCATACCCAGAGTCATACCCTGCAACCAAAAACTGAACTTTACATCTAGTTCCAGTATTGTTTCCACTGTGAAGGTAGCTAATAAAGTTAAAAAAATTATTAAAATACTACCTGCTGAATTGGAACCACCACTGAAGAGGTCAGTATTATCAAAAGATCCTTATAATTTCAAATTAGTCAAGGATCAACCTGAATTTTCTCAAACATTAACAATCACTTTCGATATAATTGGAGTTGTAAATTTTGATCCACAAGATTGGTCTCCTGGAGGGGAGAAGAAGTGTTTGTTGAATGTTATGATGTAAAGGCAGAAAGAAATTTATTGTGTAGAAGAGGAGAGAGGTGTTTTAAAATATTTATATGGGGAGACTTACAAGTTTTCTGTTGTATGTCACAAACCTTGGAAGCAAAGGCTAATTCCACTTCCTAGAGCTTTGAAAGAAGATTATATTGAAGTCATTGGAGAAAGAGTTTTTACTGTAATATATGCATAAATATATATATATATTAAAAAATTAGTAATTATATTGCTAAAAATACCACTTTCACAAGGAAGGTTTAGTAAATGAAGATAATATAAATTAGTTACTACTATAGTAAGACTTACAGGTACAATAAATCTGTAGTATATTTGCATAACTGTCTAGTCCATTTTTCAAACCACTTCTGTGACCAATTTTACTTTTCAATTTACTCCTGTATAAAAAGTAAGGTAATTAAAATTTATGTTTGGGATTTTTAACCAAAATAAGTAAAAAAGGTTTTTTATCCTCTCCACTTTTTTATCAGTAAAATCCTAGTTCCACAACCTCTAACTTTGGTCCAATAGCCTAGCTAAAATGTAAAAAAACTCTTGAATAATTTGATATTGACAAGGCAAGTATAATTTGCCTTTACATCAAGATTTTTCATCCCTATGGAATTCAGATAGACCCTCAATTTTAGATTTTAAAGTAGGTAAGTAATATTTTAAAGTATTTAATATGTTATAGAATGAATTAATGAAGTATAGTAGAGATACTTGTAGACATTTAAGTGGTGTATTTCAATATATTCTATATAATATTATTTTATTTATTATATCTCATTCATTATATAGTACTAAAAGATTTATATGTAATTTTATTATTTAAGAATTATTGATGAGCTCCTACAGCAAAGAGAATATTTATAGCTTGTGTAATAATTTAAATAAAATATTATAAGTATAAAGATAAAAGAGGATTAGAAAAAAACAATAAATGAATACAAATTTTAAACACAAAAAAATAAGATTTCAATTAGTTGAAGTCAAAAAATCAATTGATAAAAGTAAAAATAATGTTAATTGCAATTAAAAATAAATAAAACAAAGTTTAATGAAAAGAAATTTCAGAAAAAAATGAAATTTGAAATAAAATTCAATTTAAACGAGAATAAATAGAATTTAATAAAAATAATAAATAAATAAAACTTTTATAAACAATTATCAAAATCAAATTTTTAATAAGGAAATGATCAAATGATAGTTTAATTATTCTCTTAAAGTGCCAAGGAAATATCAAAGATTCTCTCTTGCTCACCCTGGCTGCTAAGTAAATACCCTGTGCTCAGTTCTAAAACTTTTGCTATAATACCATTAAATTTACTAAAAGAAAATTTTAAAAATTTAACTTATAATATCTTTATCAATTTTAATATAATGAAAGCAAAAAATATTACTAATTTAACATAATGTGATAAAATTTAAATTTAAACTATATAAAATTATAATTTTAGCAATATTTCTTCATTAATTATTGTGTAAGTAATTTTATCATTCCAGATTATATATATAAAATAAGGGGTGTTATACATTACCATATATTCCATTCAAGAACACCCCAAAAAATGTACCAAGTCATTTTAATTTGGAATATACCTGTGAGTAAGTGGTATACATTCAAAGTGTGTTTGTATGTTAACAGGTAATCCATTGGGTTCCACCAAGCCTGTAAGCACTACATACATTTAAGTTGATTTGTCAGACCCAGTTAGGCACATTCCCATACCTTAAATTTTTTCTTCACTGTATCTTTAAGGCGTTCATTTTGACATGCACAGTAAGCAGAGGAAAACCTGTCTTCTAGATTTAAAATGCTTTTTATATACTGGTTTTTATTTCTTGTCACGAGCCAAGTCTATACCTTGGAGTGATTCTGCTTGATCTCACTACTTGCAATTACTTTAAATTTCTACTCACCACCACTAAAACTGCCCCTCTCAAGATTAAGCTTTTGTTAAATTTTATTTTCCCCTCCCCAAAATTTCAACCTACAACCACCTCTTTTTCTTGAAGATTATCCTCCACAACCTCTTAATCAACTCTTAGTCCCAATTTTTAGTTTTCTTCCTCATCTTCCTTTCACTCTTGCCTCTATCCCATCACCCCCCTTCTATCTTTCCTTTTGCCTCTATCCCATCACCTCCCCTTCCATCTTTCCTTTTGCCTCTATAAACTCCCCTTACTTTCCCTCTTCACTCTGTCCCCTCCCCCCCCCCCCTCCCTTCCCATCCCCTCTCCTTTTCTACCCTCCCTTCCCCTCCCCTCCCCTTTTCTCCCCTTCCCTTCCCTCCCCTCCCCTCCCCTCCCCTTTTCTCCCCTCCCCTATCCCCCATTTTCCTCTTTAATCCATCTCCTCTCATCCCCCCTAATTCAATTTGATACATCTCATTACCTTTCACTTTCACCTCCTCTCTCTAAATCAAGTAAAAATAATCATAATTTGAAGTAATACTAAGTAAAAAATGATGGGATACATTAGAAGAAATTCAAAAAATTCTTAAAAGTTTTTTATGAATAAAAACTCTTTCTGAAGCAGACTAGAAATTCAATCAGTAAATTTATAACTATCACTTAAAAAATTAATATTATTGAGAAGCTCTGAGTTTTCCTTATAAAATAATCATTGAATATTTAATATAGGAAAAATAAACCAAAGTATTGGGTTCTGTGCACAGAAAACCATTAAATCTCATTGATTTTTGTAATTTTAAGTTTTGTTTTACTTTTTCTTATTCTGATTTTTTTTTTCTTTTAATTCCACTTATATATTCAAGATTTTTTCTAGAATAAATAAATTGTTGTTAAGAGCTTTTGATATATTCTTTCACTTTTGATAAATTTGTAACACATTTTCTTCAATTTTTTTTTCAAAAAAGGAGAGGGAAGAGGGAAGAGGGAAGAGGGAAGAGGGAAGAGGGAAGAGGGAAGAGGGAAGAGGGAAGAGGGAAGAGGGAAGAGGGAAGAGGGAAGAGGGAAGAGGGAAGAGGGAAGAGGGAAGAGGGAAGAGGGAAGAGGGAAGAGGGAAGAGGGAAGAGGGAAGAGGGAAGAGGGAAGAGGGAAGAGGGAAGAGGGAAGAGGGAAGAGGGAAGAGGGAAGAGGGAAGAGGGAAGAGGGAAGAGGGAAGAGGGAAGAGGGAAGAGGGAAGAGGGAAGAGGGAAGAGGGAAGAGGGAAGAGGGAAGAGGGAAGAGGGAAGAGGGAAGAGGGAAGAGGGAAGAGGGAAGAGGGAAGAGGGAAGAGGGAAGAGGGAAGAGGGAAGAGGGAAGAGGGAAGAGGGAAGAGGGAAGAGGGAAGAGGGAAGAGGGAAGAGGGAAGAGGGAAGAGGGAAGAGGGAAGAGGGAAGAGGGAAGAGGGAAGAGGGAAGAGGGAAGAGGGAAGAGGGAAGAGGGAAGAGGGAAGAGGGAAGAGGGAAGAGGGAAGAGGGAAGAGGGAAGAGGGAAGAGGGAAGAGGGAAGAGGGAAGAGGGAAGAGGGAAGAGGGAAGAGGGAAGAGGGAAGAGGGAAGAGGGAAGAGGGAAGAGGGAAGAGGGAAGAGGGAAGAGGGAAGAGGGAAGAGGGAAGAGGGAAGAGGGAAGAGGGAAGAGGGAAGAGGGAAGAGGGAAGAGGGAAGAGGGAAGAGGGAAGAGGGAAGAGGGAAGAGGGAAGAGGGAAGAGGGAAGAGGGAAGAGGGAAGAGGGAAGAGGCAGCAGGGGAGGAGTGAGGAGGGTAGGGGATAGAGGAAATTGTAGGGCTTGAAAGGTGGGTTAGTAAGATGAAGCGCAGTATGAAAAGAGAAAAAGTATGCATCTCAACAAAAAAAAGAAGGAAAAGATAGTCTGGAGATGATTATTAAAAAATGTAAGTTAAAAAGATTAAAAATGAAGAGTAGCAAGGTGGAACACTTTATGAAAGGAGAAAAAGGACACACCACAGAAAAAAGTAGAGCATAATAAATTTAGGAGATGTTAAAGAAAAAGTAAGGTATCTGATGTGCAGTGAATTGGGAGAGTTTCTGTATTTGTAGGCTGAATTGTGAATGGGGAAATGGTGCAAATGTAGGAAGTATTTGACCACATTATTGACATGTCTTACCCCAAGTCATCCATTCATGATGGCATCTTGAATTTTTTTTGAAGACTTAAGTCCTCCAGGCATATATATTTATGTTTGGCACCCCCTAATAATTCATTGGCTGACAATTATCATTAGTATTATTAATTTTCAAATACTATTTTCTTTTCTCAAATATTATTGAACTCTTTCATCTTTTTTCTTTACTTATTATTATGGCATAGGAAGGCTAACGTAACACATAACCATTACCAAAACTTCATACTTTTTTCGTAAGGTGATTATATTGTAAATAACAAGGTTATGAGAATGGAATCTTTGGAATAACCTTTAATAATAAAAAATAATTTTGTGAGTATGTCTCACAAGCCTTAGATCTATGAGTGCGCTTCCAACCTAAATGTAGCTCAATCAGTACAAACATTAGACAGGAGAAATCACGTATAGAACAATGGAAGGAAAGGACTTTACCTAAGAATAGATTAAGGCCACTGATGATATGAAATGACAAGAGTCACATTATAAACCCAAGAGGCCTGTGCTCTATTGTTAGGGTCTGTGCCACACACATTCGTTCAAAAAAATAAAAAAATAAGTAAATCTCTAACATCTAAAGTTAGGTGTTTTTTATTCTTTTTCATATATTTCTCTTAATTTTTTGATCTATAACCTCTCATTATCATTTGATGAGTGTTTTGAAGTACAATTGCAATGAGTTCTCACAAGTATTGTTTTTTACAAGAAGGGTTATTCCTGTTGTCACAATAAACCTTAACTATAAGCTATTCATGTATCGTAACATGCAAATTAATCAATTTTTTGCTTCAATTTTTTTTATATTTATCCATAACTTTAGCAGGTAAAATATTACACACCAACCAAAGTTAAATTAACAAATATTTTGGGAGTGATTAGAGAGAATTTTTTTTGGTTTGTTATCAAGCTATTTCTGGGAACGTCTTGAGACGCATGATTTGATTTTCTCCCAATTTTTCAATAACAAAAAGATTTTTGATTTCCATTCTATAGGAAGTCACTATTATGTAAAGCACGCTCATAAGGTTGGCAGGAAGTGCTGTAAAACATTTTTGGTAGAGTAATACAAAATTTAGTGGAAGGGGGATAAGATTAAACAGAATAGAAAATATTTTTCAGAAATACAAACGATACTAGTGGTGAATGTAAGAATCAAAATTGGAAGTAAGGGGGGACATAAAAAAAATCAACGTGCAATCAAACTGCCAGGACATATACCACGTTGACGATGCCTCATAAGGGCATCACCGCGAGCAAATTTTTTCCCGCTATTTAAAACATAAAACAAGAAATTAAAATCCAATGGGTTATTTTAAAGTTCACTCGAAAAAACCAACCAGATACAAGGAAATTCCTTTTCCCCCGAATGAATTCGCCCATGTCTTCGTAAATCGTGATGGCGAACAAAAGCTGCATTACTGAAAAGAGAGGAGAATATATAACTTATAAACTAAATAAATAATAAATTATTTCAAAATTTTAGCTCACCAGTTAGGCACGTTGCAAACGAATGGCTTGTCTTGTAGGTGGGTTTGAATATGACTTTCAATTGCAGTCTTGCGCGGAAAGATACGCTTACAACCTTCAATTTTACAAATGTATTTTTTTGCGAGTCTGTGACTGCTTGCGGAAGGCACTTGAATAACATCATATAGAGTCTTGATGGTCTCTTTGGCCACACCTGGAATCACTCCAGCGGCAGTATCTATTGGCAAGGGAGGATGCTGTACCAAGGTTTTCTTAGACTTTGGGCCTGGCTTAAGTCTGGTAGGAATAAGTTGAAGATCCTTGACAATTTTGCACCTTTTATTGGCCATCTCATCCAAGTACGAATTCGGAGCATTTTCAGAAATGGTTCCACTGAAAGATCTCTTAAGACCCATCGTCGCGCAATTTTCTAAAAATCCATCTAAGTTTAATTCATTCGAAAAGAAATATGGAAACTTTTTATTAGCAAATTCACTATCATTTTGAAGTTGCGGCATCAAGATCTGTGAGGTACAAGTTTCTGGCAAGGGAAGCAAGGAATGTGAAGGCAAAGGTAGTAAAAATCCAGAATCTGATGATTGCGAAAATGAAAGCTCAGGACTAGAGGCTGATATTTCCTGTGCCTTATCGACGTTTGGATAATCCTGCGTGACTTGCATCATCCATTTTTCGATTGTTTCAACAAGCAACTCATTATTTTCGTGGTGTGTAAGCTCGGGAAAATTCATTGGTTGGGGATTGCAAGTCTGAAAATTATTAGCGTTTTCGATATTTGCTACTAGAGTGGGCTGTTTAATTTCACAGCAAGCGACTCGGACCGAATCAAAAAGATTATTTCCAAGATTAAAGTTTGTAGGGCTTATGAGGCTTCCGATAGAATTATCATATGGTGAGCTTGAATATGAATCATTGGTGATAAGTAACCCCATTCCTGGATCTAGCCCGCTCTTACTCTCTGAAGGAGTGTTCGAGGCTGTTGATATAAAATTAGACTCAAGTCTAGTGTTAGGATCAAAGGCGCAGCTAACAGTATCAATTTTAAGCTGTATTTTATTTTTGTTGTTGCTGGCCATGTAACGTTCGAATTGAGGAAAACCTATATAATTTGCTGATTGGACAATCGTTGTCAAGTCTGTGTCAAAGTTTGTTAGCGTAATTGGTGGGGATTGAAGAGTTTCAAAAGATTCGTTTTCAGAAGCCTGGTTCGACATAAAAGTATTTTGGGAAGTCGAGTAAAAATCAGACACATCGTTACTTTCTACCTCAAGGTCTTGAGATGATGGTGCTGCTGCAGCGATCCAATTGAAGTTATTTTCAAGCAAAGCATCAGAGATTGTGAGTTCATCCAACGCTTGAGTTGATGCTTGAACTAGTGGTTCATTTCCCACGTTGACATGCTGGGAAAATAAAGAAGGGCTTTTCGATAAGCACTCCTTTACGAAGAAAGGGTTATCAGCGTGTGCTGGGAGGCTTTCACAAGATAAAGTGGATGTAGTGTATTGAGAGAGACAGTTCAAGTTGTGCCCTGATAAAATTCCTGATTGAAAAGACATTTCCCCTTTTTCAAAAAATTACGAGTTGGATATAAATTTAGCGATTTAGCAAAGTTCAGCAGAAGCACTATTTGATACTTGCAAGAAATTTTTCTCAAAAATCCCCTGAACAGAATATATGCGAATCAATATGTTATTAATTTTGCAAGCTTTTTGATGGATATTAAACAAGCTTACAAATTTGTTGGAGAAAAATTTATTAAAAATAAGTGGGAGTCTGACGGGAAAAATATATTAGCTGACAGATTATTAAATATCCAACTACTCAGGAATGAATTTCAAGAATATGGGCACAGGTGAGTATAGAGAGAGAATATTCGTCTGAAGAAAATGAATTGGCAGAAATACGGAGAAGTAATTGAAAAGTTGAGTTTGTATATGATATATATACTACACCAAAGACGGGGAATGAGGCACCGACTATAGGGCATTTTTCAAGGAAAATCCTAAAGGCTATCATTTTTCAAACGGCAAAAAAGAGAAGCATTCAGCATCCGTTTGTGGGCTGGCTGCACGCAGTAAGCACACACACCGGCAACTTGAGTATCACTTCCGATGAATAGAAAAACTTATGCGCACTAAAGTGAATTTGACTCAACCACAAAATCTGGAAAATTGGCCTCAGAGAAAAAATCCAAGTTAATATTGTGTTTTTTCTGCTTAATAATATTTTTTGCTAGTACCTCGCATGCCACTCTCTCCTTTGCAAAATTTCGTGAGCTTGAGTGTGTTATCACACATTACTTATTCTATGCTCAATAAAGCGATCTCACTGGATATCACGGAAATATTTAATCTTTTATCAAGACTATCTCTTTCTTTAAATTTCACAACACTTTGAATCAAATGAAGGTTGTATGTTCGCTCCTCCGATGGTGCCTGATTTTAATTCATCTTCATACCAAACTATGTGAGTTTCCTGCAGAGAAAATGGTCGGATATCAACCCACTACTATTATGCGATTGGGTATTGTGTTCAATTAAGTGCCTGGTTAAGCAGCATGAGTATAATCATGCGCACTTAATTTATTCGGATATGTGGTATTTTAGCAAGACAAATTCTACACTTGTCTTTTTTTAATTTTTTCATATCGTTTCCTCAGGTTCAATAAATTTAGATATTAATAATAGTAATTATTACCCGAACCCAAACTAGATTAAGTATATTTATGTAAATTTTTAACTAGTTAAGTTATAAAATATTGAGTTGATAGACTTATGTTAGGGTTTGAATACAACTGTGAGTCGCAAACAAAGAAAGCAAAGTCTCAGATATAGTGATATTTTCAGCCACACAGGATTACTACAAGTTAAGATTATTAAATCAATTGTTTAGTAAATTTGAACGAATAATACTATAAAAAATCTTCCGTCGATATTAGAAGCTTCGCATTTTTATATACTTATTTGCCTGGTGAAATTAAGTTGCTGAAAAGTGTTTTGTGTTTATCCCTCATCATAAACATGAGAAATAAAAGTCCAGCCAGCTTCACATAATCTGAATTTGGAAATAATTTTAAGGCGATGATTTCTGCACGCTTACCTTTCCAGAATTTGACTGACCACTGCTTATAAGCATCCCGTGAACGATGAAATTTTCCAGAACTGAGTTTAGGTTCACGAAACCTTCTCCAATTTTTGTTTCTTTCCTTCAAATATCATTTAATCAAATGCGAGAAAAGATTTCATGCTTAGTGGTTAGAGTAAGAAAGTGGGGAACGTGGAGTGAGGGAGGTGCGCAGATTGTCGATGACTGTTTGTGAAAATATTAGCAACTGTAAGCTTGAATCTGTCGTCTTTGTATCTCCCTTTAAAAATATTTTCACTATTAAAATGATAAGATGTAAATAATTCACATCAAGACGGCATTTCCGATCGTTGATAGATAAAGCATATAATCTTCCAGAAATAGTGAAAATTTATAAACAAGTTATTTAAAAAGAAAACTCAGTTTTTGTCTTGACCCCTCAAGATGGCGCGAATCACTAACAAAATAGGAGTAACCTGACTAAAACCATGAATATAGCAGAAAACAAATTAATAGCACTGGAAACTGAAAAGTGAAAGCTCAAATGTCTTCCAGGTCTGAAAAGAAGGAAAAAAGAAGGGAGGGGAAATCATTCATTAATCAATTTTCATGTCAGGTATAAATAGGTGATAAAATGTCTAGTAAAGGTTTAAAAATGAAAAAAAGCATTATCAATCTATGGGATGACCTGATTTATCAAATACAACTGGAAGCATTGTAACACTGCAATAAATGTTTGTTCCGTCTCAGGGCGCAACAATGGCGCGACGATTACACAACAGTTATGTAACAATTGTTTCTGGCACATAAAGGTCCTAAGTGCAAAATACAACTGTTTCATAATTTTAGCACAACTGTTGTGTGATTGTTGCACCTCATGGCAAAACAAAAATGTGTCGTAGTGTGACTAAGCATGATTTACACATCAAGAGTGTCAGCCTAGGTATCCCCAGGACTGAGTATTTCTTATGTTCAAAACAAGATAACCTTAATTGAATTAAGTTTATAAGTAAAAATTATGGTTATCATATTTATATATATGGTTATTATGCTTATATATTTATTTATTACACTATTGAATGACTTATATAAGTTTAAATAGCTTATCCATAGCCCCAAAATACTTATTAAGGTGCTAATTGTGTCATAAAATACTTATCTTAAGTGATATTAAGTAATTATATACATAAATAAGCTTATATATATACATAAACATCATATTCAGTAAAATATGTAGTCATATTATGTATATATAGTCCTACATGGGGGTTTAAACCTCTAAATAGCCTATAATCTTTATTTTTCAGCTTATTTTGGGTCATATGGATGTATTCAATGGACTCACCACACCTACACAAGCATATACACCTTTCTGAGGTGCATATATCCAGTTGAGACAACTTGTCTGCCGGTCGTCTAGAAGAAGGAGAAGGAGAGGGAAAGAACAGAGAGGAGGAGGAGGAAATATAGGAAAAGGTTTAAAAGGTAGAGAAATAAAATAATAAAGTAATTTAGTTATTTTAAAAGAAAAAAGGCAACAAGGATTTCTTGGGATTTGAAACAACAGTGAGGATTATTAAATTATAATATATTTATTGAAATAAGAATTATTTTCAATGCGCGGAAAACACTTGCTATTATTAATAGACCTACTGCAACCTTAGATAATTTATTTACTTTTTAATTTAGATTTATAATGCTAATAAAAAAATAAAATAAATGTATTGTATTTAACAAATGTATTTAAGATGAGTGTATAATAAGTGATGAGGCTACAGAGGGTTACCCAAGGCCTTTATATAGGCAAGGGGCCGTCTGAAGCGTCATAATAAAGTATATACAAAGAAAAATAAAGATATAATAACAAATAACTGATTTTGAGTAAGTGTAAGGGGAAATATGACACAATTAACTGAAACACATGAGTTAGAGCCCAAATATCCACCAATTTAATCCCAAACAGTTACCATAAAACTAGTGAGTAATTAATTAAGCTTGAGCGACATAAAAAATAATTAAATTAATATAAAACATGTCTTATAATCTTTTAAATAATAACCAATTTAAGTGAAACATGAAAATTAACTTATTTTAACATGTGAAAAATAATGTAATTAATTAATTTAGTATAAAACATGAATAATCAATTATTTTAATTACTTTTATTAGTGTAATAATTAATTTAATTTAAAACAAATACTTATTATAACAAAATTACTAATTTTTAAAATTAAACAATAATAATATATTTAAATAAGTGTTTTAACTTGTTTAATACTTTGATGACACAATTAGAAATCAAAAAAGCTCCCAATATTATTGTTTAATTACATATGTAAGGTTTTATTTAATATATAAATTTAATTAATTGATTTAATTACATTAAACGTTAATTTAATACTTATAATTATAATATATGTTTATAATTAATTAATTATTAATTTATATTTATTAAATACATAAAAAATACGCCATACTTTATAGAATATAAAATTTATTATGCTTAATTTAAATTTATATATAATTTATATGATAACAAAATTAATATAATACTTATTTTATATAAATTTAATAAAATACTTATATCATTTCATTATGCAATATAATATTAATTGATATACATAATAAGCATATTTTTACGCCCTCTTTTGGTTCCAGTAAATTGACATAACATTTACTGGGCTCCTGGTATAGCCTGGCTGTCACTCCCTCTGTCAAGAGGTCTTTTAAGTCTATAAGGTTTTACAGGGAGGTCCAATGGGAGCAACAATGGGTTTTAAAGGATTCAAACTTGGGTACATATTTTCTTATCTTAAAGTTTATTTACTCAATAATAAGAGGTAAAAGGTTGAATTATTATTATAATTAATGGATTAGAATTATGTTCAATGTAAATATTAAAGAAGTAATAGATAATAATAAAGGTGATTGTAAATAGTTGTAATAAAGTAAGTATGTAATGAATGAGCTGAAAAGTACAAAAAGTGAGGGCCTTTTATAGGCAAAAATGTGGGAAATAAAGACCCTGAGTTATAACCACCTAATACAAGGGTGTGAGAAGAAAACTGAATAAGAAAGAGTGTATATGAAATAAATAAAAGATAAATTAATTGGTACATCAACAAGGGCATCATTTTTATTTGCAATAAAATATCAGTTCCCTTGGACTGTCACAATTAATACAACACATTTGATTTAAATATATTGATTTCATGGAAATCCAAATCTCTCAGTAAAAGAATTTGATATTTTTAAGGATTTTATTATATTTTTATTATTTATTTTTATTCCCACTCAACTGTATTATTGAGCACAGTGTTAGGGAGTAAAAATGTATGGGAAAATTACTTAAATTAATTATTTACATTACTTAATATACTTAGCTAGTTAGTTTTAAGTAATACATAAGTAAATACTAATTAAATAATTATAAATAAGAGTTTAAAAAAGGTGTGGCTTCATCTCAGTAAAATAATTAATTATTTTACTGGGTAAGTCTAGTAGCCTGGCTGACACTCCCTTACTCTAAAAAAAACAATAAAAAAAATGCTATGATTTTTTCTTTTTATACTTTTTTAGTAGAGTAGGAAGATTAGATATCTCCTTTCCAGGTATCCAAGAATCATATTCAGATGATTTATTCTTGAATCTCAATAAGTATTCTATACCTTTTTCAGCAGTGACTATTCTGTCATTCAGAATCTTTTCAATTTCTGCTGTTTCAGTGATTTCATTTGGGGTTTTCTTTGGTCTTCCCCTCCTTTTTGGAAATAAATCACTATTGGATGTGTAAGGTTTCAGAAGAGATATTGGAAAAAAAGGATGTTTTCTGTCATATGGAGAATACAAAATAACCTCAACTGAATTATCTCCAATCATTCTTCTGAAAACAAATGGACCAACAAATGGGTCTTTTAATTTGTTATTATCTTGTAAATTGAAGTGGACTGTAGAGATCAACACTTCATTACCCTTTTTAAAAGTGTATTCTTTATGGGATTTGTCCCATCTCTTCTTCTCATATTCAAATGATTTTTCAATACATTTTTGAGCAAGAATTCTGCAAAGTTGTTGCATTTGAGGAAAACTTTTTACACCAGGATGTAAATCCAATTTAGGTATTTTGTTATTGAGAATTTGGGCAGGAGTATTTGGAACATATTCAAGCCAGAGCTCAAAAGGCTTTCTTTGAGTAACAGAATGAACAGTGCTATTATAAGCAAATTCCAACCCAGGAAGTGAGGTAACTCAATCATGAGTGAATCTGTCATTATCTTTATACTCAAGGCCAAAGGCACAATACCTTCTTATCATGTCCTATAAAGTCAAAATCATTCTTTCAGCTAATCCATCAGTATGAGGGTGATGGGCAGTAGAAAGTTTCAGATCACAGCCACAAACAACCATCGGAGACATCCAAAATTCAGAAGTAAATATAGGGTCTCTGTCAGAGATTATGGCTTTAGGAAAACCAGCAGTATTGAACATATGAGACCACCATAAGAAAGATAATTCTTTAGTGGAAACATCCTTGTGAGTAAGGATAAATTTACACATTTTAATTAATCTGTCTACAATAACACAACAATAGTTATAGCTGTCTTTTCCAGAAACAGGTAATGCTGTTACAAAATACATGTTTATTGTCTGCCATGGTGCATCAGGAGGTTCGATATGTTGCATTAATCCAGCTCTCTTACCAGTCAATCTTTTTGATTTTTGGCAAGAATCACAAGATTCAACATATAATTTTGTGTCTTCAGACATATTAACCCACCAAGCAGTGTTCTTAATTCTGATCATTGTTTTATCAAGATCAAAATGTCCAGCTAATATGTCATCATGAACAATTTTTAAGATGAATTCTTTCATAGAAGGAGGAATATTAATAAAATTACTTAACTTTCTTCTATAATATAGATATCCTTCATCTATGGAAAATTTACCTTTTTCCAAAGCCTTCTGGTACTTTGGTGGAAGGGTTTTAATTAATTCTTGTATTGAAGCATTCTTTGGATCATTTAAGATGGTGCATAACTTTTTTAAGTAAGTGTCCTTATCATATGAATCCAAAATAAGCTGTAACATCTCTTTCTCCATATCAACCACATATATCCCATGAATATGAATAATTTCATCTTCAGGATCATAAGCAGGATTAGAGTCATCATTTGGTAAAGGTAGCCTTAATAACATATCCACATTTGGGTGAACAATACCGGCCCTATGAATAAATTTCATTCTCCCTCTGTATTCCTGAACAGCTAACTGCCATATGAACATATTTCTGTTAGGTGTTTTCAAGTTTAAAAGGGATTTAACTGCACTGCAGTCAGTGACAAGTTCAAATTTCTGGTCATCTAGATAATAATGTAGCTTCTCCAGAGACCACACTACAGCTAAACATTCAAGTTGGGTAGCATCATATTTTAATTCACTATTTCTCAAGGTTCTTGAAATGTAACAAATTACTACTTCTTATACTTTATCATTTATCACTTTTTTTTGATGGAGGGCAGCATCAGGACCAATAAAACTGGCATCAGTATACAAAACAAATGGTAGATTAAAGTCAGGTAAAGCAAGAATAGGTTCTGACAACAAACAGTTTTTCATAGGGTCATAGGCTCTTTGTCTTTCACTGTCCCAGACAAAAGAAACATCCTTTCTAGTTAATTGGGTAAGGGGTAAAGCTATGACTTGGTAATTTTTAATATACTGTCTATAGTATCCACACATTCCCAACAAACTCTGTAGCTCTCTAACTTTAGTAGGAGCCTTCACCTGTTGTATGGCTGCCACTTTATTTGGTCAACACATATCTGTAAGCCTGAAACAACATGACCAAGAACTTTTAAAGAATGGAAACTTAATTTACATTTCTTCAATGCAAGTGTCATATTTATTTTATCCATTTTCTGGAACACTTTACACAGGTGATTGAGATGGTCCTCAAATGTTTTTGAGAATATAATGATATCATCAATATAAAACATCAGCCATCCTTCAATTATTTCCTGATGGAATGTGTTATCCATAACTTTTTGGAAAACAGAAGGGGAATTTTTAGGGCCAAATGGCATCCTAACATACTTATAAATACCCATATGAGTAGAAATCATCAGGAAATTCTGGGAATTCTTCTCAACAGGTACCTGGTGATATCTCTTGTTACCATCCAAAAAGCTGATATATTTAGCACCCTATAAGGTAGCATGTATAGAGCTAATTCTAGGTAAAGGATAGATATCATCAACAGTATAAGTATTAAGTGCTCTATAATCACCACATAACCTGGCTTTATATTTCTCATAAGAAATCAGGACAGGTGAGATAACACAATATTTAGGTGTTTCAACTACCTTTTCAATAATATTCATTTTTAAAAGGGTACAGATATTGTCTTCAATATCTTTTCTCTTTGTAGGAGAATCAGTATAAGGCTTCTTCTTTAAACTAGGTGGTATATCAGTTAATGGAAAAGACAATGAAAGTTTCATTTCTTCTTTAACTAATCCCAGTTCATGTGACCCATGAGCAAAGGCCATAGGAAAAGACTTTATCAAGTTAATGATGCCATCTTTATCCTCACCAGAAAGTTGTTCTCGAAAAGTGGTATTGTCAATTTCAGACATAAGGGCATGCATTTCTTTTGTAGATCTTCCTTTATATTGAACCACAGAATTACGTGTGCTCAATTCTAGTTTTAATAATTTTTCAGGGGAGGAAATCTTGAATTTTCTCTTCCCATTCATCCCCATTCTGAAATATTGGTTTTAAGGATCCAATTTTATGCCATACTTAGTTAAAATATCATTCCCTACAATAAACCAATTGCTTAAGTTATCATTTTTCATGACAACAAAATCACAAATAGCTCTTACAAAACCATGGTTATATAAAAAACACACTGTGCCTTTTTATTTACCAATGGGGGACGAAACAGAGCCATAACCTCTCCAATTTTCAGAAATGATATGCATAAGTTTTGATTTATAGTCTTGATTAACTGAAGCAAGGGCTCTTTCAGATACTACACTTTCCCCAGCTCCAGAATCCAGAATAACTTCAATGCTGGTTCCATTAATCATGACTGGTGCCTTGAGAGGGGCAATAACAAATGAGCTATCCTCAATCTTCTTTATGATCTCAGCATCCTCAACTGTAGATAAACCATTATTATCAATATCAATAGTATTTAAATAATGAATATCCTCTTCCAGCATCAAGATTACTTGTTGAGATTCATATGAAATATTGCTGGCACAATCACTTGAAGTATCATCCAGTGCTATTGTGTCACCAGCATTCTCCTCTGTTTGTTCCACAAGATTTATTTTCTTGTCACAAACATGGCCTTTCTGCCAAGGCTTTTTGCACTTGAAGCAAGTGTTTGTTGCATACTTTTTAGGTGCAACAGGTACAGAAGGTTTACCAACCTTTTCCAGAGGTTTCTGTTGGTGATTGGAGGGTATCTCCAAAGTGGTTCTAGAAATGAATCTTCTGGCCTCATACTTGTTGTTTAGAAGAATCTCATTACAAGTATTGATGAAAGAAGAAGTTTCTCTGGTGAACTCAGTCCTAGCCACAATCAAGTCTCTCAAAGACATTGGTAATTTATAAAGGATCTTGTCCTTCCATAACTCAAACTCCATTTTTGGGTCCATAGCTCCTAAGATTTTTCCAAGTTTCAGTTAGAACTCAATAGGTTTATCAGTAGAAGAACTATATTTAGTTTCCTCATACTGCCTTTGTTGAGCCATCCTAAACTTGAAGCCCTCAAATTGTGCTTTAATTAATTTTTTCCAATCTTCCCATGAGTAATCATTCTCATCCAAGAGGACATATTCATACCACATTAGGCCTACATTGGTAAAAAAAGAAATTAACTTAGACACAATTTCCTTATCTGGAAGTTTGTAAGAGTTTTTCAAGTTATCAATTCTGAAAATGAATTGTTGCCAATCAGAAGAAGGATCACCATCAAATGTTGGATATTGGTCAAGTTTTGGTCAATTCTTTTGATTTGAAGGAGTCTCCTTAGTACCAGCTTGTTTCTGAGTAAGAAGAAGCTGTAACTTCTACAATTGAGCAGTAATCTCATTGTTTAATCCCTCAGTTGAAGATCCTGGTGCATCATCAATTTTTGATGGAAACTAAGTGGTATCAACAGGTATTTCTGGAACTAATTTTACTTTAGATGAACTAGCCACAGGTAACCTTGGAGCATCCTGCACTATATGTTCATTTAAAGAAATGTCAGAATATTTTTGATCATTAATCAATGAGTTCAATTTCTCTTCAATGGTTGTTAGTCTGGTTTTCACTCTTGGAAGAATAGATAAACTCTCATTTATTGTTGCAAAAGATAACTGATTTTTATTTTTAAAAGATGAATAATGATCATTCAATCTTTTCAGATTCATATTATTTATCTCCAGCTCCTGGCAATAGATATACACCATATCTTGTAATTTAGACAAATCATTTTTAATATTTTTCCATAAAGCAACCTTCTTTTCATGAGTTGCTTTATAATCAAACAAATAATCAGAAACTCTCTGAAATTCACTCATTAATGATTGATAACCCTTTTCAGTTAACAAACTATTGAACTTTTGAATTAATTGCATATTGTTCATAATATGATTTTGCTTTGCAATAATATCTCTCAAATACTCATCATTAATTTTTGCTACATCTGGAGTGTTTCTCAATAAGGAAATAGAGTAACTTTCCAGATTCTCATAAAACTCACGATCAAGTGTTTTATCAATAACAGCCATATCAAGATTTCTTATTGAAGTAGCAATTAAAACTAAAGGATTAGATACATGAGTGATTTGTCTACTATTCTCAGCCTCTACTGGTCTCAAGGTTTTATCTTGCTTTCCAGATTTACCTGAAGGGACAGAATCAGCTACAAGAAATGGTACTTGAGAATCAATAGAGGGGCTTACCAAGGTTTGCTGGGCAAGATCATATTGTTTTTTCTTTTTCTGCCTCCTTGATAGGGGTGAGGAGGTGTGGGGTTGAATTGGCTGGGTTTTGATGGACCTGCTTGAGGCAATTGAGTCTGTTGATTTTGAGACAGGCAATCCCACTGAGTGTTCAGCCAATCCCACTGCCACTTAGATACTTCCACCCTCTCTGGCTGCTGGGGAGCCAATTGTTGAAGATCCCTGGGGGGAGGAGGTCTTCTCTTCTTTTGAAGAAAAGCATCTATTTTTCTTACCTTTTCCTCTAGAGAATCTACTCTTGACCTCAATTTCAAGTTTTCTGTCCTCAATTCTTTTATGTGTGTTGAAAGGTTCTTTACTTGTTGAGGTAGTGGCATATTTTATATTTTGAAGCCTTTTGGAAGTCCTTCTGGGGGGTTTACTAAAGGTTTCTGTTCCTGAGCTGTCTCTACCAGAATTTCTACTTCCTCCATTTCCACATCCTGATTGGGCCAATGATTGATTAATTTGAGATAATTTTCTAGTTAAAGGGGAACTCACAGAAGTAGCCTCATCATAATAAGTTTAATTCAATTCCTCTTCACGTGCAGCAGAAACACCTTGATCAGTCATTTTTTTTAATTTTATAAAATGAAATGAGGGAGGGAAACATTAAGATGAATTAGTTTTTATTTTTATTTTTTATTTAAAAGAAAAATATCAATAAAAATAAAAACCCTTCAGGATAAAAATCAACTAAAATAATCATCAAATTAATAACTAGGATTATAAAATAATCAACTGAAGAAATAAATTTAAATTTTTATTAACAATTTTATGATAATTATTATCAGGATTTTAAATCAACTGAAAAAATAATTAATTACCAGGACTTAATGCCTACTGAAATAATTAAATATGAATTTTATTAAAAAAATTTTATTTTCAGGACAATTTTTCAACTGGAACAAATAAAATTTAATTTATCAGGACAAAAGTCAACTGAAAATTATAATAATTAATTTTTAAAATATAATTTTATTACCTCTAGGACTAAGAAAAAAATTGCTCTATCTTTGTCAACTAGGAAAAATAAAATAAATAATAATAAAAAATTAATTTTAATTTACTAGACACCTCCCCTTGTAAAATGAGCAAATTAATTCCACTTACAGAGTGCTGAGTAAAAGGAAATACATAAAGAATGAAGAGTGCAAAGTGACCCACAAATAGTAATTAAAATAATTACCACAAAATATATGACTTTATTCAATATATGAACCTAGGTTTTGGAGCGCGGTTCAATTCCTGTTCGCAGTAAAAATTTTAGTCATGTGATATATGAAGTTTGTCTTTTTCGTTGTCCACTCTTCCTTATAGGTACCTCGATGGCAATGGTCCCCAAAGTCTCTGGCCTCAAATAACGATGCTCCCTCAACAATTCTGAAGGGTCCCCAACTTTCAAGAGGTCTTTCAAGTCTAGAAGGTTTTAAAGGAAGGTCCAATGGCGGTACCAATGGGTTTTAAAGGATTCAAACTTGGGTACATATTTTCTTATCTTAAAGTTTATTTACTCAATAATAAGAGGTAAAAGGTTGAATTATTATTATAATTAATGGATTAGAATTATGTTCAATGTAAATATTAAAGAAGTAATAGATAATAATAAAGGTGATTGTAAATAGTTGTAATAAAGTAAGTATGTAATGAATGAGCTGAAAAGTACAAAAAGTGAGGGCCTTTTATAGGCAAAAATGTGGGAAATAAAGACCCTGAGTTAAAACCACCTAATACAAGGGTGTGAGAAGAAAACTGAATAAGAAAGAGTGTATATGAAATAAATAAAAGATAAATTATTTGGTACATCAACAAGGGCATCATTTTTATTTGCAATAAAGCATCAGTTCCCTTGGACTGTCACAATTAATACAACACATTTGATTTAAATATATTGATTTCATGGAAATCCAAATCTCTCAGTAAAAGAATTTGATATTTTTAAGGATTTTATTATATTTTTTATTATTTATTTTTATTCCCACTCAACTGTATTATTGAGCACGGTGTTAGGGAGTAAAAATGTATGGGACAATTACTTAAATTAATTATTTACTTTACTTAATATACTTAGCTAGTTAGTTGTAAGTAATACATAAGTAAATACTAATTAATTAATTATAAATAAGAGTTTAAAAAAGGTGTGGCTTCATCTCAGTAAAATAATTAATTATTTTACTGGGTAAGTCTAGTAGCCTGGCTGACACCCTCACTCTAAAAAAACAATAAAAAAATACTAAGATTTTTTCTTTCTATACTTTTTTAACAATGTAGAAAGATTTGAAATTTCTTTTCCATGTATCCATGCATCATGTTCAGATGATTTTTTCTTATATCTCAATAAATATTCATTACCTCTTTTAAAAGTGATAATTCTATCATTGAGAATTTTATCAATTTCTGCAGTTTCTGTGACTTCATGAGGGTTTTTCTTAGGTCCTCCACTTCTTTTGGGAAATAAGTCACTGTTGGAAGTATAAGGGTTAAGCAAAGAAATGGGAAAATAGGACGTTTCCTATAATATGAAGAATACAATTCAACCTCTACTGCATTATCTCCAACCATTCTTTTAACAACAAATGGTCCCACAAAAGGATCTTTTAATTTTTTGTTACCTTGTAGATTGAAATGGACAGTAGATATCAACACTTCACTGCCCTTGTTAAATGTGTATTATTTATGGAGTTTATCCCATCCCTTATTTTCATATTCAAATGCTTTATCAATACAGCTTTGAGCATGTTTTCTGCATAGCTGTTGCATTTGCATAAAAGATTTTACACCAGGGTGGAGTTGCAACTGAGTTAATTTATTATTGAGAATTTTAGCAGGAGTGTTTGGGACATAACCTAACCAAAGCTCAAAAGGCTTTTTCTCAGTGACAGAATGAACAGTGCTATTATATGCAAATTCAAGACCAGGCAATAGAGTGACCCAGTCATGAGTAAATCTGTCATTGTCTTTATATTCTAATCCAAAGGCACAATACCTTCTAATCATATCTTCCATAGTTTGAATAATTCTTTCAGCTAGACCATCAGTCTGAGGATGGTGAGCTGTAGACAACTTTAACTCACAGCCACAAATATCCATCAAAGAGGTCCAAAACTCAGATGTAAATTTTGGATCTCTATCAGAGATAATGGCTTTTGGAAATCCAATAATATTAAACATTTAAGTCCACCATAAGAAAGCTAATTACTTTGTGGATACATCTTTGTGGGTGGGAATAAACTTGCACATTTTTGTGAATCTATCCACTATTACCCAACAAGAGTTATAACTGTCTTTACCTGCTACAGGAAGACCAGTGACAAAATCCACATTAATTATTTTCCAAGGAGAATCAGGTGCTTCAATATGTTTTAATAACCCTTCTCTTTTACCTGTCAACATTTTAGATTTCTGGAAGGAATCACAAGATTCAACATATAATTTTGTATATTTAGACATATTAGCCCACCAAGCAGTGTTTTTGATTCTAATCAATTTTTTTTCAAGATCAAAATTTCCAGCTAATATTTCATCATGACATAGTTTTAAGATGGTTTCTTTTATGGAAGGAGGAATAAAAATGACATCGGTCAGTTTTCTCCTGTATTAAATATAACCATCTTCAATGGAAAACTTTCCTTTACTCAAGGCACTCTGGTACTTTGGAGGAAGAGTTTTTATCAATGCTTGAATAGAAGCATTCTTTGGATCATTCAAGATTGTAACTAATTTATTTAAATCAGAATCTTGATCATATGAATCCAGAATTAACTGTAAATGTTCCTCTTACATATCAACAATGTATATACCATGTATATGTACTGTATTATCCTAAGGTAATTAGTCTGGATTGAATATATCATTTGGAAGAGGTAATCTGGGCAACATATCAACATTTGAATGAACATTTCCAGCCCTGTGAATAATAGTCATTCTACCTCTGTATTCTTGAACAGCTAGTTGCCATCTAAAAATATGTCTATTTGGTGTTTTCAAGTTTTAGAGGGATTTCACAGCACTGAAATCAGTAACTAATTCAAACTTTTGTTCATCTAAATAATACTAAACCATTTGAAAAGACCATAAAACTGCTAAGCACTCTAATTGAGTGGCACTATTCTTCAATTCACTCTTTCTCAAGATTCTTGAAATATAACAAATTACTACTTCTGAAACTTTTTCATTAAGAATTTGTTTCTGATGTAGAGCATCTCCAAGTCCAATAAAACCTGCATCTGTACAAAGAACAAAAGGCTTATTAAAATCTGGAAGGGCAAGGATTGGAGCTGACATTAAACATTTCTTTAATGTATCAAAAGCTCTTTTAGTATCCTCATTCCATATATAAGCCACATCTTTTCTTGTTAGTTTGGTAAGTGGTAAGGCTATGACTTGATAATTTTTTATATATTGTCTATAATAGCCACACATCCCCAAAAAATTCTGTATTTCTCTTACAGAAGTTGGTGCTGACACATTAGGGATAGCAGCAACTTTTTCTTGGTCTTTACAGATCTGTAAGCCAGAAACTAAATGACCTAGGACTTTCAGGGATTGAAACCCAAATTTACACTTTTTTAAGGATAAAGTCATTTTAATTTCATCCATTTTCTTGAAGACTCTATTTAAGTGTTGGATATTTTCATCAAAAGTTTTAGAAAAAACAATGATGTCATCACTATAAACCATTAACCATCCTTCAATTTTTTCCTGACAAAATGTGTTATCCATTACTTTTTGGAATACTGAAAGGGAATTTTTAGGGCCAAAAGGCATCCTAACATATTTGTAAATTCCAATATGGGTTGCAATTAGCAAAAAAATTTGGGAAGAATTTTCAACAGGTATTTGATAATAACTTTTATTACCATCCAGACAGCTGATGAATCTTGCACCTTGTAATGTAGCATGTATAGAGCTAATTCTATGTAAAGGGTAAATATCATACACAGTATATGTATTCAATGCTCTATAATATCCACAAAGTCTAGCTTTATCTTTCTCATAGGAGAACAAAACTGGAGAGATGACAAAATATTTGGGTGTAACATCCACATTTTCAATAATATTCATACTTAATAAAGTTGAGATATTATCTTCTATATATTTTCTCTTTGTGCAAGAAGCAGGGTAAGGTTTTTTCTTTAGGATAGGAGGTATTTCATTCAAATTTCAGGATAAAGAAATTTTCATTTCATCTTTAACCAATCCTAACACATGAGAACCATGAGCAAAAGCCATTGGGAAAGATTTAATTAAGGCTACTATTGAATATTTTTGATCATCAATTAATTGATCACCAAATAAAGCTGTTACAATTTCAGAAAATAATACATTCATTTCCTCTGTTTGTCTGCCTTTACATTGGATCAAAGAATGACAAGATTTTAATAAGGGTGCATAATGCTTTTTAGAAGAGGAAATTTTTAATTTTCTTTTCCCATTCATTCCCAAGGTAAAAAAATTGTTTGCAGGATCCAATTTTATGCCAAACATGGTTAAGATGTCATTTCCCATAATAAACCAATTGCTTAAATTATCATTTCTCATTACCACAAATTCACAAATGGCTCTGACAAAACCACCATTATATTTAAAGAATACAGTAGTTTTGTATTTGCAAATAGGAGATAAAACAGAACCATAACCTTTCCATTTTTCAGATGTTATAGGTAATAATTTGCATTGATAATCCTTATCCACAGAAGCCAGTGCTTTCTCAGATGCTAAACTTCCTCCAGCACCAGAGTCAAGAATAACCTCAAAATTTTTACCATTTATGATAACTGGTGCTCTCAAAGGTGATATTAAAATGGAACTGCCATTAATATCTCTAATTACTTTAGCATTTTCTACAGAAGACAAGTCAATATCACAATTATCAGACCAATTTTCTAAATATTGGTTATCCATTTCTAAAACTAGAACTTCTTGCAAAGACTCATGGTCATAAGAGATATTGCTGTTACAGTCACTGGAGGAATCATCAAGATCAGCTTGAGTATTTTCAGATTCCTCAATCTGTTCAACAAGATGAATTTTCTTGTCACAAATATGTCCTTTATGCCATGGTTTTTTACATTTGAAACAAGTGTTTGTTGCATATTTCTTTTGTGCAACTAGGGCAGAAGGTCTACCAATTTTGTCTGGAAGATTTGTGGAAGGCTTTTTCTGGTCATGATAAGATTTGACAGGATAATTACTTGGTTCATATCTATGATTTAGTAGGACTTAATTACAGATATTAATAAAGGAAGAATTATCTCTCACATGCTTAGTCCTTGCCACAATCAAGTCTCTCAGAGAATTTTATCTCTCCAAATATCATCATCCATTTTAGGATCCATGGCTCTAAGAATTTTTGTAATTTTCATAAGGAAAACAATAGGTTTATTAGGAGAGGAGGATGCATATTTAGCAGTCTCATATAATCTCTTCTGGGAAAGCTTCAATTCCGAACCACCAAATTAATTTTCAATCAATGTTTTCCACTCTTTCCAAGTATAATGTTGATTGTCCAATAAGACAGATTCATACCACATTAAAGCTACATTGGAAAATAAAGAAATTAATTTAGAGACAATTTCTTCATCTGGAAATTTATAAGAGTTTTTTAGATTATCAATTCTCTAAACAAAATGTTTCCAGTCAGATGAAGAGTCACCATCAAAAAAGGGATACTGATCCAGTTTGGGCCAATTTTTCTGGCTACTGGGATGGTCCATCTTTTTCTTTGATTTATTTAATATTGATAATTCTTGAAGTTTAGCCAGGTGTTCAGAAATTTTATTATTTACAGAGACAGCTGGTTCATGACCATTAAAATTTTTTTTGCTAGTAGCAAAAGATTTTACAGACTCATTGTCAGTTTTTTTAATGGCTGAAATATGGGGAAGAAAAGAGCTGCTTTGTTCAGGCCCCTTTCCTTTACTCTTATGCAGCATATGGGCAGCATTTTAATCTACACCATAATGATTGATGGTTAAGGCTGAAAATTTTTCCTGTAGGTCAGAAAAATAATTTCTTATCCTTGGAATTTCAGACATCTGGTCATTTATTTTTGCAAGGGATAAAACATTTCTGTCCTCAAAAACTGTGTTTTTGGTACTCAGAGCTTGGAAATCATTTTTCAGCTTTTTCAACTCATTGTGTAGAGACTTAATTTCACTTTTTAATGAATAATTTTCCTCAATAAGGGGTTTTAATTCACTCAAGGTTTTATGCAGATGAATATTTTTATCTGAGATAGCTCTATGATCACTTTTTATTTGTTTTTGTTGGCTAAGAACAATATTCAAAGTTTCTTTGATTTTAAAATAAGCTATATCTTGTACAGAAGAGCTCAATTTTCTATTTAATTGAAAATTATTCAATCTATCACTCTCATGTACTATTACATCTCTCAAATTTTTGTCTTTTACAACATTATAATCAAGTTTATCTTTCAATATATCCTCAGAAGTTTTCTTAAGCAAGGTATAGACTTCAGGTGAAACAGAATCATTTTTAATTGAAAGAGAAGGATTAATTAAAGAATTAGAAGTTAAATGTAAAGGTTCATCAAATGATAATTTACTAATTACATCATTAGGGCTACTCATCAAAGGAAGTTATCTCTTTATGGTTTTAACAGTTCTCTCACCATTATCCACAATATTACCTGTGGAAGAAGATTTGTTACTATACATACCAACATAATTATCAAATAAATTACTTACCATGGCAAGGGAGGAAATTTCACCTGTGCCTTCTTTCTTCTGCCTCCCTGATAAGGATGGACCAGAGGAGACTGATGGTAGGTTGGTTTCCTGGATGGGCCAGGGTGTTGAGCTGCTGGCTGCTGAACATTCTTCAGGTAATGGTTCATCAGGTAATCCCATTTCCACTTTTCCACTTTTAGAGTGCTTTGATTTTGAGTGAAAGAGCTGGGTGCCTGATAGGGCTGAGGTTGAGACTTAGTCTGAGACTGAGAGGCTGGGAAAGGAGGAGGTTGAACCTGCTTGTGATTTAAGAGCTCCTGCATCTGTTGCAAGAGTGTGTCTACTCTTGACTTGTATTTCATGCTTTTTGCCTTCATTTCTTTTATGTGGCTGAACAAATTGTTTATTTGTTGTGTCAGAGGGATCTTTCTTATTCTTATACCCTTTAGAGGATTTTCCTGATTGATCTGAGGTTTTACTTCTTTCAGAGTATTTTGGTGAGGGGGGTTTTCCACTTCTCCTGAAATTTCTATGTCCTGAAGGGTATGAAGGTTGTTTGTCAGCTGAAGAATTCTTGTAAGTTAATTTTGAAGAACCTACAGATTCATTATCAACATCCACTTCAATTTCATCGACATGAAGATTATCCATGCTGTATGCCAAACTACAGGACATAAAAACTGTGAACACAAAATCAAATGGATTTAATGATTCAAAGCAGTATTTTCAAAATAAAAAATAATGAAATGATTTTTAAATAAAAAATAAAAAATTTAAATTGTATTAAAAAATCAATTAATTAACAAAAAATTTAATACAAAAAAATATGTAATTACAAAATATTTTATTAAGAAATAACAATGATTATTATGGGACAAACCAAAAAGGTTTAATAAGTCAACCAAAAATAATTAATACCAAAAAATATATTGGTAATATTGGGACTAAGAACTGAGTACTATTATGGTAAACCAATAAATCAAAAAAAATTTCAATAAAAATTAATTTATTAAAAAGTTTAATGATCCTCTAGGAATAAGAGTATAACTGTCAGCCAGTCGTCTAGAAGAAGGTAAGAAAAAGGAGAAGGAAAAGAGGAGGAAAAGGAACTAGGAAATAAAGTTTTATAGAATTAAAAGAAATGAAATAATAATTTATTTAAAGTGAGGCAACGACAAATTATTTGAGGGATGACACAAAATGAGGTTTTTATTTAATAACAATATTATTTAGAGTAAGGGTTCTGCCCGGAAAACACTGTAATTACTATCAGACTTAAAGCAACCTGTAAATAGCTATATAAAATTTAAATTAGAATTTAATGCTAATAAAAATAATAATAAAACGTATTATATTGACAGTTAGTTCAGAGTTGGTTTGTATAGTAAGTGATGAGGCTACAGGGGATTATCCGAGGTCTTTTTATAGGCAATGGGCCCTCTGAAGCGCTACTACATTTGTAAATACCAGAATAATAATAAGATTTAACAAGAAAAATAAAAGAATAAGTGAAACATAGCAATTTAGAGAAGAATATGAAACAGATAATTAAAACCCCAAATAAGAACCAAATTTTCCCACAATTAATTCCCAACTCAGTAAGTAAAAATAGTGAGTAACTAAACAAGCCTGTGACATAGGAATTATGAGAAAAATAATTTAAAACAGATGGTACAGTCTGCTTTAAGGGTTTTTAAGTGAAACAAGAAAAAATATTTTGACGCAACAAAATATGTAATCAATTTTAATTTAGTATAGAGAAATTAATTAATTGTTCCAACTATGTAATTAAATAATTAATTTAAATGAAACAAGTAATTAATTTATTACTAAATTAAGTTGAGAATTATAATATTATTTTATAAAATAAGTATTATAATTTATTTAATTTTTTATTGACACAATTAAGGGTTCAAAAAACAGCGGCAATAATTATGGATAATAGTATATAAAAAGGTATATTTTAATAATTAATTTTAATTAACTAAAGTAATTACAATATAAGATAGACACTTGAATATAATTATCTTATAAGTTTTTAATTGATTAATTTATAATTATTAAATAAACAATGTGCCCTTTGTTATGGAATTAAATGCTTTTAAATTATCTTATAATAAAATTAGAATAATATTTACTTTATTTATATAAATAAAATATTAATATAAATTTATTATGTAATATAATATTAATTTTAAATGCATACTCTGAAATTATTATGTCTTTATTTAACTCCAATAAATTGTATGTTTATTTACTGGGCTCCTGGGAAAGCCTGGCTGACAATAACTCTATTATGGTCAACTATGAAAAATTAATGAAATAAAATGATCACTTACACTCAGTGATTCAGCAATTAAGCCAAAAACACTGTTATTGCAATAAAAATTCAATGATATATTTGAGAGGTGCAAAGTTTTACTTACTATAGTGATCGATAAATCACTTAAAGTATATATAATTAAATATATTATAAACAAAAAAGGTCAAACCCAAGTTCAAAACACGTTCACGGCAAATATTTGCTTTTTCGCAGTAGGTGGTCCGTGCTTTATGTCGTTTGTCAAAAAGGTGTTGTATTGTTCAGAAAGGCCTTCAATTGTTGGCAGGTCATCTAGAAGAAGGAGAAGAAGAAGGAGAGAATGAAGAGGAGAAAGAAGAAATTAAGGCGGAATTACAAAAGGTGGTAAATTAATAAAAAGAGTAAAAATTGTAATATAGCTGATTTAAAGAAGAGGAATGCAATGACAAATATTGAGGAATAACACAACGGTGAGGTTTGGTTTAGTTATAAATATTTTAATTAAATAAGCAATGTCTTTTCTGCGCATAAAAAAATCTTATTATCAATAAACTTAATGGAACCTTAGATTTACAATTGAGTATTGATATTAGAATTTTAGTACTAATAAAAATAAAAATAATGTATTGTAAGTATTAAAAAATGTGTATAATATAAGTGATGAGGCTACAGGTGGTTACCCAAGGCCTTTATATCAGCAAGGGGCCCTCTGAAGCGCCACATTAGTTTATATAAAAATTGAGATAAAATAAAAAATAATATGTAACAAAATGTTGAGTAAGTGTAAGGGAACCCATGGTACCATTAACTAACACACATGAGTTACAGCCTAGAATTCCCCAAATTAATCCCAAAAAGTTACAATAAAATTAGGAAGTAATTAAATAGATTTGAGACACATAAAAACTACTAATTTAATTTAAAACATGTCTTATAACCCTTTTAAAGAAACCAATTTTAAGTGAAACATAAAAATGAACTATTTTAACACATAAAAATAGTATAATTAATTAATTAATTAAAAGAAATGAGTAATTAATTATTTTAATTACTTTTATTAGTGTAATAATTATTTTAAGTTAAAAAAATTACTTATTCTAACAAAATTACTAATGTTTAGAATAAAACATGAATCTTTTATTTAATAAAATGTTTTAACTTGTTTAATACTTTGATGACACAATTATGAGTCAAAAAAGCGCCCAATATTTTTATTTAATAAGATATGTAAGGCTTTACTTAATATATAAATTTAATTACATTATAAGTTAATTTTACACTTATACTTATAATATATGTTAATAATTAAGTAATTATTAATTTATATTTATTAAATACATAAAAATGTGCCATAATTTATAGAATATAAAATATATCATGCTTAATTTAAATTTATAAATAATTTATATAACAATAAATTTATTATAACACTTATTTTAATTATATTTGATAAGATACTTATATAATTTTATTATGCAATAAAATATTAATTTATATACATAAAATGCATATTTTTACGCCCTCTTTCAGGTCCAATAAATTAAAATAACATTTACTGGGCTTCTGGTACAGCCTAGCTGACAGTATTTGTCAGCCAGGCTACTAGACTTACCCAGTGAAATAATTAATTATTTACTGGATGAAGCCACACCCTATCATTTTTAATTATCATTTAATTATCATTTAGTTACATTAAAATTAGTTATAATAAATTAACTAATTACAAAATGTTAAAATTAAATTAATTAATTAAATAAATAATTAAAATTAAAATTATAATTTTTGTCCCTTATATTTTTCTCTAACACCGTGCTCATTTGACAGGTTGGGAAAATTTTATATTAAAAAATAAATACAAAGATAAAATAAGATTTAAATATTCAAATAATATTAAATATATACAAAAAAATCAAATTTCTTATTTAGGATTGACTTTTACAGTAAATATTAAAATTATTGATGTATTTCTGACATACTCTGTAAATACATCTTTTTTTGACGCCTTCTTTTTAGAATACCTTTATTATTTGAAATACCTTTCTGGAATGTTCTTTTTCTCTCTTTTTTTCCCTACTGTTTTTAGAATTTGTTTTCCGTGCTTTGTCTCTCCTTTGCCTATAAAAGGCCTCTCTTTTTGTTGTCTTTTGATCATTCTATTTTACCAACTCATTTTATTACAACAATAACCAACTAAACACTTATTCTTATATTCTATATTATTAGTATTTACAACAGCGTAATTCTAAAGTATAATTTATATTAATATTTTAAAACCTACCTCTTTTATTGAGTAAAAAATTCAACTTGAATTAAGAAATACGTACAAATCTGTTGAGAACCCATTATAGCCTTTTAAATCCTCGTAGAACTACGTACCAAATCTTCTAGACAAAAAGTATACCTTGACAATTGGGAACCTTTCCAAAATATCGACGGCGCAACGTTACTTGAGGCGTAATCGAGAGGACCATCGGCGTAGAAGCACCTGTAAAGGACGAGTGGAGGCAAGAAAACGACGAACGTCATACGTCACGTGATAAAAGTTTTTGCTGCGAACGGGAATCGAACCGCGCTCCAAAACTTAAGTTCATATACTGACTAAAGATCGTATATATCGTGGTAATTATTGTGATTACTATTTGTGGGTTACTCTTCACTCTTCATTGGCTACGTATTTCCTTTTACTCAGCACTCTGTAAGTGGCATTAATTTGCTCATTTTGCAGGGGGAGGTGTCTGGTAATTGGAATTTAATTTTATTATTATATTTTTTTTTTATTTTTCCTGGTTGACCATAATAGAGCAATAACTGTTCTTAGTCCCAGAGGTAATAAAATAATTATATATTAGTATTAATTATTATCATTTTTCAGTTGACAATTGTCCTGATTAATTTGAATTTTAATTGTTCCAGTTGACAAACTGTCCTGACAATAAAATATTTTATTAAATAAAATAATTATTATAATTTTTCAGTTGACATTTGTCCTGATTAATTAATTGTTCCAGTTGACAAATTGTCCTGACAATTATATTTTTTTTAATAAATAATTAACATTTCATTACTTCAGTTGACTTTGAGTCCTGGTAATCCAATAAATCTTTTTAAGTAATAAAATTCATATTTAAATTACTTCAGTTGACATTAAGTCCTGGTAGTTAATTAATCAGTTAAAATAATTTTTATTGATAAAGATTCATATTTGATTATTTCAGTTGACAATAAATCCTGGTAATAAATTAGTTGATTTAAATCCTGAAAATAAAAATTAATAGAAATTCTAATTTATTTCTACAGTTGATTGCATTATCCTGGTTTTAAATTTGTTTTTTATTAATTTTATTTAAGTTGATTTTTATCCTAAAAAGATTTTTTTTATTTATTTTTATTTTATTTCTGTTAAATAAAAATTAAAAATAAAAGACTAATTAATTTTGTCTCTTTTTCTTCATTTCAGTAGAATCTTAAAATGACTGATCAAAGTGGTTTTACTGCACGTGAAGAAGAACTAGACTTAATTGATTATGATGAGCCTACTTCTGTAAGTTCTCCTTTAACAAGAAGAATTTCTCAAACTAATAAATCCTTGCCCCAAACAGGATGTGGAAATGGAAGAAGTAGAAATCCTAGTGGACAATACTCAGGATCAGAAACCCAGGACAAACCCACCAGAAGAGCTTCCAAGAGGCTTCAAGATAAAAAAGATGCCGTTGTCCCAGCAGATAAAGAATCTGTCAACCCACATAAAGGAGTTAAAGACAGACAGCTTAAAACTAAAGGTAAGGGTAGATGCCTTGGAAGAATGGGAGAAAAGAAAAAATACTTCTCTCCAAGAGAAAAGGAAACCTCTTCCTCCCAGGGATCAACAACAATTGCCTCCCCAATCCCAAGAGATGGTAGAAGTGTCCAAGTGGCAGTGGGACTGGCTCAACACTCAGTGGGACTACTTGGCTCAAAACCAGCATCAGTTACCTCAGGTAGGTCCATCAAGGCCCACCCAGACCAATCCCACTCCTCCCCACCCTTATCAAGGAGGCAAAAGAAGAAGGAAGCCCAATATGGTGATACCCAGCAAACCCTGGTACGTCCCTCTATTGATTCTCAAGTGCCTTTTCTTGTGGCTGACTCTGTTCCTTCAGGTAAATCTGGAAGGCAAGATGAAACCTTGAGACCTATAGAGGCTGGGAATAGTAGACATTTATCTCATGTATCCAATCCATTACTTCTAATTGCTACCTCAATGATTAATCCTGATATGGCTGTGATTGATGAAACTCTTGACCCTGAGTTCTATGAGAGTCTGGAAAGTTACTCAGTTTCCTTATTGAGAAACACTCCAGATGTAGCAAGAATTAATGATGAGCACTTGAGAGATATTATTTCCAAGAAAAATCATATAATGAACAATATGCAATTGACTCAGAGATATAATAGTTTGTTAACTGATCAGGGTTATCAAGCATTAAGAAGTGAAGCACAGAGAGTCTCTGATGAATTGTCTCATTACAAAGCAACCCATGAAAAGAAAATTGCTTTATGGCAAAATATAAAAAATGATTTGTCTAAAGTAAAAGATACTGTATCTGCCTGTTGCCAGGAGGTAGAGATAGATAAGATAAATCTGAAAAGATTGAGTGACCAGTTGTCATCTTTTCAACATAAAAATCAATTATCTTTTGCAACTGTCAATGAAAGTTTATCTAGTCTTCCAAGAATGAAAACAAGACTAACAACCATTGAAGAAACATTGAATTCATTGTTAAATGACCAAAAATATTCTGACAATTCTGTGAAGGAACATATAGTGCAGGATTCTCAACCAGTACCTGTGGCTAGTTCATCTAAGATAAAAATTGATCCAGAAATACCTGTTGATAACACTGAGTTTCCATCAAAAACTGATGATGCACCAGGATCTGCAACAGAAGGATTAAACAATGAGATTTCAGCACAATTAGAGAAATTACAGCTGCTTCTTACTCAGAAACAAGCTAGTACTAAGGAGACTCCTTCAAATCAAAAGAATTGGCCAAAACTTGACCAGTACCCAACATTTGATGGTGATTCTTCCTCTGATTGGCAACAATTTATTTGCAGAATTGATAATTTAAAAAATTCTTACAAACTCCCAGATGAGGAAATTGTGTCCAAATTAATTTCTTTGTTCACTAATGTTGCCCTGATGTGGTATGAATCTGTTCTCCTGGATGGGAATGACTACTCATGGGAGGATTGGAAGAAATTAATTAAAGCACAATTTGGTGGCTCCAAGTTCAGAATGGCTCAACAAAGGCAGTATGAGGAAAATAGATATAGCTCTTCTACTGATAAACCTATTGAGTTTTTAATGAAACTTGTAAAAATCTTAAGGGCAATGGACCCAAATATGGAGTTTGATTTATGGAAGGACAGGATCCTCTATAAATTACCAATGTCTCTGAGAGACTTGATTGTGGCTAGGACTGAGTTCTCCAAAGAACCCTCTTCTTTCATTAATACTTGCAATGAGATACTTCTAAACAATAAGTATGATGCAAGAAGATTCATTCCTAGGACCCCTTTGGAGAAACCCTCCACTTACCAACAAAAACCTCTGGAAAAGGTTGGTAAAACTTCTGCCCCTGTTGCACCAAAGAAGTATGCAACAAACACTTGCTTCAAGTGCAACAAGCCTTGGCAGAAAGGCCATGTTTGTGACAAGAAGATAAATCTTGTGGAACAAACAGAGGAGCATGCTGATGACACAGTGGCACTGGATGATACATCAAGTGATTGTGCCAGCAATATTTCATATGAATCTCAACAAGAAATCTTGATGCTGGAAGAAGATGTTCATTATTTAAATACTATTGACGTTGATAATAATGATTTATCTAAAGTTGAGGATGCTGAGATCATAAAGAACATTGAGGATAACTCAATTGTTATTGCCCCTCTTAAGGCACCAGTCTTGATTAATGGAACCAGCATTGAAGTTGTTCTGGATTCTGGAGCTGGAGGAAGTGTAGTATCTGAAAGAGCACTTGCCTCAGTAGATCAAGACTATAAATCTAAACTGTTGCCTATCATTTCTGAAAATTGGAGAGGGTATGGCTCTGTTTTGTTCCCCATTGGTAAATACAAAGCCACAGTGTTTTTTAAATATAACCATGGTTTTGTAAGAGCTATTTGTGATTTTGTTGTCATGAAAAATGATAACTTGAGCAATTGGTTTATTGTAGGGAATGATATTTTAACCAAGTATGGCATAAAATTGGATCCTTCAAACCAATGTTTCACAATGGGGTTGAATGGGAAGAGAAAATTTAAAATTTCCTCCCCTAAAAAATTATTAAAACCAGAATTGAACACATGTAATTCTGTGGTTCAATATAAAGGAAGATCTACAAAGGAAATGCATGCCCTTATGTCTGAAATTGACAATGCCTCTTTTGGAGAACAACTTTCTGGTGAGGATAAAGATTCCATCATTAACTTGATAAAATCTTTTCCTATGGCCTTTGCTCATGGGTCACATGAACTGGGATTAGTTAAAGAAGAAATGAAACTTTCATTGTCTTGCCCATTAACTGATATACCACCTAGTTTAAAGAAGAAGCCTTATCCTGCTTCTCCCACAAAGAGAAAAGATATTGAAGATAATATCTCTACCCTTTTAAAAATGAATATTATTGAAAAGGTAGTTGAAACACCTAAATATTGTGTTATCTCACCTGTCCTAATTTCTTATGAGAAAGATAAAGCCAGGTTATGTGGTGATTATAGAGCACTAAATACTTATACTGTTGATGATATCTATCCTTTACCTAGAATCAGCTCTATACATGCTACTTTACAGGGTGCTAAATATATCAGCTGTTTGGATGGTAATAAGGGATATCACCAGGTACCTGTTGAGAAAAATTCTCAGAACTTTCTGATGATTGCCACTCATATGGGTATTTATAAGTATATTAGGATGCGTTTTGGCCCTAAAAATGCCCCTTCAGTTTTCCAAAAAGTAATGGATAACACATTCCATCAAGAGATAATTGAAGGTTGGCTGATGGTTTATATTGATGATATCATTATATTCTCAAAAACATTTGAGGACCATCTTAAACACCTGTGTAAAGTATTCCAGAAAATGGACGAAATAAATATGACACTTGCTTTGAAGAAATGTAAATTTGGTTTCCATTCTTTAAAAGTTCTTGGTCATGTTGTTTCAGGCTTACAGATATGTGTTGACCAGAACAAAGTGGCAGCCATACAACAGGTGAAAGCTCCTACAACAGTAAGAGAGCTCCAAAGTTTTTTGGGAATGTGTGGATACTATAGACAGTATATTAAAAATTACCAAGTCATAGCTTTACTCCTTACCCAATTAACTAGAAAGGATGTTGCTTTTGTCTGGAATAGTGAAAGACAAAGAGCCTTTGACACTATGAAACACTGTTTGATATCAGCACCAATTCTTGCTTTACCTGACTTTGATCAACCATTTGTTTTGTACACTGATGCCAGTTTCATTGGTCTTGGTGCTGCCCTCCATCAAAAACAAGTGATAAATGATAAAGTTTCAGAAGTAGTAATTTGTTATATTTCAAGAACCTTGAGAAATAGTGAATTGAAATATGGTGCTACTCAATTAGAGTGTTTAGCTGTAGTATGGGCTCTAGAAAAGCTTCATTATTACCTAGATGACCAGAAATTTGAACTTGTCACTGACTGCAGTGCAGTTAAATCCCTTTTAAACTTGAAAACACCTAATAGACATATGTTTAGATGGCAGCTGGCTGTTCAAGAGTACAGAGGGAGAATGACAATTATTCACAGAGCTGGTATTGGTCACTCAAATGTGGATATGTTATCAAGGTTACCCTTACCAAATGATGACTCAAATCCTGCATATGATCCTGAGGATGAAATTATCAATATCCATGGGATATATGTGGTTGATATGGAGGAAGAGCTATTACAGCTTATTCTGGAATCATATGATAAGGACACTGACTTGAAAAAGTTATGCACCATATTAAATGATCCAAAGAATGCTTCAATACAAGCATTAATTAAAACCCTTCCACCAAAGTACCAAAAAGGTTTGGAAAAAGGAAAATTTTCAATTGATGAAGGATATCTATATTATAGAAGAAAGTTGAGTAATGTTATTGTTATTCCTCCTTCTATGAAAGAAATCATCTTGAAAATTTGTCATGATGACATATTAGCTGGACATTTTGATCTTGACAAAACAATGATCAGAATTAAGAACACTGCTTGGTGGGCTAATATGTCTGAAGACACAAAATTATATGTTGAATCCTGTGATTCATGCCAAAAATCAAAAAGATTAACTGGTAAAAGAGCAGGATTAATGCAACATATTGAACCTCCTGATGCCCCATGGCAAATAATAAACATGGATTTTGTAACAGGATTACCTATTGCTGGTAAAGACAGTTATAACTCTTGTTGGGTTATTGTGGACAGATTCACAAAAATGTGTAAATTTATCCCTACCCACAAGGATGTTTCCACTAAAGAATTAGCTTTCTTATGGTGGTCTCATATGTTTAATACTGCTGGTTTTCCTAAAGCCATAATCTCTGACAGAGACCCTAAATTTACTTCTGAATTCTGGATGTCTCTGATGGATGTTTGTGGTTGTGATCTGAAACTTTCTACTGCCCATCACCCTCAGACTGATGGTTTAGCTGAAAGAATGATTCAGACTTTAGAGGACATGATAAGAAGATATTGTGCCTTTGGCCTTGAGTATAAAGATAATGACAGATTCACTCATGATTGGGTTACCTTACTTCCTGGGTTAGAATTTGCTTATAATAGCACTGTTCATTCTGTTACTCAAAGAAAGCCTTTTGAGCTCTGGCTTGGATATGTTCCTAATACTCCTGCCCAAATTCTCAATAACAAAATACCTAAATTTGATATACATCCTGGTGTAAAATCTTTTCTTCAAATGCAACAACTATGCAGAAATCATGCTCAAAAATGTATTGAAAAATCATTTGAATATGAGAAGAAAAGATGGGACAAATCCCATAAAGAATACACTTTTAAAAAGGGTGATGAAGTGTTGATTTCTACAGTCCACTTCAACTTACAAGGTAATAACAAATTAAAAGATCCATTTGTTGGTCCTTTTGTTGTAAGAAGAATGATTGGAGATAATGCAGTTGAAGTTATTCTGTATTCCCCATATGACAGAAAACATCCTGTTTTTCCAATATCTCTTTTGAAACCTTACACATCCAATAGTGATTTATTTCCAAGAAGGAGGGGTAGACCAAAGAAAACCCCAAATGAAATCACTGAGACAGCAGAAATTGAAAAAATTTTAAATGACAGAATAGTCACTGCTGAGAAAGGTACAGAATACTTATTGAGATTCAAGAATAAATCATCTGAATATGATTCTTGGATACCTGGGAAGGAGATATCTAATCTTCCTACTCTACTAAAAAAGTATAAAAAGAAAAAATCATAGCATTTTTTTTTATTGTTTTTTTTAGAGTGAGGGAGTGTCAGCCAGGCTACTAGACTTACCCAGTGAAATAATTAATTATTTACTGGATGAAGCCGCACCCTATCATTTTTAATTATCATTTAATTATCATTTAGTTACATTAAAATTAGTTATAATAAATTAACTAATTACAAAATGTTAAAATTAAATTAATTAATTAAATAAATAATTAAAATTAAAATTATAATTTTTGTCCCTTATATTTTTCTCTAACACCGTGCTCATTTGACAGGTTGGGAAAATTTTATATTAAAAAATAAATACAAAGATAAAATAAGATTTAAATATTCAAATAATATTAAATATATACAAAAAAATCAAATTTCTTATTTAGGATTGACTTTTACAGTAAATATTAAAATTATTGATGTATTTCTGACATACTCTGTAAATACATCTTTTTTTGACGCCTTCTTTTTAGAATACCTTTATTATTTGAAATACCTTTCTGGAATGTTCTTTTTCTCTCTTTTTTTCCCTACTGTTTTTAGAATTTGTTTTCCGTGCTTTGTCTCTCCTTTGCCTATAAAAGGCCTCTCTTTTTGTTGTCTTTTGATCATTCTATTTTACCAACTCATTTTATTACAACAATAACCAACTAAACACTTATTCTTTTATTCTATATTATTAGTATTTACAACAGCGTAATTCTAAAGTATAATTTATATTAATATTTTAAAACCTACCTCTTTTATTGAGTAAAAAATTCAACTTGAATTAAGAAATACGTACAAATCTGTTGAGAACCCATTATAGCCTTTTAAATCCTCGTAGAACTACGTACCAAATCTTCTAGACAAAAAGTATACCTTGACAGTATTTGTCATCCAGGCTACTAGACTTACCCAGTAAAATAATTGATTATTTTACTGAGATGAAGCCACACCTTTTTTAAACTCTTATTTATAATTAATTAATTAGTATTTACTTATGTATTACTTAAAACTAACTAGCTAAGTATATTAAGTAATTTAAATAATTAATTTAAGTAATTGTCCCATACATTTTTACTCCCTAACACCTTGCTCAATAATACAGTTTAGTGGGAATAAAAATAAATAATAAAAATATAATAAAATCCTTAAAAATATCAAATTCTTTTACTGAGAGATTTGGATTTCCGTGAAATCAATATATCTAAATCAAATGTGTTGTATTAATTGTGACAGTCCAAGGGAACTCATATTTTATTGCAAATAAAAATGATGCCCTTGTTGATGTACCAATTAATTTATCTTTTATTTATTTCATATACACTCTTTCTTATTCATTTTTCTTCTCAAACCCTTGTATTAGGTGGTTTTAACTCCGGGTCTTTATTTCCCACATTTTTGCCTATAAAAGGCCCTCACTTTTTGTACTTTTCAGCTCATTCATTACATACTCACTTTATTACAACTATTTACAATCCCCTTTATTATTATCTATTACTGCTTTAGTATATACATTGAACGTAATTCTAATCCATTAATTATAATAATAATTCACCCTTTTATCTCTTATTATTGAGTAAATAATATTTAAGATAAGAAAATACGTACCCAAGTTTGAATCCTTTAAAACCCATTTTTACCGCCATCGGACCTCCCTGTAAAACCTTCTAGACTTGAAAGACCTCTTGACATTATTTCTCTATCTTGGTAAACTAGTTAAATTTTTTTTAAATTATTATCTACATGGCACCTCCCCCTATAATGTGAACAAATCAATGCCACTACATAGTGCTGAGTAAAAAGATATACGTGAAAGATGAAATAAGCAGAGTGAGACCTACAGATAGTAACTGGTAAAGTTACTACAAATTTATAGGACAAAAACACCTATATAAACCTTGGATTTGGAGCAAGGTTTGATTCCCAGTTGCGGCAAAAAAAAGGTAAGTCATGTGATTTATGATGTTAATTGTTTTTCAGTTGTCCACAATTCCTTATTGGTCCTCATAGTCAAAGGTCTCTCAGTCACCAGCATCCAGATAACAATGTGTAGACAGTGATTCGGAGAGTCTCCCAACTGTCAAGGGGTCCTTTTGGGTCTAGAAAATTTTATGGCGGTCCAAAAGGCAGATAAGGTGGATAACTCAAGGATTTCAAGGTAGGTATGTAGATTTTATCTTTATTTTTTAATTAATCAATTAAGAGGTATAAGAATAAGATTATTGGTACTTGTAAGGTTTAGATTTTACGCAAATGTAAGTACTAAAACAGTAGTAGTAGTAATAAAATGATTTTTTGTTTGTATATAACAAAATTGTAATTAGTATAGAATGAATAAAAACAGCACAAAGTAGAAGGCCTGTTATAGGCGAAAAGGATAGAGAGCACACAGAGTTAAGAAGCCTACATACAAGGGTGTTAGAGAAAAGATCCTTCCAAAATAAGAAATAACCAATAACAGAGAGTACTAAAAAGATGTGCAAAAAAGTATGTTTTAATATATATCAATTTATTTGATATATTTTAGAGTTCATTTTTAAATGCCACACTTAGTACAAAATAATTTGAATTTTTAAGTTTTAGAAATTTTAATATAATTTGAGTATTTTAAATAAACTAATTTGAATTTTTATCATTTTTTAGCATTAGTATATTTTTATCTCTTTAACCTGTCATTGAGCACGGTGTTAGGGAATAAAAAATTTAAGGGAAATTAATATTAATTTTAAGTATTTACTATATTTACTTTTTGTAATTATTCAATTTATTACAAGTAATTTTAAAGTAAGTATACTATATTTAATAATAAAATAAGAAAAAAAAAGGTGTGGCTTCATCCCAGTAAACAATTAATTATTTAACTAGCTAAGTCTAGCAGCCTGGCTGACAGTTGGCCTCAAGAAGCTTGAAGATTGGCCAGCACAATGACCTGACCTCAACTCTATTGAGCAAGTTTGGAAACACATTAAATTTAACTTGTTTAGATGTTCAGTTATTTTGGTGATCAAATACATGTGGCACAGACCCTAACAATAGAGCACAGACCTCTTGAGTATATAAAGTTACTCTTGTCATTTCATATCCTCAGTAGCCTTAATCTATTTCTAGGTGAAGTACCTTTTCTTTCCTCTTCAATATTACTTTATTGTTTCTAATGTTTTTATTGATTGTGTATTGATTGCTCTACATTCAGGTTGGTAGAAAACTCATAGATTGAGGGCTTGTGAGAAATCCTCACAAGACTATTTTACATTTATAAAGGCACTTCTTACATTAGTTACAATATGTGCAATTCATGTCACTTATGAGTGGCCTTAATCTATTTCTAGGTAGGTAGTGCACTCATAGATTGAAGGCTTGTGAGAAGTACTCACAAGACTAGTTTACATTTATAAAGGTTCTTCTGCATATTTAAACTCCATAAACATCATAGGTTATGGGCCCAGGCCCTCTCTTCTTATTCTTCCAATAATTTGCTATGAACATGCAGTCTACTTCAGCAGCTATTATTTCTACCACCAATATTCCTCTTCTCAGAAAGGAAAATTATTTAATCTGGTTGATGCACATTAAGAGTTTATTGTGACAACATAAATAATATAAAATTGTCATTAAAAATGAACCTAAGCCTGAAAAAGTTGGCATTTCCTCAGAAGACAAAGCTGGTATTGATAAGGCAGCTGGGATTCTTACCCAGTATTTTGATAACTTTAACTTTCACCTTTTTGTCACCAATGTAACTGAAAGTAACCCCCATTTACTTTGGAGAAACCTCCAAAATCACTACTTATCTAAAAGTAGTGCAAACCGCATAGAAGTGTTCATCTCCTTTTTAGGTCTTACATTCAATGGTTCCATTAACAATAACCTTGAAACCATCCAAAATTACAAGGATATCCTACCTACTGTAGGAATCAATTTGGATGAAGATCTTTTGGCCACATTTGTCTTACTATGTCTACCTGATGGTTTCAAGATTTTGAAGGATGCAATGATTCACAACTGTTCAGAACACAAGGAATTTATCACTATTATCAATGTTACTCTAGAATTACTGGATTTCAGGAAGAAAAAATCTACCAATGTCCCTCCTGATAGTGCTTTGCAAGCCAATATTCATCAAAAGATTGTTTAAATCTGTTCAAATGGTGTGTTCTTTCAACATTGGAGGAGCCCTTTGTTGGTTTATTTGGTGTTGGCTTGGTATGCCTTAAATGGCATTGTTAAATAATTAGGTGTTTTTCTGGAATTACGCAGCAAATCTTGGTATTACGGGGAGGTGGACACTACCATTGGATAGCCCTGATTTTTCTCTATATTTTATGTCCTCTGGAAATTTTTCATAGTCTAAGTATTTGGGGGATAATTTCTCATTTTTCATTTTAAAAATTTCTGTTGAATTTTGTTTTTTGTGTTTTACGGGCTAACCTTAAGTCTTAGGGTTAAGTGCTTAGTGATGTTGGAATGAGCGGAATTTTCTCTACATTTCATGTCACAATGTTGTTATAGTGTAATTATGTGTTTTAAGGGTTTTAGTAGTTGTAGATGATTTTTCTAAGTATTTTGGGTGTTTTTGGTGGTTTTCTGACTTCAGGGTGGTTGGGCCGCTTCAGGCGGGCGGACTGCCTGCATCAGTGCTAGAGGGCTGGGAAGCGTTTCTAGGGAGGTTTTATGCAATTTGGCAGTCAGGAACGCCAAATTTGTTGGTGTGCATGGGCTCTTAGTTAGTAGTCTGTGTGTATATAGTGAAGAAGACAGTTTGGGGCAACTCTAATTATCATACAACCATCTGGAGGTGATATCCTTGTTCCTCACTCAGTTTTCACTGTTTTTTGGCCACAATTGGCTGTGTTTGTTGCAAAGTGAGTTCTTCATTTAACTTAACTTGGCAACTGTTTTCTCTGGTGTAGTCTTGTAAGCTATATCAAGTATTATTGCTGTCTCTGGTGTGGATTTGCAACCTACATCAAGTATTATTGCTTTCTCTGGTGTGGACATTAGTCTAAAGTTCAGTTCTTTGGTTTGGTAGTCTGTCTGGAGACTACTTTCTTGACTGATCAAGCAGTCATGTGTATTGGAAAAGGGGCTTTTGGTAAACAGGAACCAATTTACTGTAGCAGGTAAATCTCACTTATTTTTCTAAAGGGACAGGGGTTTTTCTCTCTGGTTTTACTCCAACTCCCTTGCTCAAGGCCTATAGCTAGTACTATAGGATTGTCTATTTTTCTGGTGCCCAACTTGGAGTACGTATCTGCTAGTTCTTTGGAATCTCTGTTGCCTTTTATTGGCCCTTTCTGGTGATTTTGACTGGAAGAATGGCTTCTGGTTCTTCTATTCCTGTGGTGACTGTCAGTGGGGGGGAAGGTCCACCTGCTGTGATGGTTAGGGAATGTGTGAGAATTAAAACTTGGTATGGTACCAAGTTTAATGGTGAAGATGTGAAGTGGTTTCTGGAGAAGTATGAAACTGCTGCTGGTGTGGATGGTGCTTCTTACCTAGACATGGTGAAGCAAATTATCTTCTTCATTGGTGATAGAGCAGTGGAGAAGGAGGTTGTGTCCATGTCTGGCTACAAGAAGAGGGATTGGAAGCTACTGTTTAGGGAGATGGTAGATAGATGGGGTGTCAAGTTCACTATGGTGGACCTGAATAAGGTTGTCAGTGAATGGCAGTCTTTTGGTGGTGTTGGTAACATGCATAGTTACAGGAAGCTCCTCCTACAGTTTGATCCTGTGGTGGAATACTTGGTGGAAGTAGAGGAGCTGGCACATGAAAATGCTGCCAAAGATCTTTTTTGGTATTCCCTGGCTAGAGGTGTCAGGATTGATGTGTTGAAGGAGCTAATAAGGAAGGACTTGATGAAGATTCTTTCTAATGGGGACCAGAAGTTGCCTGCCTTGGACAAGGTGAAGGAGGCAGTGGAGGCCCATTTGAAGTTATTGGCAGTGGACACCTATCAAGAGGGGTGCACCAAGTATGTCAGCAGAGTCAGTGAGGCTTTGTCTGAAGAGGAGAGCAGAGTAAAGAAAGAGTAAAAGAATATGGTCAAGTTTCCTAAACAGGAGAGGGATCCAATGGTGGAACAGTTAGCTGACCTGACAATACAGCTACACATTTTTGTGCAGGAGGTTAAGAAGGCCAATAAGGCTCCTCCTCAGCCCAGAGATTTTGACAGGTAGGCTGGTAGGAGTGATCCTTGGGTTTGCTCTTATTGCGGTAGGAGGGGACATAAGTCCAATGATTGTTGGGCTCTGAACAGAGATGTGCCAGAGGGCAAGGTGGAGTTTGACTGCAGGGTTTTTATGTTCCCTGATGGTCAATTTGTAAAGCCCAGTGAGGGGCAGGCTCCTTTTGATTTGGTCAGGAGAAGGGCTGGTCTCAATCAGAGGAGAATCCTGATCAGGAGAAGTCTTCTATTAAGCAAGATGATGATGTCAAGGGAAAAGAGAAGGAGGTTAATAAAGTCTCTTTTTCTACTTCCTTTGGTGGGTTGGAATTATATTCTTGTGGCGGACAATCAAGTGGTGAATGCTTCACAGGTGTCTATGATGTAGAGGCAGATAAGTTGTGAAGGCCTAAGAGCAGCTCTCAGGCCCAACAAAAGCCTAAGGCTTCTAAGGCAGATTCTAAGCTGGGTGCAGCTAGGAGGAGGTACAGCAAGGAAGAACTGTACAAGATGCAGAAGGGGATTGCCAATATGGGACCCCCTAGCTTTGGTGCATTGGACATGAATGGAGATCCAATGCCCATGGATGTATATTCTGACTCTAAGGAGGATGTTCCTCTGGCTTCATTGCCAAGGCCTGCCAGAGTTAGAGGTTCTAGTGAGGGATCTGGTTTGATTCCTGCTGATGGAAAATCTGTTGGTGGTTCTGGTCCTCAAGAAAATTCAAGAACCAAGGTAGTGAAGCCAAGGGCTCACTTTGAGAGGCCAGTAGTTTCTGGCCAATCTAATGTTATGGACTCTGTTCTAGAAAGGATTAACCAGGGTCAGGTTTCCCTTACTTATGGGGAATTGTATGCTATCATTCCTGGGTTGGCTGATAGACAAAAGAAGTTGTTGACCAGAAGAAGAGTTTCTTCTGGGGAAGAATAATACATATGTGATTCTTCTGAAAAGTTTGGAGAAGGGTTGGAAACTCATTTTTCTGCTCCTCTGGGATATGTCAATGTCACTCTTAATGGCAGAGAGGCTAGGGCATTGGTGGATTCAGGTACTCAGATCAACCTGTTTTCCCTGTTTGAGGCTACTCATTTGGGCCTCCCCATCAAAACTGGTATTGGTGGGAATTAGAGAGGTATAGGTGGTCATGTCACTGAGTTGATGGGAACCTCCAAGTAGGTGAAGTTGGATGTCAGTGGAGCCTCCAGAAAGGCTCATTTTTACATTTCTAAAGGTAATTTTAAAGCTGTTTTGGGTGGGCCATTCTTGATGGATTTTCAAGAAAGAATTGGTTACCAATTTGACATGGGAATCAGTTTGGATTTGACTGGTGAAGACAAAAGAAGGCTTCACATGAGGTTGTCATCTCCTGGAGTTGATGGTTGTGAAACCAGGCCTGGTTTGTTGTCCATGTGTAAATGCATGGATTGTTGCAGGAGAAGGAAAGAAGTAGATTCCACCTCAGGAATTTCGGAGTGTGGCTCAGGATCTAGTGAGAGTCTGTCTTTTTTAGAGTAATAAGGGTTGATCATGCAAGTGCTAAAACCTCTCCCCAAGATGATGAAATCCCAGGTTGTAGTAGGTCAGCTCCCTTAGAGATATACCAAGTGGATTTTCAGCTTTCTCTTTTTAATGTTTCTCTTCTCTGCAAGTATTCTTCAATTTTTTTCAAGTATCTGTTCTCACCCAAGATTTTCAATTATTTTTAACTCAAGTTCAAAAAAGAAGATGGGTTATATATCTTTATTGAAAGATATGCAGCAAAGCTGTGGAGTGGTGAGATTGGGGTCTAAAAGTAAGTCCTCCCAATCGTGCACCGCTAGGGTTTCTTCTACACCTTTCAAAAAAATTACCTTGGCCACGTCTGTGAGCAGTGGGAAACCCCTGTTTATTTTTGTAGGCAAGAGGAAAACCCAAGAAAATCAAGAAAAAAATCTGAAGATAATGAAGAACTAAGATTCAAAATATTTTTGTGAATATCATGAAGATCAATTTTTGGGCCTCCAGCAAGAGGTTAAACTGCACAAATTTTTGAAGAATGAAGATCAGCAAGATCTAGTTTTGGGCCTCCCGCATGAGGATAAACTACACAGTTTTAGAAGATGTGATTCAGAAGATGAATCAAGATTTGAAGAATTGGTAGATGGGAGTGAAGATGAAGATGTGGGATTGTGGAAAAGCTTTTTAGTGGTGAGATTGGGGAGTAAAAGTAATTCCTCCAAATTGTGCATTGCTAGGGTTTCTTCTACATCTTTCAAAAACATTACGTTGGCCACACATGTGAGCAATGGGGAAACCCTTTTTTTTTGTTTCAGGCCAGGTGGAGAAGATGTCCTGAAGATCCCTCAAAATGATGGTGGAGCGGAAAAGTACAAGAAGGTGGCGCAGAAGATTAGGCCTGTCAATGAGCCTATGCCTGTAGGTTTGAATCCTCTGTTTAAGATACCTCCATTGTCAAGAGATCCGTACTGTTTTCCTCTGGTTAAGAATCCTCCTGATTTTGAGGAAACAGCTAGAGTTACAATGGAAAGGTTGAAGGTTGTTAATTTTTGTCCTGATGGTTGGTTGTCTGAGGAGGAAAAGAAGTTTTTTTTGCACATTATTGTGCTGAGGGAGAAGGAGGTGGCATTTGTTGAAGAGGAAGGGGGTTTGTTGAAACACTCTTATGGGGAACCTTACTTTATTCCTGTGGTTTTTCATGAACCTTGGCAAATCAAACCTATTCCAATTCCTGTTTCTATCCAGGATAATTTCGTGGAGATTGTTAGGGAAAGATTCAGGACTGGATTGTATAAACAATAAACTTCTAGTTACTCAAGTCCAGTTTTCTGTGTTAAAAAGCAGAATGGAAAGATCAGGGTGGTACATGATCTTAGAGCCCTGAATATAGTTACTATCAAGGATGCGGGGATGCTTCCAAGTGCACAAGACTTTGTGGAAGCCTTTGCCGGAAGGGTGTTGTATGGTTTTGGTGAAATTATGGGTGGCTATGATGAAAGAGAACTTCACACTGATTCACGGCCACTCACAACATTTGAGACTCCTCTGGGGATATTTCAGCTCACTAGGTTGCCTCAAGGAGCAACTAGTTCAGTGGCAGTTTATCAAGCACAAATGGCTTGGATTTTACAGGATGAGGTGCCTACTCATGCTGGTATTTTTATTGATGACGTTGGAATTAAAGGACCCTCCACTAATTATGGAAATGAAGTGCTGAAAGAGAACTCAGGTAAAAGGAGATTTGTTTGGGAATATGAAATTACTCTAGATAAAGTAATATTTAGAATTGAAGAGGCTGGTTTGAACATTTCTGGGTCAAATCTTTGTTGTTGTGTTCCGGCTCTGGACATTCTTGGTCATGTGGTATGTGAAGAATGGAGGATTATGGCAAAGAAGAAGGTTAATAAAATTCAGTCATGGCCAAGGCCTAAAAATACTACTGAAGTCAGAGGATTTTTGGGAGTTTGTGTGTATGTCAGGATTTTTATTAAAGATTTTTATTGGTTGGCATCACCTTTAAGGAGGTTGACCAGGAAAGATGCAGAGTGGGAATGGACTGAAGAGTGTGAAGAGGCTTTTCAGAAGTTGAAGAAACTGGTGGGTGAAGATATTATTCTTCAAAAGTTGGATTATGGTAGAGAAGCTGGAAAAATTTATCTGGAAGTGGACTCAAGTTATATTGCTGCTGGTTCTGTTTTGTCTCAGGAAGATAGAGCTGGGAAGGTCAGGCTAGTAAGGTATGAGTCTGTGGTTTTTAATGAGGAATCTAGGTACTCTCAGCCAAAGTTGGAATTTCGCGGTGTAGCAAAAATCTTGAAGAAGCTAAAAACTGCTTTGTGGGGGCAGCATTTTGAGCTGCAGGTGGATTCTAAATCTCTGGTTCAAATGATCAGCACACCTAGTCTTCCAAATGCTCCAATGACGAAGTGGGTGGCATTTATTCAACATTTTTCTTTTGACCTGGTGCACAAGCCAGGTAAAACTTTTTTGATGCCAGATGGATTATCTAGGAGACCACCCACAGATGAAGATTCTGATCCTGAAGAGTTTGACAAAGATTTCCCAGTTTTTAGGGCTAGCACAAAGGGTGCTGAAGATTTTTCTCTCCTCCCCCATGAGGCTAAACTGGATGATTGTTCTTTCCTCCCCCAAGAGGTTAAACTGGATAGCTCTGATCTTGATTCTGGTGATCAGAATATTTTTGTTGATAAAGATGGGGCTGTTGTTTGGGATGGCTCAAATTTGGAAAATGGAGTTTTTGTTATTGAACTGGATTCTCATAAGATTCAGTGAAAGGGAAGGGATTTACCAAAGTTCAAGGATTGGTGTCCTGGATGGGCCAGCTGTGTTGCTCATGTGCACACTGGTGATTTTGATGATAGGGTTGTACCCTTGGATGTTGTTCTGTTGGATTTTGAAGATGAGACCTGGGGTCAGACTGGGTTTTATTATATTTTGGTTGAATATCTTTTGACCTTGGAGGGGCCAGATATTTATGATGAAGGTACTTGGCTGGAAATCAAGAAGAAAAGTCCTGGATTCTATGTTTCAGAAAGAAGGCTGATGAGGAGGAGGCATCAAAATCCTCAAGCTGTGGTGACTCAGAAGAAGGGTCAAGAGTTGGTGTTGAAGTCTTTGCATGAAGACCTTTGTCATAGAGGCTTTGGGGAGACTTATAGAAGAGTAGCTGAAAGATTTTGGTGGCCAGGTATAAAGTTGGCTGTGCAGGGTTGGGTTCAATCTTGTGAAGAATGTCAAAGAAGAAGTCACTTGAAACCTAAAGAGATTGGCCGTGATACTGGTTAATCAACTGTGTTTTGAAGAGTCAGTTTGGATTCTGTCCATATCAAAGAGGGCAGGTATAAATACTTGATTGTTTCCAGGGATAATTTTTCTGGTTGGGTGGAGGCATCACCTCTTGTTAATTTGACTGCCAAAAATGTGGCGCACTTTTTGAACAAGAAATGGGTATTTAGATATGGGTTGATGAATTTGGTGACTGTTGATGGTGGGCCAGAGTTTGGAGCTGAATTCAAAGAAGCTGTGGCAAGTATTAGTTCTAGAGTCAGGGTGGTTACACCTTATTATCCTGAAGCTGAAGGCATGGTTGAAAGAGGCCATCAAGTTATCAAGAGTTCTTTGGTCAAGATGTGTGGATATAGTGCTGAAAAATGGAGGCATTATTTACCCTTGGTGTTATTTGCTGATAGAGTCACTGTGAAAAGGACAACTGGCTATTCTCCTTATGAAATAATGTTTGGCCAGAAAGCTGTTCTACCAGTGGATTTGGAAGCTTTCTCCTATCTTGGAATTGATTGGGATGATGTGCGCTCAACAGAAGATTTGTTCTGTTCCAGTTAGAATGTAAAGAGGTATGTCAAGAGAAGGAATACTCTAGAATGATGAAGATAAGAGATCAATCAGTCAGATATTGGGACAAGTAGTTTGCTCATAGACTCAGGAATCCCTTGAAATCTGGTTGTTTGATTTTGGTGTATAATAGAAGTTTGGAGATTCAGTGGGGAAAGAGGTTTTCTGACAGATGGAATGGACCTTACAGAGTCAGATCTCAGGTGTCTGGAGGTTCTTATATTTTGGAAGAGTTGGATGATGCAGTCTCAAAGAAGAGAGTGGCTTCTAATCATATGAAGAGATTTTACCCTATAGGCACAAGAAGTGAAGAAGATTGACTCCACAATGAGGATAAACTAAGGACCATTCTTTAATTTTGGATTTTTTTGGTGGTGATGTTGTGCATCTGTTTTGTTGGAAACTTTTGTTAGAAGGTACCTATGGGTGGGGCTTCTAGATTTTTCCTTGGCAAGTGTGGGGGTGACTGATGGGCTGGCTGCTCTATCAACAGTTACCCCATATTGTCTGTTTCCAACCCCTTCTCTTAATTTGGTTGAATCCTAGCATTGGTTTTTCTTCACAGGTTTTAGTCCTCTATGACTTTTAACTGGAGATTTGTTTGGTCTTCAAGTTCCGGTCTCTTCACACCTATTGGTTTGGTTTTTATTGTGTTGGATGTTGTGTTTTTCTTAGAAGGTACCCAGGGGGGTCTTCTAGATTTTATTTTGGCAAGTGTGAAGGTAACTGATCAGCTGGCTGCTCTGTAGAACAGTTACCCCATAATTTCTGTTTCAAGCATTTTGTTTGTCCTAGTTTAATCCTAGTTCTGGTTTTTGTTATTCAGGTTTTAGCCCACTATGACTTTAAACTGGCTTTGGACTGGCTTCCTTGTTTCCTTGGAGTGGTGACGGATCACTGGTGGTCTTCCATCATTTTTACTTTTTGGAGGGTGCCCACCCAGTGATCATTTCTTTGGACTGGATTTTCTAGGGAGCTGGACTTTTTCTTTACTTTTTTTTCTGATTTTTGGTTTATGATTGTGTTAGATAGTAGTTTTAGATATTTTCTTTTTTTCTCTTTTTTTTCTTTTAATTTTTTATGGGGGTTATTAGGATGTAAAGAGGGAAAAATCACAAAATTATGTTGCTACCACATCAGGATCACCTGGATGTGGGCAAGCATTGGTGGGGAAAGCCTCATCAATTGGCCGGTAAATACTATTTTCTTTTTTGTATATTTCATTTTTTTTCTATTATTTTCTTTAATCTCTTATTTTTTTATCTTAAATCATTTAAAATATTTTTTTGTGTATCCACATCAAAGTGCACTTTGATGTGGGTAAGGTATCAGGGGATCAGCTCATCGTTTTGCTGGGGGATACCATTTGTAATAATTATTTAGTTCATATTATTTTATTCATTTCATTTTAATTTCATTTTCAAATTTTTTTATGTTAGTAGTTTAGTAGGTGAAAAAAAAATAAAAATAAAAATAAAAGTAGTCAGCCTGTATATCCCCACAACTGATTAAAAATTACTTATAATTTAGGTTAAACACATGAACTTTACATGAGAACAATAAATTAGAGTACATAAACAGTATACATAAGTAAAATTGTGATAATATACAAAAAATGCCCTTATACCACCTTATATACACGCATATATCCACCTTTTATAAGTCTTATGTACTTAATATTAAGTTGGAATATGTTAGGGTAATATTAAGAACCTTAATTATAAGGCTACATAATTTTCAAGTACACTTAAAGCTGTTATTTTCATTGTTTGATGCAAAAAACAAGAAATGTGCTTTAAATCACTTAAAAATTGATTATATGCACTATAAATTTATGAATATTAAAAATGCGCTTTGACAGTTCAATTTGTCTCAATTAGGACTATTGATTTGGCTACTCAAATGCATAAAAATAACACTTTTCAAATTTTGTGTTTTTTATGCCAGAAATCACCACAGGAAATCTGGGGGTGAACTGCTAGCAGTTCCCTCTATTTGAAACTATCAGGAATTTGTCAGGAAACTGTTGGGAAACCATCCTGAAACTGTCAGAAATATGTTTTTAAATCTGATGAAAAAACATTGAAAAAATAAACTGTCTCAGATTGAATCCAGAACAATCCCTCCTTGAGCAGAGCTTAGGAACCACATTGAACATCAGTTAATCTCAGGTTTGGCAAAAGGTTGAACAACATCACTTAGCATACCTTAATATTAAAATATTAAACTTGAATATATGTTGCGTGTATGATATAGATGCATATGCATTTGAATTTGCATGGTGGATACTTATTGCATGTTAAAAATTGATGTGAAATGCCTATCTAAAGTGTATGCATAATGACTATGAAGAATAAATATGCATAAAAAATATGCATAAAAATATGCATAAAAAATATGCATAGTGATTATGCATAAAATATGCATATTGAATATGCATAAAAATATGCATATTGAATATGCAAAAAAAAGGTGCATATATGTATATGAATAAAATATATTAATAAGCATATAAATCTGTATAATGAATATGCATATGCATATCCATAAATATGCATAATGATTGAAAAATGCAAAAAAATGATGCTTAACGAGTATATTTTATGCACAAATAGAAATATGCAATATGAATTCATATTGCATACAGATAACACTGGCAAACCAACTTGACCTAAACTCATACTTAATTTTTATTCTGGACTAAAGGTGTGAGGGAAGGAAGAAAAACAGTCCGATGTTAGAAAAATGCTACATGCACTCATTTTGTAGCACAGCAAATGAGAAGTGTTGAATTATGGTTGGTGCCCATAATTTAGTATGATATCATAATTTTATTTAATTGTTTTCAATATTGAAAAGACTTTAGGTTGGTTGGTATGGATCTAGCTGCGCCAGGGTCTAATCTAATTATTTTAACAATTTCTTAATAATTAATGGGTTTTAATACAAAAACAGGTTGTATTTTTGTGGGATATTGGATATGATAAGGTCTTTTGTAAAAAAAACTTATATTGTTCAAAAATATTCCTGAATCAGATGTGGGATAATCACTACAAAAAATTGTAGTACTGTGGGCAATAAAATATATGCACAAGCAGTAAATAAAGGACTGAGTGAACCCTTTTTGTGCAGTGGGAATCATTAAAGTGGAATTGTGGATGAAAAATATAATTCATTATTACCACTTTATTTAATCAAAAAAGTTATAATATTAAAAAGAACTATTGATTAATTGGTATTTGACCTTTGTGCCTCACTCATATTTATCATTTGATTGATTTTTTGTCACCATTATGTTATTAATATTATAAGTATAGCAAAATCTTGTGTGCCCAACGCATACCGGGTGATGTTACACCTTTTATAATATTATTAAATGAAGGTAAAAAAATATGAAAATGTTTTGTTTTACAAAAAATAAATTGATATCCAAAAGCAATATGAGGGATAAAAAGGTAAAATTATAGCGATCAAATATGAAATAAAAAATTAAAGTAAAATTCCTGCCATCAAGAGCAAGTAGACATGATGGGGTGAACGCCCACCAGTGGCACTAAACTTGGACTATAATTTCTTTTTTGTAAAAATAAAAAAAACCCACTTGAGCTTTACCAAAACTTCAGGATGCCAATTTTCCATATCAAACAACTTCTAGTGCAATTATTGAAGAAAAATTCATTTTCATTGCAATAGAGAGAATTGATCACATCAGACTGCATGTGACAAAAAGTGTCCAGCACAAGTTTGGCTGAACTTGTGCTGGACACTTTTATGATGAAGCGTAGCTATGGTGGAATTTTTCTTCAGTTCATCTGGTATTTCTTATAAACATGTCCACTGGTATTTGATCTTTCTGCCTCACTCATATTTATCATTTGATTGATTTTTTGTCACCATTATGTTATTAATATTATAAGTATAGCAAAAACTCGTGTGCCCAACCCATACCAGGTGATGTTAAACCTTTTATAATATTATTAAATAAAGGTAAAAAAATATGAAAAGGATTTGTTTTACGAAAACTAAATTGATATACAAAAGAAATATGAGGGATAAAAAGGTAAAATTAAAGGAAGCAAATATGAAATAAAAAATTAAAATAAAATTACTGCCATCAAGAGCAAGTAGACATGTTGGGGTGAAGGCTCACCAGTGGCACTAAACTTGGACTATAATTGCTTTTTTGAAAAACAAAAATGTGCCAATCTGAGGTTTAACAATAATTCAGCAAAACCATTTAGCCATATCAAACAACTTCTAGTGCAATGATTGAGAGAGAATCGATCACACCAGACTGCATGTGACCAAAAGTGTCCAGCACAAGTTCAGCTGAACTTGTGCTGGACACATTTATGACAGAGAGTAGCTAGGGTAGAATTTTTCTTCAGTTAATCTGGTATTTCTTATAAACATGTCCATTGGTACTTGATCTTTGTGCCTCACTCATATATATCATTTGATTAATTTATTGTCACCATTATATTATTAATATTATAAGTATAGAAAAAACTCATGTGCCAAATGAATACCAGGTGATGTTACACCTTTTATAATATTATGAAATAAAAGTAAAAAATATGAAAATGATTAGCTTTACAATAATTTAAATAGATATTAAAAAAGAGAAATAAAAAAGTAAAATTAATCTCAAAGAGATCAATTATGAAAAACAAAATACTAGTAAAATTCTTACTCTCAAGAGCCAGTAGAAGTGTTGAAACAAATGGGAGCCAGCAGGGCTAAATTTTAATAAGTGACCTTTTTTTATAAAGATAAAAAATTATACACCTGAGGTTGTGAAGAATGACAGGTGTATGATTCAGCTAAACAAAACTACTTGTAGTGAAGTTTAATAAAAAAATGTTTTTTTGTTGCCATAGAGAGAATTGATCCCATCTGACTGCACATGACCAAAAGTGTCCAGCACAAGATCGGCCAAACTTGTGCTGGACACTTTTATGATGGAGAGTTGCTTGGGTGAAAATTTTCTTCAGTTCCTTCATCTTGTATTTCTCATAAACATGTCTACTGGTATTTGATCAGTCTGTATCTTTCATATTTATCATCTGATTAATATTTTATCACCATTATATTATTAATGTTATTAGTATAGCAAAAACTTGTGTGCCAAATGCATACCATGTGAAGTTTTACCTTCAATAATTTTTTAAAATAGACGTAAATAAATATGGAAAGGATTATTTTTACAAAAATTAAATATAAATTTAAAAGTAAAAGGAGGAATAAAAGAGTAAAATAAAAGTCAAAGAGTTCAAATATGAAAAAAATACTAGTAAAATTCCTGCTATCAAGAGCCAGTAGAGGTGTTAAAGCAAATGGGAACCATCAGGGCTTAATTTTAATAAGTTACCTTTTCTTTAAAGATAATAAATTATACACCTGATATTGGGAAGAACAGCAGGTGGATGATTCAGCTAAACCAAACTACTCATAGTGAAATTTGATAAAAAAAATTTTTTGTTGCCATACAGAGAATTGATCCCATCTGACTGCACATGACCAAAAGTGTCCAGCACAAGTTCAGCCGAACTTGTGCTGGACACTTCTATGATGGAGAGTGGCTGGGGTAGAATTTTTCTTCATTTCATCTGGTATTTCTTACAAACATGTCTACTGGTATTTTATCTTTGTGCCTCACTCATACATATTGTTTGATTAATTTTTTGTCTTAATTATATTATTAATTATATAAGTATAGCAAAAAATTGTGTGCCAAATGGATACTGAGTGATGTTACACCTTTTATAATATTATTAAATAAATGTATAAAAATATTAAAATAATTTATTTTCAAAATTATTAATTGATATCCAAAAGCAATATGAGGAATAAAAAATTAAGTTAGAGGGATCAAATATGAAAAAAGAAATCCGAGTATTATTTCTAATATCAAAGGCCAGTAGAGATGTTGAAGCAAATGAGAGCCATCAGGGATAAATTTTACTAAATTGACTGTTTTTTAAAGATAAAAAATTGTGTACCTGTGGTTTGGATGAAATATAGGTGGATAATTCAGCTATATCAAACTACATCTAGTGAAGTTTCTTATCAAATAATTTTTTTCATTGCCATAGAGAGAATTGATTCAATCTGACTGCACCTGACCAAAAGTGTCCAGCACAAGTTTGGCCAAACTTGTGCTGGACACTTTTATGATGGAGAGTAGCTAGGGTGCAGGTCTTCTTCAGTGCAACTGTTATTTTTTTAAAACATGTTAACTGGTATTTGATCTTTCTGTGTTATTCATATTTTATTATCTGATTAATTTTTTGTCATTAGAATATTATTAATTTTATTAGTATAGAAGAAACTTGTGCGCCAAATGCATGTCATGTTATATTACACCTTTTATAATATTATTAAAAAATGTTAAAAAAATATGAAAATGATTTTTTTTCCAAAATTATAAATTAATATCCAAATGTAACATGAGTGATAAAAAAGTAAAGTAAAAAAGATCAAATATGAAAAAGAAAAAATCAAGGAAAATTCCTGCCTTCAAGAGCCAGTAGAGGTGTTGAAACAAATGGGTGCCATCAGGGCTAAATTTGATAAAATTTAATTTTTTTTAAAGATAAAAAATTTTTCACCTGAGGTTTGAAAAAACTCAAGGTGGATAATTCAGCCATACCAAACTGCTTCTAATGTAATTATTTAGCATTTTTTTAATTTAATTTCCACAGAGAGAATTGATCCCATCTGACTGCACCTGAACAAAAGTGTCCAGCACAAGTTCGGATGAACTTGTGCTGGACACTTTTATGATGGAGAGTAGCTAGGGTGGAAGTGTTTCTCAGTACATTAGTTTTTTGTTTTTCACATTTCTATTGGTTTTTTAACTTTTTTTATCATTCATATTTATCTTATAATTAATTTTTTGTCACCATATTTATTATTAATGTTTCTAGTATAGCAAAAACCTGCATGCCAAATGCGAAATTGGTGATGTTACACCTTTAATAATATTATTATACAAAGTTAAAAAAATATGAATATGTTTAGTTTTTAAAAAAATAAATTGATATTTAAAATTACAAAGAGTAATAGAAAAGTAAAATGAAAACAAATGGGATCAAATACATAATAAAAAATACAAGTAAAATTTTACTATCAAGAGCCAGAAGTGATGTTGGGACAGTTAGGGACCCCTAGATCAAGACTTGGTCTAAACTTACTTTTATGTATAGCTAACAAATTTTGAGCTGAGGTTTGGACAGATTTCCAGGGGACAATTTTACAATATTAAACATTCTTTACTTCAATAATTGAGTGAAATATCATTTTCATTGCCATAGAGAGAATTTATCTCATATGACTTCATGCAACCAAAAGTGTCTAGCACAAGTTCGGCCAAACTTTTGCTGGACACTTTTATAATTGAGAGTAGGCATACAGCAAATCTTCTTAAACTCAAAAGGGATTTCTTATAAACATTTTCACTGGTATTTGATCTTTCTGTGTCATTTATATTTACCATTTTATTAATTTTTTGACATCATTATATTATTTATGTTATTACTATAGTAATAACTTGTGTGAAAAATGCATACCAGGTGGTGTTCCACCTTTAATCATATATTATTAAATAAAGGTATAAGAGTATGAAAATTCTTTATTTTAAAAATTAAAAATTGATATCCAAAGCAATATGAGCAATAAGAAAGTAAAATAGAAGGGATAAAATAAGAAAAAAAATCTAGGGAAAATTCCCACTATCAATAACAAGTAGAGGTGTTAGATCAAATGTGCACCACCAGGGCTAAACTTGGACTATATTTTCTTTTTTGTTAAACAAAAGAAAGTGTCCTGATGAGTTTTGAAAAATCATCAGGAGGACATTTTGGCAATATCAAACTACTTATTGTGCAATGATTGAGCAAAATTTCATTTTCATTTCCATAGAGTAAATTTATCCCATCTGACTGCATGCAACCAAAAGTAACCAGCACAAGTTTGGCCGAACTTATGCTGGACAATTTTATAATGGTGAGTATCTAGGGTGCAGGTCTTCTTCAGTTCATCAGGTATTCCTTATAAACAAATCCACTTGTATATTATCTTTCTGTGTCATTCATATTTATCATTTGATTCATTGTTTTTCACCATTATACTACTAATGTTATTAGTATTGAAAAAAATTATAAGTCAAATGCATACTGGGAGATGCTACATCTTTAATAATCTTATTAAATAAAAGTAAAAAAAATATGAAAAGTATTATTTTTACAATAAATAAATTGATATTTGAAAGCAAAAAGAGGAATAAAAAAGTAAAATAAAAGTGATTAAATATGAAATTAAACATTCAAATAAAATTTCTGCCATCAAAGATAATTTGAGTTTTCAGACCAAAATTGCACCACCAGTTCTAGATTTGGAATATAGTTTCATTTTTTTTAAATTAATAAAAGTGTCCACCTGAGTTCTTCAAAAAAATCAGGATGATAGTATAGCAGTATAAAACTACTTCTTGTGCAATGATTAAGCAAAAATTCATTTTAACTTCCATTGAGTAAATTTATCCCATCTGACTGCATGCAATCAAAAGTGTCCAGCACAAGCTCAGCTGAACTTGTGCTGGACACTTTTATGATGGAGAGTAGTTAGGTTGCAAATCTTCTTCAGTTAATCTTATATTAATTTTAAAAATGTCTATGGGTATTTGATATTTCTGTGTCATCCATATTTATTATTTTATTATTTTTTAGTCACCATTATATTATTAATGTTTTAGTATAGAAAAAAAATGTGTACTGAATGTACACTGTGTGATTTTACAACTTTAATAATATTATATAATAAATGTAAAAAAATGTGAAAGTTATCATTTTTACCAAAATAAAATTGATATTTAAAAGCTAAAGGATAAATAAAAGGGTAAAATTATAATTAAAGAGATCAAACATGAAATAAAGATATTAAGTATAATTTCTGCTATCATGAGCCAGTAGAGGCTTCAGAAAAACTTGGCACCATCATAGATTAACATGGATCAAATTGACTTTTTACCAAAGTAAAAAATTGTCTACCTTAGGTTTGGACAAACTTCTGGTGTGGTGATCCCAACCTGGGTAGGCCTTTGGAGTGCACATTTGGGGGTATTTGGTATGTAGGGTGTTATTGGGGTTATGGTGTTATTAGTGGATTTTTTCATCTTTAGGTGATAGCTACTAGTGTTTATGGAGGCTTAAGCTAGGGTTTCTTATTATGTCTCAGCTTAATTTCCTTTCTTTTCTCTTCATTTTGGTATCCCTTATGGGTGGTTACCTTGTTTTATAGGGTAGTTATGGTGTTGTTATTGGTATTTATCGGATGTTTATTGCTTAGTGGTGCTTATGTAGGCTTAAGCTAGGGTCACTTATTATGTCTCAGCTTATTTTCCTTCATTTTCTTTTCATTTTGGTATGTCTTATGTGTGTTTATCTTGTTTATTAGTGAAGTTATGGGTTTTTATTGGTTGTATGGGTGTTTTAGGGCCTAGAAGCGGCCCGTCTGCCCCTAGGCGGCACCTCCAATGTTGGGTGGCCTGTACGCCTCAGTTTCAGAAGGTTGGGGAGCGCTTCTGGAGTGTTTTTATTCAATTTGGCTGGATTTTGGGTGGGTAATTGTTCAGGGTGGTCTGTGCGCTGGCTTTATGATGCGTGTGTAGGAAGATTTTTAGGGGAATCATCTTATCTCTTTACTCATTGCCTCTCTGTTCCTCACTGTCTCATTGGCTTGTGTTTTGCTGGAATATATTACTGTTCATTTCAACTCTTTCTGGTAGTCTGTCTGGGACTATTATCTTCACTTTTAAAGGGGTCAAGAGTGTTTAATTAGAGGGTCTAGCAAACAGATCTCCAATTTGCTGCAACAGGTCAATCTCACTAATTTTTCTAATCGGACAGGGGATTTTCTCTCTGGTTTTTCTCCAACTCCCTTGGTCAAAGCCTATAGCTAGTACTATAGGATTGTCTACATTTCTGGTGCCCAACATGGGGTATGAATCTGTTGGCTTTTTGGAATCTCTGTTGATCTAGGCTTCTCTCTTTGGTGGATCTCCTTTGGTGGATTTTGAATTTGGTGCTATATCTCTTTGTGGTTGGTCTAGGGATCTTCTTTTCTGTTGGATTTGGTCCCTCCTAGGTCTCTAAGGCTCTTGGGGGGGACTTTGGCTATCTTTGGTAGAGATTGGAGGCTGTAACTTGGATTTGCTAGGATGGTTAGGATTCAGTCTTGGGATGGTTCAAGGTTTTTAGGGGATGATGCAAAGGGGTTTTTGGCCAGGTTTGAGGTTGCTGCTGAGATTGATGGGGCGTCACTGTTGGACATGGTTAGGCAAGTAATCTTTTTCATTTGTAATACGGAGGTGGAGAGGGAAGTTTCTGGCATGGAAGGATATAGGAGTCAGGACTGGGGAAAGTTAAAGATTGAAATGGTTAAAAGGTGGCCTACTACTTTCTCAATGGTAGACCTTCATGGGATTTCTAGGAAGTGGGAATTGAAAGGTGGTGTAACTTCTCTTTCTCAGTCTGGGGAATTTATGGAGGAGTTTGGGGAGGCTCTGGATTATCTGGTATATAATGATATATTACCACATGAAGATGGGGCCAAGTATGTATTTTGGAGTGCGATGGGTAGGAATGTAAAGGTGGAGGTTGTGGAGATTCTTTTCATGGCTGACTTGATGAAGACTCTTTCAAATGGGGAAAATAGGATTCCTGGTATGGCTATTCTGAAGAAGGTTATTTTGGGATATTTGGATGATATGAAGGATAGGGATGTGGAATATGGAGAGGAAATCCTGTTGGATGGAGAGGTTCAGGAGACTGTGGGGGAAAATTCAGTTTCTAGGGAGGTGTTGGAGCCATCAATTTTGGAAGATGGGTACTCTGATGATGTTTGTGAAACTAATTTTTCTTTTCCAAAGGATGCCATAGGATCTCAGGAATGTGCTTCACTGGATGTTTTGGAAATGTACACACTGGAGGATCAGTGTATTTCCTCAAGGTTGGGTGAATTATGTGGGAAGGAGGACTTGCCTGGTCATGAAGAAGGATTTTGTAATATTGAGAAGGAATCTGTGATGGATTAATGTTTGTTGAGGGATGATTATTTTTTTTTCTCAAGTTCAGATAATGGCTTATTGGAGGAGGATGTATCAGTTGAATTTTTGGATGGACAGAAAGATTCTGTCTTGGATCTTTTTCTCATAGAGGAAGATTATTTTCATGTGGCTCCCTCAAGATCAGAAGGTCTCTGCTTGGAGGAGGAATTTTATTTTGATGTTATGGATGTTATTCTAGAGGATTTTTCAGATGCTTAGAAAGATTCCTGTAGGGAAGGGGAAAATTGTGATATTTTGGATGTCACTGGTATGGTGGTTGATTTTAAAGATGTGGTGGAGGTTCCAGATGTTTCACAGGATGGAGAATTTATTTATTCTGATAATTTGAACTATGGTAGACTCAGTGTATGGAGGAGGATGGAAGATTTGTTTGGAGGTCTGATTTTTGGATATCAGAATCGGAAGAGGGGCTTAGGGGGTTCAGGCCCTAGGGGCAAACTTATTGGTTTAAACCTTGGGAGTTCAAGATTCTGATTCCTCCGAAACAAGGATAAACTACTTAATTTGTTTTGGTTTTGCTTAATTTGGCCTCTATGTATTTGGTCAGGATTTTTTTTTCCAATTATTATCAGTCTCTCTGGTTTAAGTCTCTATATAAAAAAGGGAGGCCAGGCTGCTTCAGGTGGCACCTCCGATGTCGGGCGGCCCACCCGTAATAAAAAAAATCTTAGTATAATGAAGATGGAAGAAATAAAAAATTCAAGTGAAGATGGGTTTTTATTTAAAAGAAAATGAAGATAAAAATGAAGATTATTGGTTTTATTTCACCTCCAGCATGAGGTTAAACTGAAAAATTTTATTTCTAAATTGGATTTTTTTTGGCTTTCAAGAATTTTAATGGTTTTTTAATGGTTTTGGTTTTTTATGGGAGAAGATTTGTGTTGGGAAATCCTTTTTGTTAGAAGGTACCCAGGGTTGGGGCTTCTAGATTTTATTTTGGCAAGTGTGGGGGTGACTGATGGGCTGGCTGCTCTATCAACAGTTACCACAGATTGTCTGTTTCCAACCCCTTCTCTTAATTTTGTTGAATTCTAGTATTGGTTTTTTTTTCTTTAACAGGTTTTCAGTCCACCATGACTTTAAACTGGAAATTCTTTTGGTCTTCAAGTGCTTGACCCCTCATGCTTATTGTTTTTTTTCTTTTTTTGGATGTTGTGTTTTTGTTAAAAGGTACCCATGAAGGGCTTCTAGATTCTATTTTGGCAAGTGTGGTGGTAACTGATGAGCTGGCTGCTCTGTAGAACAGTTACCCCATAATGTCTGTTTCAAGCATTTTGTTTGTCCTAGTTGAATCCTAGTTGTGGTTTTTGTTATTCAGGTTTTAGTCCACTATGACTTTAAACTGGATCTGGACTGGCTTCTTTATTTCCTTGGAGTGGTGGTGGATCACTGGTGGTTTCCCATCATTTTTACTTATTGGAGGAGCCCACCCAGTGATCTTTTCTCTTGACCTGGAGCTGGCTTTGCCATGTTGTTTTAGGGTGTTGGCTGTGAAAGTGGTGGATTCAAGATTATTTTCTTTTTTTCTCTTTTTTTTCTTTTAATTTTTTATGGAGGCTATGTTTTTTCAAAGGCTCAAGATAGGGCTCTGGCAATGTTTTTGGTAGAAGAGGAGGAGTCAAAATAAAAATAAAAAAAATTAAATATTTTTTTAGGTGTGACCACATCAAGGTGCACTTGGATGTGGGTAAGGTATCAGGGGATCAGCTCATCAATTGGCTGGGGGATACCATTTTATTTTGTTTTATTTGTTAAAGGATGTTAAATTTTTTGGCTTTGATGGTTTTTGGTTTGGGGATTTATGTGATATATCTTCAAGATTTTTTTTCTGGAAGGTCCTTCAGGACTTCAAGCTGAATTTTTATTTTATATTTTAATTATGGGATATATCTTCAAGATTTTTTTTCTGGAAAGTCCTTCATGACTTTAAACTGATCTTTTAATTACGGGCTCAAGATTTTTTGATGTCCATCAAGACTTTAAACTGAAAATTCTGTTAGTCGTCCAAGACTTAAAACTGGATGGTTGTTAAAGATTTATTCAAGAATTTAATTTTACTACTGTGGATCTAGTAGTCCTCCAAGACTTTAAACTGGCTGGTTTCAAGATTTTTTCAAGAAATAGTCTGTCAAGACTTTAAACTGAACACATTGGTAGTCACCCAAGACTTTAAAATGAGGATTGTTGATGGTGTAGTCCCCCAAGACTCTAAACTGAGGGATGGGAGGCAGTGTGAGGTGGAAGTTTAAAAGGCAGAAGGATCCAAGGGGGAACTTCTGAATCTTGTAAAGGCAAGTTTGGGGGTGACTGATGGGCTGGCAGCTCTATATACAGCTACCCCAGAAAGTTAGTTACTTCTCTAAATCTTTTTCTGGTTGATCTCTTGTTCTGGGTTCTGTGATTCAGGTTTTTTCAGTCCCCCAAGACTATAAACGGAGGATTTTTTTCAGTCCCCCAAGACTATAAACTGAGGATTTTTGGAGTCCCCCTAGACTATAAACTGAGGGCTGTTAATCCCCCAAGACTTTAAACTGAGGGCTGTTAGTACCCCAAGACTTTAAACTGAGGGTTGTAAGTCCCCCAAGACTATAAAATGAGGAAATTTTTATGCTGGTAGATGGTTATAGTCAGGAAGACTTGTCAACTGGATATCACTTTTCATTGTTGGAGGCTGGAACTTCCAGAGTTGGAATTCAGGAACAGAAGGAAGAGATTATTTTCACAGAGATAGATTTAATTTAAAGGCATGGTGCAAGAGAAGTTTTAAAGAAGAAGCTTGGATTGCTGGTTCAGAAGTTCACTTAGGATGGAATAGGATCTGATGGAAGAGAGAAATGGGCTGTTTGTAAAGATTCTGGATAGGTGTTCAAGCATGGTTTTTGGTGAAGGAAGAATGGGGTCATTCTTGATTGGAGGGAGGATGTGGTGATCCCAACCTGGGTAGGCCTTTGGAGTGCACATTTGGGGGTATTTGGTATGTAGGGTGTTATTGGGGTTATGGTGTTATTAGTGGATTTTTACATCTTTAGGTGATAGATACTAGTGTTTATGGAGGCTTAAGCTAGGGTTGCTTATTATGTCTCAGCTTAATGTCCTTTCTTTTCTCTTCTATTTGGTATCCCTTATGGGTGGTTACCTTGTTTTATAGGGTAGTTATGGTGTTGTTATTGGTATTTATCGGATGTTTATTGCTTAGTGGTGCTTATGTAGGCTTAAGCTAGGGTCACTTATTATGTCTCAGCTTATTTTCCTTCATTTTCTTTTCATTTTGGTATGTCTTATGTGTGTTTATCTTGTTTATTAGTGAAGTTATGGGTTTTTATTGGTTGTATGGGTGTTTTAGGGCCTAGAAGCGGCCCGTCTGCCCCTAGGCGGCACCTCCGACGTTGTGTGGCCCATCGGCCTCTGTTTTAGAAGTTTGGGGAGCGCTTCTGGAGTGCTTTTTATTCAATTTGGCTGGATTTTGGGTGGGTAATTGGTCAGGGTGGTCTGTGCGCTGGCTGTATGATGCATGTGTGGGAAGATTTTTAGGGGAATCATCTTATCTCTTTACTCATTGCCTCTCTGTTCCTCACTGTCTCATTGGCTTGTGTTTTGTTGGAATATATTACTTTTCATTTCAACTCTTTCTGGTAGTCTGTCTGGGACTATTATCTTCACTTTTAAAGGGGTCAAGAGTGTTCAATTAGAGGGTCTAGCAAACAGATCTCCAATTTGCTGTAACAGGTCAATCTCACTTATTTGTCTAAAGGGACAGGGTATTTTCTTACTGGTTTTTCTCCAACTCCCTTGGTCAAAGCCTATAGCTAGTACTATAGGATTTTCTACACCGGGGGACAATTTGTCCATATAAAACTACTTTCAGTGCAATTATGGAGTGATCATTCAGTCTCATTTCCATAAAAAGAATTGATTGCATCTGACGGCATGCAACCAAAAGTGTCCAGCACAAGTTTGGCCAAACTTGTGCTGGACACTTTTATCATGGAGAGTAGCCAGGGTGCAACTCATTTTAAATCATCTGGAATCTCTTATGAACATGTCCACTGTTATTAAATCTTTGTGCCTCACTCATATTTATCAATTGATTAATTTTTTGTCACCATTATATTATTAATATTATCAGTATAGCAAAAACTTGTGGGCCAAATGAATACTGGGTGATGTTACACCTTTTATAATATTATTAAATAAAGGTAAAAAAATATGAAAATGATTTATTTTACAAATAATAAACTTCTATCCAAAAGCAATATGAGAGGAATAAAGTAAAATAAAAGAAATCAAAGATGAAAATTAAAATCCAAGTTAAATTCCTGCCATAAACAGAAAAAAGAGATTTTGAATCAAATTAGCACAATCAAGGCTAAACTTGCACTAAATTTTCTTTTTTGTAAAAATAAAAAAAAATCCACTTGAGCTTTACCAAAACTTCAGCATGAAAATTTTGCCATATCAAACTACTTCTAGTGTAATTTTTTATCAAAAATTTATCTTCATTTCCATAGAGAGAATTGCTCCCATCTCACTGCACCTGACCATAAGTGTCCAGCACAAGTTCGGCCAAACTTGTGCTGGACACTTTTATGATGGAGAGTAGCTAGGGTAGAATATTTCTTCAGTTCATCTAGTATTTCTTACAAACATGTCTACTGGTATTTTATCTTTGTTCCTCACTCATAAATATCATTTGATTAACTTTCTGTCGCCATTATATTATTAATTTTATAAGTATAGAAAAAACTTATGTGCCAAATGCATACCAGGTGATGTTATGCCATTTATAATATTATTAAATAAATGTATAAAAATATGAAATTAGTTTATTTTAAAAATTATTAATTGATATCCAAAAGCAATATTAGGAATAAAAAATTAAGTTAAAGGGATCAAATATGAAAAAAGAAATTCAAGTAATATTCCTACTATCAAAGGCCAGTAGAGGTGTTGAAGCAAATGAGAGCCATCAGGGATAAATTGTACTAAATTGACTTTTTTTTAAAGATAAAAAATTTTGCACCTGTGGTTTGGATGAACTCTAGGTAGAAAATTTGGCTATGTAAAACTACTTCTAGTGAAGTTTTTTATCAAATAATTTTTTTCATTGCCATAGCATGAATTGATCTCATATGACTGCACCTGACCAAAAGTGTCCAGCACAAATTCGGCCGAACTTGTGCTGGACACTTTTTTGATGGTGATTATCTAGGGTTCAGCTCTTCTTCAGTGCAACTGGTGTTTTTTTAAAACATATCCACTGGTATTTGATCTTTCTGTTTTATTAATATTTTATCATTTGATCAATTTTTTGTCACCAGTATACTATTATTTTTATTAGTATAGCAAAAAAACATGTGCCAAATGCTTACAGGGTGATGTTAAACCTTTAATAATTTTATTGAATACAGGTAAAAAATTATGAAAATGATTTGTTTTACATAAAATTAATTGATATCTAAAAGAAAAAAATGGGATAAAAAGAAATAGGTTGAATAAAAGGGATTTTATATGAAATTGAAAATTCAAGCTAAATGCCTACTTTCAAGGCTCAGAAGAGGTGTTGGATGAAATGGGCATCATCAGGAATAAAATTGTACTTAATTTGATTTTTTGAAAAACTAAATGAAGTTTTCAACTGATTATTTTCCAATATTTAGTTGGACACTTTGTCTATATCAAATTACTTCTAGTACCATGATTGGTCAAATTAAATCCTCATTTCCATATGCAGAATTGATCTCATATGGCTGGACCAGGCCAAAGGTGTCAACCACAAGTTTGAGAATTCTTCTGGTGGACACTTTTATGATGGACAGTAGTAGGGTGCAATTCTTCTTTAGTTAATCTAGTATTCCTCAAAACATTTCCAACTTATTTTTGGCCAAAAATCAGGTGGAACGTTTGTCCATATCAAATTACTTCTAATGCCATGATTGACTAAAAATTGATTCTCATTGCTATATGGAGAGTTGATCCCATATGACTGGGTCTGGCAAAAGTGTTACCACAATTTTTGATAAACTAAAGTTTGAAAATTTTATGATGGAAAGTAATTGCAAGTCTTCTTCATTTCATCAAGTAATCCTCATAAAAATTTCCACCTGTATTTTGGCCAAACTTCAGGTGGACACTTTGGCCATATTAAATTAATTCTAGTTCCATGTTGATAAAAAACTGATACTTATTGCCATATATAGATATTAAACCCATCAGACTGTGCCTTTCCAAAAGTGTCTACCTGAGTTATGGCTAAACCTCAGTTGGACACTTTTATGATGCAGAGCAGCTAGGGAAAAAGTATTCTTCAGTTAACTTGGTATTCATAATAAATTTATCTTCCTGAAGTTTAGCCTAACTTCAGGTGGACAATTTCAGAAAGCACCAGTTAGTCACTATCCATCAAAAAAGTGTCCACCAAAATTTTGGCTAAATTTGTGGTGGACCCCTTTGATCAGCCACAGTCAGATGAGATCAACTCTTTAGATGGAAATGAGGATGATGTTTTGGTCAATCATGGAAATAGAAGTAGTTTGATGTGGCCAAATTACCCCCCTGAAGGTCAGACAAACCTCACAAGGACACTTTTTAGCAGGGAGTAACTGAGAAAAATCCATTTATCAGAAGGAAAATCTTTTATTGGATAGATGCCAAGGTTTCATACTTGTGTATTATGGTCATTATTATATTTTGAAAGTGTTTGTCCAAGCAATTTCATTGCCCATCATGACACATTTTGTTTTAAATGTTTCAAACTGCGTGATACAGTATTAAGGTGTCACATAGTATAATTAAGTTCTATTAAGTGCCCTCCTATGATGCCTAAATTTATAATTTAATATCTTACATAACAATTTTTTTTATATAAATTCATCAATATTTTATTTTATTATCAAATTTAATAGAGCAAGTATCCTGAATTATTATATATGCATAAGCTTAGGTTAGATCAATTTGAGCTCAATTTTTGCTCAACAGAGGACCAAAATCAAGTTCTGGAGGATCAACTTGTGCATAATTTGGAATCAGTTGATATTCTGTCTATAATCAATCTGAGAATAAATGTAAATCTAACTCTAATTTACTTATGTTTATAAAGTATTCATAAACCTTGCATAATTAAGGGACACTCTAAATTTCAAGAGAGGGGATTGCTAGCAATTCACCCCTAGATTTCCCGTGGTGAATGGCTTCTGTGTACTGGCCACACACTGCCTGCATTTTTCCCATGTGAATAGCTTCATTTTTAGCAAATTTATCTTTTTCAAACTTTAATTACCCCACATTCTACGCCCACTGTGGGGAAACACTCTAAAATAGGCAAGAGGCGCTTATTTAGTGTCCTAGCTAAATTTTTAATGCATTGACCCTCTTTATATGCACTAATTTCATTAATTACCTCACTCTTGGTGCCTTATTTCACTACCATGCTTAAATTTGCCTAAAATTAGTCAAAAATTTACCCGTGCAAGCGCCTGCCAAGGACTGCATGTAGTTACCCCACATCTCACACCTTTTTTTGGGTTTCTAGGTGGTTTCTCAGTCAATTTTGGTTATTTTTGAATGGGGATTTCACGTAGTATAATTTCAGGATTAGCCCCATCATTTCTACTGTTAATACTTCTTATTATTAAGCATTTAGTAGCCTTAATTTTCCCTCTTTAGTCTTCTATATTAATGTATAATATGCATATACTCTTTTTTTACTTATTCTTTAATTTTGATGGATTTTCCCTATTATTACAGGATTTTGGCAGGTGATATTCTTTTAATTATGTTATGGGTCAATAGGGATGTTGATGGAGATGTCTATTAGTTGGATGGAGGTGTCATTAACTGTGTATAGGACTGTTAAATCAAGGGACTCATTGGGGAAGTTATTGTGTATAAAAGAAGGAGGTTTTGGGTCTTGTTTTCTACATTCTTTATCATTACAATTAAATCATATAACCCAATCAATTACAATAAATATCAATAGCACTTACAAAGTCTCTGAATAGTATCTGAATTATTAAATCTATTTTTCTACTAACCATATAATTGTAAGCCATAAATATAATTAGTGAGATTTATATTGCTGAGACCTTTATATTGAATTATATTTTACTACTTATTGGATTTGTACTACAGTTTTCATATAGGACCATTTAAATCTTCTAGACACAGACCATTCAAGATAGTTCACGTCTTTGTACTTGACCTCAGCCTGACAATTGGGGACCTTTCCTCAAGAATTCTGTTGGTTATCATCCAGTAAGTAAAAATTCAAAAAGAGGCTACACATAAATAAAATCCCTATAGAAATCTTTTGATAATTACAACAGGTTTTGGTCACTTATGTAGTGATTTCAGAAAAAGAAGCCCTGTTATATAATGAAACTGTGATATTCAATCAACAATTTTACCACTAATTTAACATAAAATTGTTATTAGTGGGAGTCTGTCAATAGACCAATTAAATTTGTGTTCTTTGCAGATAATAAACCATTGAAACTGATTAATTGTTTTCTTTTAACAGGACTCTTAATCCCTTTCTATTGGTTTTTAACATTCATTAAATAATCAAAAAGAATCTTACTGACATTTTTTTCTTTTTTAAATATAAAAACAGGGCTACATATTGTAGACCAGTTAAATCAAGTGACCACTTAAAAGCATATTTGACTTTTGGCACTTAAAAAATTCACTTCATACCTATAAGTAAGCAATAAAATTGTCTTCAGTGGTATTGATAAATACTGATAAAACTCCTTTTTGAAGTTTTCATATCAAAAATTTCAATTCTTTAAATAAATTCCATGTAAAAAATGTGTGACAACAATGACATTTTAAGTAATAAGGCAAAACCTTATAACTTAAGAAATAGAGCTGAAAGACCTGTTACAGGACATTCAAATGGAGGGCCCGGACTCTCCCATCATAAACAACACTCCACCAATGTCTCTGGAGGAAAGGGAAAAACCTTTAAAACAAGTATCAATAAATAAAACAAAAAACACATTACAAGAACAAATTCACTCCCTCTCCACCCTACTGAAAACCTTGACAATATGAGTCAAAAATATAGTAAACCAGATAAACAATCTGGAGAAAATGGCAGCTCAGGGTTTCATAGAAGTCAACCAAGCTCTAGTGGACATAAAGGCTCAACAACCAACAGTGGCAACCAGCAGTACCATAGCAATACCTCCAGTCCAAGAAGAGGATCAAAAATTCCAGTCAGCAAATGTAAGTGGGACTGGTACGCCCAAAACTACAACATCCCTTCTCAACAGCAGGGCTCCAGCAGTCACCCTTACAGGGGAAAGGCAAGGAGAGGAGGGTAAATGGGATAAGACCTTGGTAAGTCATCCATCTTCTCATAATCAATTATATCATCCTAACAATGAATTACTTATAGGTAATGAGATTGATAAGGAATTGTTGAATATAATTGATGAGGATTAAAAGAATTATTCATTTGATAATACCATGTTAAACTTGTCTTTAAATGAGGAAAATGTAAATAGTTTTATTGATCACCAGGATAATGCTATTAATATAAAAATGGAACCAAATGAATTAAATCTTGAACCTGATGATGAGTCATCTGAATTAGACATGGAGAAAATTGAATATTTTTTAAAAGAAAATCCAATAGAATCAAAAATAATAAATAAATTATTATTAAGAATTGAAAAATTGGAAGAGTTCTCTAAAGAGTCAAACCATAATACAGAAAGTGTATTATTAAAACTCACACAATCATTGAGTACAACAGCCAATAGGTTAAAAATTATTGAAAACTCAAATAATGTATTTACCAATGAAAATAAAAGATTGAACTCTAAGATTAAAAATTTAGAAAGTAGATTAGAACAGTCTCAGAATATTATGGCTACCGTAGAGGGACATGTAAAATTGTCTTTTTTCAAATTTTAATGATACCTTGACTCATGTACCTGTAACAAAAGATAGGTTACAAAGAGTAGAAATTGAAATAGCCAACATTTTGAAAAATACTGATAACGTAAAAGATAATACCTCTTATGTGGAAAGAGTACTGGTTTTCATGAAACACTCAGATGATAAACAAATGATTGAACATGAACATAGTGTCATGGGCTCTGAGAACATAAAATCATTAAAAGATAAAATAAATTATCATCTTTCTAAAGTAAGTGAGTTACTTAATATTCCTCAGGTTAGGTAAGCAAAAACTAACCAAAAGAACTGGCCTAAGTTAGATCAATACCCTTCTTTTGACAGGGATTCAAAGTCTGATTGGAAACAATTCATTCAAAAAATTGATAACTTAAAATTTTCATACAAATTACCTGATGAAGAAATTACTTCAAAGTTAATATCTTTATTTACAGATGTGGCCTTATTATTGTTTGAATCTGTATTGAGTGAGGGAATTAATTACTCCTGGAATAAATGGAAGGCACTAATTGAAAGGCAATTTGGTGGCCCAAAATTTAGAATCACTCAACAAATATTGTATGAAAGAACAAGATATAATCCAAATGCTGGAGATAAACCTGTGGTCTTTTTAATTAATTTAATAAAAATCATGAAAGCTATGGATCCAAAAATGGATTATGATGAGTGGAAAGAAAAAATAATATATAAATTGCCTATATTAGTTAGAGACATTATTGTAGCTAGAACTGAAACCATCAGAGATACTTCTGGGTTCATTAATGTATGCAATGAAATATTATTAAACCACAAATATGAAACCAAGTATAATAATTACAGACAGAGTGTTGTAGTAGTAAAACCTACTACAAGTAAGTTGCCAGTGGAGAAGAAAAAACCTTCAGCTCCCCTTGTACCTAAAATACAAGAAAATAACACTTGTTACAAATGTAGTGAACCTTGGGTTAAGAATCACACTTGTAAGAAAAGAATTAATGTTATTTAAAACTCAAAAAATTCTGAACCAAGTAATAATGAAGATGAGAAAGTGGAATCCAGTGAGGATTGTAAAAGTAACATTTCTTAAAGTGATGATGAACATGAGATATTTGTATTAGAACAGGATGTTATGTTCCTGAATTATGCTATACTTCAGACAGATACATCTTTAACTTCCATTGAAAAAGCTGAAATAATTAAAGATGTATCTCATGATACTTACAAAATAACACCTATCAGAGCACCTGTTATTATATGTGGAAGAGAAATGAATGCCATACTTGACACTGGGACTGCAGGTAGTGTAGTTTCTATTAACACATTAATGAAGCTTGACAGTAAGTATAAAGAAAAACTAGAACCTGTACAGACAAAGAACTGGAGGGGTTTTGGTTCAGTATTAAATTCAATTGGCAAATACATAACTGCTGTATTCTTTAAATATAATAATGGATATGTAAGAGCAGTGTGTGAATTTGTTGCAATGGATAATAATAATTTTAGTGATTGGTTTATTATTGGCAATGACTTATTGACAAAATTTAGCGTTAAACTAGATCCTGCAAACAGTTGCTTCACTATAGGTGTAAATGGTGAAAGAAAATTCAAGATATGTTCTCTAAATTCAGTTTATTCCATTTCTCCTAAAGAGGAAAAACTGCAAGGTGGAAGAACCACCACTGAAGTGGATGAAATCCAAAAAGCCTCTTTCAGTCCTCAACTCTCAAAAATTGAAGAAGACAATATTTTGAGATTGATAAAATCTTATCCTATGGCATTTGCTCATGTTTCAAATGAACTAGGATGGGTCAAAGATCATGAGATGAAAATCTCTTTAAGTTGTGATTTGGATATTATTCCTGGCAGCTTGAAAAAGAAACCTTACCCAGCTTCTCCTGAAAAAAGTAAAGACATTGAAGACAAAATAAAAATGCTGTTAGAAATGGGTATTGTTGAGAAAGTGGAAACAACACCTAAGTATTGTGTTATTTCACCAGTATTAATCTCTTATGAAAAAGATATGGCAAGATTATGCAGTTATTATAGAGCTCTTAATACATTAACTGTGGATGATATTTACCCTCTACCAAAGATAGCTTCTATCCATGCTACCTTACAAGGAGAAAAAAATAATTCCTGTCTGGATGGAAACAAAGGTTACCACCAGATTCCTGTGGAAAAGAATTCTCAGAATTAGTTATTAATAACAACACACATGGTAATATATAAGTATGTGAGAATGCCCTTTGGCCTAAAGAATGCACCTTCAGTCTTCCAAAAATTGATGGATAGTATTTTTCATCAGGAAATGGTTGAGGGATGCCTTTTGGTTTATATTGATGACATCATAGTGTTTTCAAAAACATATGATGAACATTTAAATCACCTGAAAAGAGTCTTTCAAAAGATGGATGAAATTAATATGACAATTGCATTAAAGAAATGTAAGTTTGGATTTCAATCCTTGAAAGTACTTCGACATGTTGTATCTGGATTAAAAATTTGTGTTGACCAGAATAAGGTGGCAGCAATCAAAAACATTGGTATACCTAAGAATGTAAAAGATGCTCAAAGTTTTTTAGGTATGTGTGGATATTATAGAAAGTTTATAAAAAAATCCCAATCTATTGCAGCCCCTTTAACAACATTAATCAGGAAAAATGAGGCTTTCATTTGGAATAATGAAAGAAAACACACCTTGAATAAAAGTGAAGGAATTTTTAATGTCAGATCCAATATTGGGACTTCCAGATTTTAATTTACCTTTTACCTTGTACACTGATGCAAGCTTCACATGGTTAGGTGCTGCTTTAAAGCAGAAACAGATAATAAATGGAAAATTATCTGAAGTAGTTATCTGTTATATATCCAGAACCTTAAGAAAGACAGAAATAAGGTATGGTGCCACACAACTGGAATGTTTAGCCATGGTGTGGGCCTTGGAGAAACTTCATTACTATCTGGAAGACCAGAAGTTTGAATTAATAACAGATTGCAGTGCAGTAAAATCATTACTAAACATGAAAACACCTAATAGGCACATGTTTAGATGGCAACTAGCTGTACAAGAGTACAGAGGAAGAATGAAAATCACTCATAGAGTAGGAAAATTGCATTCTAATGTGGATTTATTATACAGTTGTCCTTTGCTAAATGATACTGAAAACCCAGCTTAGGTACCTGAAAATGAGGTTATACATATATTTTGGATTTACAAAGTGGATTTAGAGGAATAGTTTATGCAAACTATATTAGAAAGTTATTCATCTGATAAAGATTTGACTAAACAATCTACCATTCTAAATGATTCAACTAATGCCTCCATGAGTGCATTAATGAAAACCTTGACTCCAAAGTATATAAATGAATTTGATAAAGATAAACGTTCAATTGAAGATGGATATATATATTACAAGAAAAAGCTAAGTAATGTAATAGTTATACCACCTTCTATGAAAGAGTTAATGTTAAGCACTTGTCATGATGACATCTTAGCTGGTCATTTTGATTTTAACAAAACATTAACCAGAGTTAAAAATACAGCCTGGTGGATAAACATGAAAGAAGATGTACAAAAATACATTGAAACATGTGACTCTTGTCAGAAATCTAAAAGATTAACTGGGAAGAGATCTGGGTTGTTACAAAAAATAGAGCAGCCAAAGGCTCCATGGGAAATTATAAACATGAGTTTTGTAACTGGCTTTCCATTAGCAGGAAAAGAAAGATTCAATTCTTGCTGGGTAATTGTAGATAGATTAACAATGATGTGTAAATTTATCCCTACCTATAAAGAGTTATCTGCAAAAGACTTGGCATTACTATGGTGAGCTCAAATGATGAATATTGCTGGGTTCCCAAAAGCCATAATCTCTGACAGAGACCCTTGATTTACTTCAGAGTTCTGGAAATCTTTGATGGAAGTATCAGTTTGTCATTTGAGATTGTCTACAGCACACCATCCACAAACTGATGGCTTAGCTGAAAGAATGATACAAACTCTTGAAGAGATGATCAGAAGATATTGTGCCTTTGGAATAAAATACAAATACAATGAGAAATTCACACATGACTGGGTAACATTAATTCCTGGCCTTGAATTTTCTTATAATATCACAACTCATTCTTTAACAGAGAAAAAACCATTTGAACTCTGGCTGGGATACATACCAAATACCCCAGTAAATCATTTAAATAAATTACCAAGGTTAGATCTACACCCTGGCACTTAATCCTTTATTCATATGCAACAAGTGTGTAGAAAGCATGCAAAAGAATGCATCCAAAAATAATCTGAATATGAAAAGAAAAGGTGGGATAAATATCATAAAGAATTTGAATCCAAAAAAGGAGATGAAGTCCTAATTTCAACACTACATTTTAACTTACAAGGTAATGTTAAATTAAAGGACCCTTTGTAGGACCTTTTTTAGTAAGAAAAATGGTTGGTAATAATGCAGTGTAAGTCATATTATATGCCCCATATGATAGGAAACACCCAGTTTTCCCTATCTCATTATTGAAACCTTACCATGCAAATGATCCTGACTTATTTCCAAAAAGAAGGGGAAGGCCTAAAAAGCAAGCTGAAAAAATTGTGGAAAATAAAGAGATTGAAAAAATACTCAATAAATAATCCTTACTAAAAAAAATGAACTGAGTATTTATTAAGATTTAAGGGGAAATCAAATGAATTTGATAAATGGATACCTGAAAAAAAAATTCAAATTTATCCTCCCTTCTTAAAAAATTTAAACAGAAATAAATTTCTGTTCAACCAGCTGAGGGGTTAAAAACCAGTACTCATAATATTTTATTATGTTTTGTTTCTTTAAAAAATTAATCTTTAATGCTACAGAGTTAATCTGAATACCTGAAAAATAACAAATAAATAAGGAAAATGTATAACTTATCATTTATTTTATTGTTTTTTTTGGTGGGCAAGCGTCAGCCTGTATATCCCCAGGACTGAGTAAAAAGTACATATAAGTTAGGTTAAACACATGAACTATACATGGGAACAATAAATTAGAGTACATAAACAGTATACATAAGTAAAATTATGATAATATACAAAAAATGCCATTATAACACCTTATATACATGCATATATCCACCTTTTATAAATCTTATGTACTTAATATTAAGTTGGAATATGTTAGGGTAGTCTTAAGAAGCTTAATTATAAGGCTACATAATTTTTAAATACACTTAAAGCTGTTATTTTCATTGTTTGATGCAAAAAACAAGAAATGCGCTTTAAATCACTTAAAAGTTGATTATATGCACTATAAATTTATGAATATTAAAAATGTGCTTTAAAAGTTCAATTTGTCTCAATTAGGACTATTGATTTGGCTACTCAAATGCATAAAAATAACACTTTTCAAATTCGGTGTTTTTTATGCCAGAAATGGCTTCTGTGTACTGGCCACACACTGCCTGCATTTTTCCCGTTGCAGAAAATCCTATAGTGCTAGCTATAGGCCTTGACCAAGGGAGTTGGAGTAAAACCAGAAAGAAAAACAAGTGAGATATATCTGCTACAGTAAATTAGTTCCTGTTTACCAAAAGCCCCTTTTCCAATCCACTTGACTGCTTGATCAGCCAAGAAAGTAGTCCCCAGACAGACTACCAGACCAGTGTCCACACCAGAGAAAGCAATGATACTTGATGTAGGTTGCAAATCCACACCAGAGAGAGCAATGATACTTGCTATAGCTTGCAAGACTATAACAGAGAAAACAGTTGCTAGTAAAGCTAAATGAAGAGCTTACTTGCAACAAAACACAGCCAAAATGTGGCCAACAACAGTGGAAACTGCCTGAGAAACCGTATATAATCACCAGATGGTTGTATGATAATTAGATATTCCCCAAACTGTCTTATGCAGTATATACACACAGACCACCCCTCTAAGATTGATGCACAGCAACACATTTGGCACCTGCACCAGCTAAATTGAATATAAAACCCTTCAGAAGCACTCCCCAACCTCCTAAAACAGAGGCGGCCGGGCCAACTGAAGCGGCCCCGCCTCCCTGAAGCCAGAAAACCACTAAAAACATCTAATCTACTTAGAAAAATGCACTACCACTACTAAAACCCTTAAAGCATGAAATTAAGCTATGACAACATTGGGACATAAAAGTTAGAGCCAAACTAGACCTATCCAATTGTACTAAGCACTTAACCCTAAGACTTAAGGTTAGCCAGTAAAACACGAAAAACAAAATTAAACAGCTATCTTTTATAATGAAATATGAGGAAATGACCCCTTTAAACTTGGAATATGAAAAATGTCCACAAGACATGAAATGTAGATAAAACCGGGGCTATCCAATGGTAGTACCCACATACCTGCAGTCCAAATATTCACAGAATAAATCCAGAAAAACACCCAATTCTTCAACCAATGTCAATTAAGACATGCACAAACAGCACCAAACTGCACAACAAAGGCCCCTGCCAATGTTGGAAGCCCACACCGTGTGAATAGCTTCATTTTTATCTAAGTTAGCTTTTTCACACTATAATTACCTCAAATTCTATGCCCACTGTGGGGAAACACACTAAAATAGGCAAGAGGCGCTTATTTAGTGTCCCAGCTTAATTAATAATGCATTGACCCTCTTTATATGCACTAATTTCATTAATTACCTCACTCTTTGTGCTCTATTTCACTACAATGCTTAAATTAGCCTAAAATTAGTCAAGGATTTACCCGTGCAAGCGCCTGCCAAGGACTGCATGTAGTTACCCCACATCTCACACCCTTTTTTGGGTTTCTAGGTGGTTTCTCAGTCAATTTTGGTTATTTTTGAATGGGGATTTAACGTAGTATAATGTCAGGATTAGCCCCATAATTTCTACTGTTAATACTTCTTATTATTAAGCATTTAGTAGCCTTAATTTTCCCTCTTTAGTCTTTTATATTAATGTATAATACGCATATACTCTTTTTTTACTTATTCTTTAATTTTGATGGATTTTCCCTATTATTACAGGATTTTGGCAGGTGATATTCTTCTAATTATGTTATGGGTCAATAAGGATGTTGGTGGACATGTCTATTAGCTGGATGGAGGTGTCATTAACTGTGTATAGGACTGTTAAATCAAGGGACTCATTGGGGAAGTTATTGTGTATAAAAGAAGGAGGTTTTGGGTCTTGTTTTCTACATTCTTTATCATCACAATTAAATCATATAACTCAATCAATTACAATACATATCAATAGCACTTACAAAGTCTCTGAATAGTATCTGAATTATTAAATCTATTTTTCTACTAACCATATAATTGTAAGCCATAAATATAATTAGTGAGATTTATATTGCTGAGACCTTTATATTGAATTATATTTTACTACTTATTGGATTTGTACTACAGTTTTCATATAGGACCATTTAAATCTTCTAGACACAGACCATTCAAGCTAGTTCAAGTCTTTGTACTTCACCTCAGCCTGACAAAAATAAAATTAAAATTAAAATTAGAATTAAAAATAAAAATAAAAATAAAAATAAAAATAAAAATAGAAATAGAAATAAATTTAAATTTAAAATTTAAAATAAAATTAAAAATAAAAATAAAAATAAAAATAATACAAAACAAATTTTTTTTATATATATCTGTTAGCTGTTATTATTTTTTTCTATTTAGTAATTTTTTTTAAATTCTTTTATTTAATGATGGGATGAAGAAGCCTCTGGCGGTTGGTCTGGATGGTGTTGGAACTTTTTTTCTTGTTTGGATTAGAGGAAGAACTGTGTTCTTTGTAGTGCAGGAGGCTGGAGAAAGTATACAGGTTATAGTGGTCAGGAACTGGGTCAGAAGGTAAACTGTGGGAAGAAGAAGAAGAAGCAGAAATGGAGTGCTGGACAGTGTGCTTGATAATTTGAGACATCTTCCAGTGGTCATCAAGGAGTTTTTTTCTCAGATTCTTCTCAAAATCATTCAACAGACCATGGAGAGAAAAGGCCTTAAACATGTTTGAACAAATCATTCTAAGGTGTTGCTTCATATCAGTGTTATCCAGCATCAAAGTAGTTTCTAGGGGTTGGCCAGTTCCAAATTCGGTTTCAGGAGGCGGGGTTCCAACTAAAAACAGAAGAATTGGTTCAATAATTATTCTCTTTTGAAGAAATTGAATTTTGTTATCTTATTTTGGTACTTACAGATTGGGAGATCTTCAAATTTGTATGCAGCCAGAATCTGGACAGCTGAAGAGTGTTGAATAGGTGTTTTAGGAGGGTCCACCAGATGGATGTATGGATTTTAGGGGTCATCCTCTAAATGGTGTTGAGAAGATGAAAGAGAAGAAGGAGGTTCCTGTTACCTGGTTGCAGCAGCAGGGATGTTGTTGTTGTTATTGTTTATATTAGTGCTTGGTGCAGATTTGGTAGATACTGGTGGAAGAGTGCCAGGTTGATTGAAGGAAAGACCAGGAGATGGTGATCTGCTGGATGAAGATCCAGAAGAAATAGAAGTATCAGAGTAATAATTGGCAGCCAGAGAGGTGAATTTGTTTCTTCCTGAAGTAACAGGTGTTTTGCGTTTAAAAACAGTGTTGGCTGTTCTGGTGTTTTCAGTGGGTCCTCTAGGAAGCCTTATAGAGATGTTGTAGTTTCTGGTGTTGATAGAAGAAGAAAGGGTGTCAGTACACATTGCTCTGGGAGCATTAGGAGTTTTTGGTGTGGAGTTATTGGTGTTGGATGGAAGAATTTGGCTGTTTTATGGCTGAAATTGGATGGTCTGAGCCTGATTTTTGTTTTCTGATGAGGCGGGCGGGCCGCCCAATGTCGGGAGAGCTTCCTGGACGTGGTCTAGCAGCCTAGGAGCTGAATTTGGCACCATTTTTTATGAATTTGCTAAGAGGAAAGCAGATTCTTGAGAAGATAAAGCTGGTCTTTCAGGAATGGTCTTGGAAATGGAATGGTGGGATCTTCTGGAAGGAGCAGAAGACAAGGAGGAAGAAGCAGGTCCAAGCTCTGGTGACCTGGTAGGTGATCTGGATATATATTTGTGTGAGGGTGAAGGCGGAGGTATTGGGTAGTTGGGATCTCTGTCACACCTTTATTTTTGGAATTGAAAGAATCACAGGCACTGTTATAGAATTTGGCCTGGTAAGTAGGAAGAGTGAATGTTCAAGGTCTGCACATGTGTATGCACTGTTTACAAGCGTAGTCCTTAGGAGCAGAGAAGCAGGGAAGGTCCAATGGGTCAAAAAATGGTGATCCAGCCATAACCTGTGAAGGAGAAATAGTGGAAAGAAAAGAGATGAATAAACAGATTTATCAGTGATGTGTAGATGGTGAAGAAAGAGTGGATGCTCAGCAGGCTGGCTGCAGAGCATTGTGCATGGAGGCGGTTCCGCCTTTGCTATGCAACAGTCCAGCAAGACTTTAAACTTAACACTAGTCAGTCCATCAAGACTTTAAACTGAGAAATGGTATAGTCTCCCAAGACTATAAACTGAGGATGGTTTAATGGTTGAGTCCTTCAGGACTATAAACTGATAATGGGAGTTGGTGTGATTCTGGCAGAGGGCATCCAAGGGGGAGTCTCTGAATTTTTTTAAGGCAAGTGTGGGGGTAACTGATGAGCTGGCTACTCTGTAGAACAGTTACCCCAGAATGTTAATTTGTTTCTTTGGGTCTTAAATGTTTTGATCTCTGGTTCTGCCTTTTTGATTTAGGTTTTTAGTCCCCCAAGACTATAAAATGAGAGCTGTTAGTCCCCCAAGACTTAAAACTGAGGATTAGTCCCCCAAGACTTTAAACTGAGGAATTTTTTATGATGATTGGCAAAATTCAGGAAGTCTGGAGAGGTCAAGAATTTTCTTTTATTTCTAAGTCTAGAGATTAATTAAGAGTCAGGAGGCAGAAGAGAATCAAGAGATGTAACAAAATGTTCAGCATTGGCTTTGAACTGGTGTATGAGGTTCTTCCTTTTCTCAAGATCCTGTGGGTCCCTAGCAGGAGTGGATTGGAAGTAGTTTAGTAAGAGATGCTTCTGTTGAGAAGAATGATGTTGAAATTTGTCCTTAATGGTGGGCAATGGGTTAGGTAGGGGTGCTTCAATGGTTCCCACATTGTCATCATTGCTGTCAGGAGGGAAAGAAGCTGGAAATTTGTCAGATTGGAATTCAGTATGAAGAAGTTTTGTGCTTACCATCAGAAGGACCACGGATGGTAGATCTAGTGGTAGTAGAGGTGTTGGCACTCTTTTTTGAAGGGTGTAATTTGTGGACCAGTATGGGAATAAGGATAGATGGCCTGAATCTTTTGGTGCTGGTGGAAGGTGGATCAGGTTGTGGAGAAGGAGAAGACGTTGCAGAGGACAATGGAACAGGTCTGAAGCAAGTCTTCTTTCTAGAGTGGCAGGCATTGCAGTAGGTTCTGTAGGGATGAGCCAGTGGTGAGATTTTACAGATGAGATTGTTGTCAATGCAGTATTGGCAGGGTCCCATGTCAGTAGCAGATTTGGAGAGAAAGCTGAACATGGTGGTTGTGGTAAAGGAGAATGTGGACATTCTCTATTGGAAGGATGATGTGGCCTTCCAACATTGGCGGAGCCCTTTTTTGGTTTGTTTGGTGCTGTTTTGGTATGCCTTAAATGGCATTGTTAAATAATTAGGTGTTTTTCTAGAATTATGCAGCAAATATTGGGATTAAGGGGAAGCGGACACTTCCATTGGATAGCCCTGAGTTTTCTCTATATTTTATGTCATCAGGACATTTTTCATAGTCTAAGTATTTGGGGGATAATTTCTCATTTTTCATTTTAAAAGATTGCTGTTGAATTTTGTTTTTTGTGTTTTACGGGCTAACCTTAAGTCTTAGGGTTAAGTGCTTAGTACTGTTGGAATGAGCAGAATTTTCTCTACATTTCATGTCACAATGTTGTTATAGCATAATTATGTGTTTTTAAGGTTTTAGTAGTTGTAGATGATTTTTCTAAGTATTTTGGGTGTTTTTGGTGGTTTTCTGGCTTCAGGGTGGTTGGGCTGCTTCAGGCGGGCGGACTGCCTGCATCAGTGCTAGAGGGCTGGGAAGCGTTTCTAGGGAGGTTTTATGCAATTTGGCAGTCAGGAACGCCAAATTTGTTGGTGTGCATGGTCTCTTAGTTAGTAGTCTGTGTGTATATAGTGAAGAAGACAGTTTGGGGCAACTCTAATTATCATACAACCATCTGGAGGTGATATCCTTGTTTCTCACTCAGTTTTCACTGTTTTTTGGCCACAATTGGCTGTGTTTGTTGCAAAGTGAGTTCTTCATTTAACTTAACTTGGCAACTGTTTTCTCTGGTGTAGTCTTGCAAGCTATATCAAGTATTATTGCTGTCTCTGGTGTGGATTTGCAACCTACATCAAGTATTATTGCTTTCTCTGGTGTGGAAATTAGTCTACATTTCAGTTCTTTGGTTTGGTAGTCTGTCTGTAGACTACTTTCTTGACTTATCAAGCAGTCAAGTGTATTGGAAAAGGGGCTTTTGGTAAACAGGAACAAATTTACTATAGCAGGTAAATCTCACTTATTTTTCTCTAGGGACAGGGGTTTTACTCCAACTCCCTTGGTCAAGGCCTATAGCTAGTACTATATGATTGTCTACAATGTGAAACACAATCCCAAAGCCCGTCATACAGAAGAAACCTGTTTTTAATTACATCCTCATTTGCATCCTAAAGAAATTAAAAAGGGGATCAAAAATCCAAGGCTCCAGAAACACCTGATAAGGCATCTATGGCTTTTGAGATAGACCAATTTATTCAGCCCTCTTAATCATGCCCTTATGGCAGTCACCACTTCCTACTTTCATTTTGAGTATATTTTGGATAGTGGTGCCTCCAGGAATATGTTTGACACTATCAACCACTTTTTTAAATTTACACCTTATGAGTCTTCAATCATTATTGGGGATGTTAAAAGAATTAAATCCTTAGGCTGTGGCACCTTTGCCCTCAAAAGTGGAGACCTCCTTTTACATTTTGAAGATAGCTTATATGCTCCTGACTTACAATCTAGCTTTTTAAGCTTGATGCGCATCTTGAATGGAGGCTGTAAACTGAACACAGCCCAAAATGGTCTTGAATTTGTTGTTATGAAGAATGATAATATTATCTTAAGTGGAATTATTGAAAACAACTTGCCATACCTTATGCTGCAATTGCCGACTGACTAGCCTGATCAAGAAAATACTTGAACAGACTCTTATGAGACATGGCATAATAGGGTTAGACACCTCAATGCACAACAACTATTAAATATGTGCAGTAAGGGCCTTCTTCATTTCTCTGGCTCTCCACCTGTTTTTCCTTGCACAGTTTTTGTTAATGCTAAACTGCATTTCTCCCCTTTCCTTGGAAATTTACCTAAGGCAAATTTTCCAGTTGAGTTCATCCATGCTGATTTAAGTGGTAAAATCTCTCCTCCCACACTCAATGGTAATCAATATCATTATCAACTTAATGATGCATTTTAATCCTATCAATTTGTTTTTATACTCAATGAAAAATCTGAAATGTTTCAAATATTTAAAAACTTCAAAAAATTAGTAGAAAACAATTTTTTACCTTATAGAGTTACTCACCTAGTTAATGATTGAGGGGGAGAGTTTATTAATAATGAATTCAATAAATTTTTGAATGAGGAGGGAATTGTAATGCATGTTACTTCACCATATACTCCACAACAAAACCCAATTTCTGAAAGAGGAAATTGGACCACCACTGAAAGGGCTAAAGTGCTTTTATTTCCTAGTAATTTGCCTAAAACTTTTTGGGGAGAAGCAGTGAATACCTCTGTTTATTTACATAATCACTCCCCTACTTCCTCTCAAAAAATGAAAACACCTTATGAGGTGTTATTTAATTATGGTCCAAAGATTGATGATCTAAAAATTTTTGGGTGTGCGGCATATTCTCTTATCCTAAAGACTCTTTGTGGTGGTAAATTTGAGCCCAATTCCTTGTTGAACATTTTGGTGTGTTATGATGATAAGTTATCATAATATTGCTTATATCATTCAGGTTTAAAAAGATTTGTTATTCACATGATGTCATATTTTATGAGTCATATTTTCCATATGCTGAATTTGCAGATTTTGTTGATGAACCTATTAGGGGGTATCAATGTTCAGGGATCCGCAATTAGGGATCAGTAATTTTTTTTCCTGGGATAAGACATTATTAATTGTAGAAGATTCTTATCCACTAGCCCCAGGGCTAGTGGATAAGAAATCCACGATAATGCATTATCCCGCCTCTTATACCCCAATTTCCATTCCTAATTCCTGATCCCAAACTCATCTCATCCATGATGGATTTGCAAGAAAGTCACATGACTCTTAATTGCTGATGCCATCCTTAAGTCTTTCCTCACTCTATGCTACTTAATTTTAGTGGCGAACACTTAAGTTTTTTTTCTATCTACACACCCCAAATGCACATTTGGCGGTGAATTCCCACTTCCCTCATCACATAACCCTTCCACCGGCAACAATGAAACACCTCTCTACTAGACGGCTACTTCACTCCACTATTAATGCCATCACTTTACTTTTAGCTCTCTACTATAAATCTGACTCTGATTTGGAAGATGCTTTAGCTTATATGTGTTTACTTTCCAAAAAGTGTTACATCATCACCAGGGGGCCAAATCTTTATCATGATCCCCGATATGATCTGGCCTCCATTCTCAACATTCCTCATTTAAACTTCACCCAACTTTTTAGAACTTCTCCCGATTCTTTCTTCAAACTTTATCAACTCATTTCTGAACATCCTATCTTCCATAACAATTCTCATAACAAACAGCGTAATCCTACCATCCAACTTGCTGTTGCTCTATGTCGCTTTGGCTCAAATGTAAATGGTGCTGCTATAAGACCTTTGGATAATCTCTTTAACATAGGATATGGTACCATGATATTATACACCAAGCGCTGTATGATTGCTATCCTTTCCCTCAAGTCTCAAACTCTTGCTTTGCCAACTCCAAAACAGCGACTTGAATCCTCTCAAGTAATGCAAGCTGAAGGTTTCCCTGGCTGTGTAGGATTTGTTGATGGCACAACTATAACTTTGAGTCAAAAGCCTGCTCATGATGGAAACCATTATTTTGATCGCAAAAAAAGGTTTCTTCCAAATCTTCTCCAAGTTCTCATCTTTTACAATCTAACTTTTTATTTTCTTTCTAGATACTCTATTGCCATTCAACTTGTATGTGATGTCAATAAAAAATTTATTGCTTTTCACAGTGGCTGCCCTGGATCATGTCATGACTCTTCTGTCTTCCAAAGAATGAGGATTTCTCAATCCCCTGACTCATACTTTGACAAATCTCAGTACCTCCTTGCAGACTTAGCATATGCAAGTGGAAAGTACATTATACCTGCTTTCCGTGGTGCAACTTCAGAAAATGACCTTAAAACTGCCTTTAATTATCACCTTGCACAATCAAGAGTACAAATTGAACATGCTATAGGTATTTCAAAAGGACGATTTTCTAGTCTTCGGGAGCTCAGAATCCAATTTCAAAAAAAATTGGAGATCAAAACTGCAAATCATTGGATCTTGACTTGCGTAATACTCCACAATATTCTTGCTGATTTAAAGGATGAGTGGAATGATCTTTATGAAGAAGAGGATCCTGAACCACCACCAGCACTCCCCTCCCTTGATTCACAAATCATTCAATCAACTGGCATACGTTCCATTATAATGCCAATTACTCTCCAACATTTCACTTTGCAACGCTTTTAATTTTTAATTTTTAATTTTTCATACTTTCTAAACGTCCTCTTTGTGTACTTTATTCACTTGGTTTTGTATTTTGGTTTGTTGCATATTCATTTTTTTTTTGAATTTACAGTGAATATCTTTTTTTTGGATGGCTCATTGGTTTTCTTTCACCAGCTCAACATGAAATCACATATTTTCTGAAATTGCATATTTTGTCAGTGATTTTTTTTTCATTCATCCCTCATATCCTTTTCCTATTCTCCTCCAACATCCCTCAAACAATTTGGTTTCATTCATTTTGTCATCTCATCTCTCCAGGTAAGTCATTTTATTCTTTTTTTTTTGATTTTTTGATTACTAATTATAATTTTTTTTGTTTTTTTCTGTTTATTTTATTTTTTTTATCTAAATTTTTTTTGTAAGTGGTTATTTTGGATTTCAATGGTATAATTAACCTTTTTTTTCTCTCCCTCTTTACTTTATTTTTTAGCTCCATCACCCTACTCTTCATCCCTCCTTGGCATTGTCATTATCCCCCCTTTCCCTTATTTCACTTTTTTTTGGCTCCATTTGTCAGCCAGGCTATTCCAGGAGTCCAGTAAATGATATATAAATTATAAAACCTTAAAGAGTGGGTAAGACTTGTATTTAATGAATATAACTTAATATTTTATTGCATAATGAAATTATATAAGAATTTTATTATATACAAGTGTTACATTAAATTTTTTGGTTATATATATTTTTATATACAATTAAATTGAGCATAATATAATATATTCTACAAATAATGGCGCATTTTTATGTATTTAATAATTATAAATTTATATTTAATTAATTGAAAAACATATATTATAATTACAAGTGTAAAATTGATTTATAATATATTTAAATTAATTACTTAAATTTATATATTAAATAATACCTCTCATATGATACTAAACAATAATTAATGACGCTTCTTTTGACCCTTAATTGTGTTAGAAAAAACAAATAAATTAATTTGGACTAAATTGAGATTAATTGCTTGTTTTGTTGCGTCAAATTATTTTTTGTTTCACTTAAAATGTCCTTTAATCAGAATGTACCATCTGTTTGGAATTATATTTCTCATAGTTCCTATGTTTCCAATCTTGTTTAGTTATTCACTATTGTCACTTACTGATTTGGGAATTGATGGCGGAGAAATTGGATTCTTAATTGGGGTTTTAATTATTTGTTTCATGTTTTTCTCTATATTGTTATGTTTCATTTACTCTTTTGATATATTTGTTTTATTCCATTCTAATCATTGTATTTACAAAGATAGTAGCGCTTCAGAGGACCCATTGCCTATAAAAGGGCCTTGGATAATCCCCTGTAGCCTCATCACTTATTACACACTCAACAAATTAAATAACTATTTTATTACGTTTATATTTTTTTTATTAGTAATACAAATCTAATTAAAAGTCTATATAACAAATTAAAGGTTGCTTTAAGTCTGATAGTAATTAAAATTGTTTGCCGCGCAGAACCCTTACATTTAAAAATATTATTGTTAATAAAATCTAAGTTTTTGTCACCTCTCAAAGTTGCTCACCGTTGTTTCCCTCTCAAATAAATTAAATATATATTACTTTGATTTATTTCTTTATTTTCCCTTGTCCTCCTCCTTCTCTCCTTCTTTTTCTCCTATTTTTCTTACCTCTTCTAGACGACTGACCGACATCATTTCATTGAAACACATACATTGCACATTCTTTATGCATTTCACTTACTCCATATTCAATTTCCCCACAATTCCAACATCAATCTTTCTCACTCTATTTTTCCTACGTTTCAACCAAGGTAAGCTTCATCTCCTTTTTTTCATGCCTATATGATATCTCATTCCTTTTATGAAAACTTCATACTTAAATATATGTATGACTCTTATCTGGATAACAGTGAACTTATAAAACTCCTTTTGATCTCATCTTCATTACCACTTTTCAAGTTTTTGTAAAATTTTGAAAATCAGACTCGGAATTAGGGTTAGTTTTATTCAAATCTAATGTTCTTTTTACTGAAGATTCTCCTGAAGGCTACCTTTCATTTCATGCAAACAGATTTGAATTTGATTCAGTGGTTGCTGTGATATTGAACGTTAAAGTTGAGCCTTTTTTTTCCCAATTTAAATTTTTATTTCATTTTTTTATGTAACAAATTAGGGTTAGGTTTATTTAAATCACATGTCCTTTAACTGAAGATTCTACTAAAGCATATCTTTCATTTTCCACAAACAGGTTGGAATTAGGTTCAGTGGTTGCTGAGATTTTGAACTTTGAAGTTGAGCCTTTTTTCCAAATTTCACTTGTCTTATTTCACATTTTTATATTGCATATTTAGAGGATAAGGATTCTGAAACTCTTATATGATTATTATCTAGGCATTTCAATTATATAGGCATATATTTGTTGGTCAAGAATATCACTAAAGCTCAAAAAGATGAAGATTTTCGCTTATGGGACACTCTACCTTCCTTTGACTCTTTTCTTGCTTTTTGACTCAAAAAGCTCTGTAATAAAGCATTTGAAAAAAATCATGAACTTGCAACCAAAGTTGGAATACCGAATTGGTGTGACTCCAAATGGGAAGATATCAGCCACAAATATCTTTTATTTTCTAATGTTATTATCACTCATTCTGGATTTCACAATAGGATTCATATCAATAGGAATGATGCCAATTTTCTTACTTTTGGAATATTCTCATATATCAATCCGATAACTGGCCACCCATTACCATCTCCAGCTAAAATCAAAGGACATGGTTTATATTTTCCAGACCACCGGTGCATCAATGATTTTGGTTTGGGAAATGGTATCATCAAAACTATTTGGAATTCTTCTCAGGATAATCATCAAACGACCAAAGCTCCTCCTGGTTTGGAATCCTGTCAAGATTTCACACATTTTGGTTGCTCATTTCAAATCAGTAATAAGTTGATACAAAGAATCAATAAGGTAAAGAAAGAAGGTAAAGTTATTTGATTTAAAAAAACTTTATCTAGATCCAAAAAGTATGGGGATTAGAGTTGTCATCGAAAATTTTATATTTTTTCATAAATTTTTAATAAATATTTTTTATATATCAATTTTCTCAAGTAATGTGATGAGCCATCAACCTTTGGTTGTATAACAGGTAATCATGATAACATTTATTTGTTTGATTTGTGAGGTTCCTCTTGCCTATACCTGTAGAAAGTCCCAAACTTTTGTTTCTAGACTTGGTCTGCATTTTGGCTTGAGGAATTGTCATCACTATAAACTAGGGAAATTGATATATATTAGATATTTATTTAATAATTTATGTAATTATATTAAATTTAGATGACTTCCACCCCTTAATTCAATAAAATGCAGGGGGGGGGTATTGCCAAATTTTCAAATCTAACATGTGAAATTGATGACTTAGAAAAATTTTGGTGATACCCACCCCTTGCTTCAATAAAATGCAGGGGAGAGTATTGCCAATTTTTTAAAACAGATATAGAATTTTTTTGACTTGTAAATATTTTGGTGAAAATTTTTTGGTGATACCCATCCCTTACTTCAATAAAATTCATAGGGGGTTTTGCCAAAATTTCTTTTAAGACTTGTGAAATTCTTGACATGTAAGAATTTTTGGGATACCAGTAAAATGCAGGAGGTAGTAAAGCCTAATTTTCATATAAGACTTTCAAGATTCATGATATGAATGAATTTTTGTGATACCCACCCCTTACTTCAAAAAAATCCAGGGGTGGGGGATCGTCAAATTTTCAAAGGAGACATGAAAATTTTATTTAAAAAAAGTGGGAGAGTAATGAAATAAAGGAAATTATTGGAAATTTTATGTACAAATAAATATGAACAGTTGAAGTGTGAGAGAAATAAAACAAACTAGTCATCCAACAATTTCTTTAAACATTCAATTTCCTCAACAGATTTATTAGCTTTAACACATTCTATCAAGAAATCTTTCTTTTTGGAATTTTCTTCATGATCAAACTTATATTTCATCTGCTCTAATAGGTTTTGATGTTCGAGTTTTTTCTCCTCTTTTTTTGATTTTTCAATACTTAGAGTTAACTCAAACTTCTTCTCCTCCAAATCTTGGGCCCAATCATCCTTCCGTAAAGAGAGCTGGTACTTCCTCTCCTCCAAATCTTGGGCCCAATCATCCTTCCGTAAAGAGAGCTCGTACTTCCTCTCTTCCAAATCTTGTAGCCTATCACCCCTCCTTAAAGAGAGCTCATATTTTTGCTTTTCAAACTTTAGAGTCTCTTTAGCAGCTTCCACTTGTGCTAGAGTGATAAGCAATGTTAACAATAAGTAGAAGAAAAGCAGAGTTAAGTATTTTTAGGTATGATATCACTTACCAGCATCACGTTTCTCTAAAAACTGTTCCATCGAAGAAAAAGGGGTTTGTGATGAAGTATCACTTTTTTGTCTTCTTTGTGAGTGGAAATTTAGACTACTTGAAGCCCTACACTTCTTTTTCAAGGTAATATTTTCCTCCTCATCATTGTCACTAGCTTCAGACTCAGTTGATTGTGGGTCCTGGGCTTGTTCATCAGCCTTTTAAGAAATAAGAAAATCTAAGTAAATAAAAAAAAGTATTGAGAAGATAAAAGAAAAAAAAACAGACCTGAGTTAGATTGGGTTGGGTTAAATCACCAATAGGATCAATAGAAAAGCTATCTAGATTCGTAGAATTTAGAAGAGGGGAGGCTTGAGTGGAGGAAGAGGATGGGAAAAGATTTGCTTCAACATCATGTTCGGAGATAGGATCTTCACCATCCAACATTTTTACAGGATTAACATTGGCTTGCTCTCCAAAAATTGCATCCATCTCTTTAAAGTAAGGACATAAAGTTTCAAGTTTATCGTCTATGGATTATATGCCCTTAGTTATATTGTTGTCGGTAACCCCAAAACCAGTGGAAGATGAAAGAGCCTTTGCCTTCTTGTATTTTGCTCAGTAATGCTTGAATCGTTCAGACATCTGTTTAGGCAAAAGATCAATCCTTCCCTTGGTCTTATTCCGTAATTCATTTGCCATTAGAAGATAGCCATTAACTTTTGATGCGGGGGGCTGTCCTACTTTAGTGGCATACTCAGTACCAAAAAAAGAATCATAGTTAGATTTGGTTTTCAGCCAGTTGATAAGAATGAGATGTTCATCTTTTTTTAATTGACCGGTCTTTGATTTCTCAGCTGAGTGAGGGAAAGAGGAAGTAGTGGGAATTGAAGAAAAACTGGGTGATGGCTGCCTTTGAGAAGATCTAGGATGACGAGGCATGTTATTATGAATGAAGATGAAAAGGAGCAGAATCAAATAGATGAAATGGGGAGAAATTCTGAGCGGATAGAATGAACAGGATGGGATGAGAATGGAAGTGCGCAGCAAGGTAGAAGGCTGGGATATCCAGAAAGTTGTCCAAGATGTGGTTATCAAATATTGAGGATAAAAATGTCAGATAAGAGGTGAACATTGACACGTAAAGTGTCTAATAACCCAATTATTAGCAAAAATAATTGCAGAAGATAATTGGGGTATGCAGATTATTTTCCACAATTAATTTAATTGAGGACCGGTCAACATTGATACCCCCTATTGAGGAGATATTCAAACTACCTGCTCCACAAATTTTATCTGAGATTACACCCACTTCTCATCCTGACCCAATCAGTCAAATCCCCGATAATGAGATTCCAATGAATGTTGGGGAAGCCAATACTAATTAACCCATTCTCCCTCCTGAAATAGCTTTAATTCTTGAGTCCCAGTTGCTAGTAGATTTTCATATATCTATGAAAACAGCATTTCACCCAATAATTATTCTTCAAAGATTTCTAAAATTAATATTTTAAACTTCAAACAAAATTACCCATCTTGTGATCATGGGTATGTGGCTCTAAATAAAAGACTTGCTACTCATGTGTAAATTCCACTGAACTATCACATGGCTGAAAAAGTTTTTGATGGTTCAGAATGAATAAAAGCAATAAATGCAGAATTAAATAATATGTAAAACAAAAATTTATGGTCTATTGTTCAGAAACCATTGCATGCTCACCCCATTTGATTTACTTGCGTTTTTACAGTAAAAGAAAGTCTCACTGGATGAATTTCTAAATTAAAAGCCAGGCTTTGTGCTCAAGGTTTTTTTCAAGGTCAAGGTGTAGATTATGTGGAAACATATGCACCTACCAGTCAACTCACTACCTTGTGAGTACCCTTATCCATTTGTGCAGTACAAGATCTTGAGTTCCATCAGATGGATGTCAAAGATGCCTTTCTCAATGGTAATCTTTATGAAGAGATTTATATGAAATTGCAACTGGGAGCTCTTGCTCCTAATGATATCTCTGACCCTGTAGTGTAATTAGAAAAATCTTTGTGTGGATTAAAGCAATTTTCTCAATGTTGGTATAGATAAATTATTTTATTTTTTCAATTCATTCTTTTTCTCTATCACAAGCAGATCCCTATTTATTTACACTACACCCAAAGTGAAATATACCCAATAGGTATATTCTAGGATAGGTTGGGTATATTTTAATTTTTTTTTGTAATTTTTTAATGGTGCATGAAATAATTTGAGCAAGTATTCATCACCATGACAAAAAAAAACAGAACACCACACACAAAGTAAGATATCCATGATTGGGATATCAATGCACAAGTGACATAAGGTCAGAAAAAATTGATCAAAAAGTAAATGTGAAGAAAATAAGTGCAGGAAATATATTTTTCAACCATGAGAATTTTTTTTGTTTTAGAGAAAAAGTCAGTAAATAATTAATAAAAAAATGAAAAAAAGATGAAAAAAAAAGAAAAAAAGAAAAAAAGATGAAAAGAATGAAAAAAGATGCAAAAAAAAATGAAAAATTAAGAAAAAAAATTAATAAGTTTAATAAAATGAATAAAAAAGAGAGAAGAAAACAAAAAAAATGATTGAAAAAATAAAAACTAAATGAAAATATAAATATAAATAAAAACAAAAAAATATAATGAAAATAAAAAAAATAGGAAAGAAAAAAATAAAATAAAATAAAAAGGCTAGGAAGAAAAGAAAAAGAAGTAAAATAGTAAAAGAAAAATTATGAAAAAAAATAATTTTTTTTATATAATTTTAAAAAAACTTGTCATCCAGGCTATCTCAGGAGCCCAGTAATTTATATAATAAATTACTGCAATCATATAAAGGAATAACATTATGTAATTACAAAAAATGATTAAAATAAAATTATAAATATTTTATGAATAAATAAAATAATTACTATACTTAATTTTATTATTAAATAAGTTTTATTACATAAAACAAATATTATATTCTATAATATCATGGCACACTTTGTATGTATAAATTAATTATTTAAAATTATATTATAAGTGTAAATTTAACTTACACTGTAATTACAATTTCAATAATAAAATTTATATAAACTAAATACAACTTATCATATAATACTATCCATAAATATTGGGCACTTACTTGACCCTTAATTGTGTCACTAAAATTACTAAATTAATTAAGATATTTTATTTAATATGATTAAATTTAATTTCTCATTCTAAATAAATTATTTTATTAAATTAATTAGTTGTTTCAATTAATTTAATAATTAAAATTACTTGAAAAAGTTAAAATGATTAAATTAACTTTTCTTATACTGAATTAAGATTTATTAAAGGCGTAAAATTAATTCCTTTTGTTTTAATTAAACCTTTTCAGCTATTTGTATTCCTTCTTTTAGATTTATTTCTCGCAGTTCTCATTTTTCATACTCACGTAGTTATTTTTTATATTAATTCTATTCTTTTTTAGAAATTTCTGATGGGAAAAATATTTGCTTATTCACGGGTTTATTTTTTATGTTTTTAATTAAATTCTTTTAATTATTTGTTTCACATTATTTTACTCTTTTTGTACATACTATTGGAACGCTCCAGAAGGTCCTCTTGCCTATAAAAGGGCTTTGGAAACCTCTCTGGTAGCTCATTACTTATTACTTATTACACACTCACTTAAATATATTTTAAATATACTATGTTTATTTACTATTTTTAGTAGTATTACACTTCTAATTAAAATACTATATAAATAATTAAAGGTTGCTTTAAGTTTAATAATAACTATCATTGATTGCCGCACTTTGGATATAATTACTAGTTACAATATATTACAATTTAAATAAATTCTTACAATTTGTCAAGTCTCCAATTTACCTCGTTTCCCCCTCTTTTAAAAATACTCCTATTATTTGTTTACTTTATCCTATTCCATTATTTTGTCTCCCTCCTAGCTATTTCCCTTCCCCTTCTTCTCTTTCTTCTAGACGACCGGCCGATAAAACTACAGAAAATTATAAAAATTGAAAAAAATGAAGAATCAAAAAATCAAAAAAAAGAAATAAATGAAAGAAAGAAAAAAGTGGAAAAAAAGAAAAGAAATAAAAAAAAATAATAAAATAATAAAAGAGAAGAAAAATTATGAAAAAAAGTATGGAAAGTTATAAAAATTGAATAAAATGAAAAATGACTAAATAATAAAAAAATTTAAAAAAAAGGAAAAATGAAAGTAAAAGTATCAAAAAAATGTTAAGTAAAAAAATGAAAAAATAAAAAATAAAAAATAAAAAAAGAGTAAAAAAATAATAAATAAGAACAGATAAAAATACATAATAATTAAAAAATTAAATGAATAAAGATGTCAGCCAGGCTACTAGACTTACCCTGTCAGGCTAAGTCCAAGTCCAGAGACATGAATAGCTTGCTGGTCTGGTGTCTAGAAGATTTACAAAAGGTCCCAAATGAATACAATGGTATAAAACAAGCAAGTAGTAGGATAAAATCAATGATAAGGCTCAGTAATTTACTCTCACTTATTATAATTTGGTATTACAAGGCTTATTGTTGTGCAGAAAAATAGATGTAATATATTTAAAATACTATTCAAAGACTCTCTAAAGTACTAATGAAATGTAAGATAAATTGTATTGGTTATATTGTAATTGTAATTGTATAAATGATAAATTGAATGTAGAAAATATGACCAAAAACCCCCTCCTTTTATACCCAATAATTCCCCACTGATGCCCCTTGATGATTCCAATCCTATACACGGCCAAATGCACCTCAAACTAACTAATAGACCTGTCCAACAACATAAGGAATGACCAATGACAACCAAAGAATAATATCACACGCCAAAATCCTGAAATAATAGGGATAATCCATCACAAATAAAGAATAACCCAAAAAAGAGTGTATATGCGTGTAATATCTATTTTTAATAAACTAAAAATAAAGAAAAGGTACTAAATATAACACAGTATTAAGAGGGATTAACAGTAGAAATGTTAGAGTTAATTATTACAAATTTATACGTGAAATCCCTGTCCAAAAATAAGCATTATTGACTGAGAAACCACTGAAAAACCTAATTTAATGCGTGTAAGGGCTGATCCTTGTATGCAGACTCTTGGCAGGCGTAACCACGGGTAAATCCTTGACTAAATAGGCGATTTTTAACCGTGGTAGCATAATTGGGTGCCAAGACTGATGTAACTAATGCAATTAGTGCATTTAATAAGGTTAAATCACATTGAAACTAAATTAAAACACTAAATAAGTGTTCCTCGTCTATTTTAGTGTGTTTCCACATATAGTGCATGTATGTGGGGTATTTTTAGTGTGAAAAATACTAACTTTGCTAAAAATGAAGCTATTCACACGGGAAAAATGCAGGCAGTATGTAGCCACTGCACAGAGGCCATTTCTGGCATAAAAAACACCAAATTTGAAAAGTGTTATTTTTACACTTTTAAATAGCCAGATAAATTGTTCCAAATAAGGCAAATTGATCTGTCAAGGCGCATTTTTATTATCTTAACATTTATAGCGCATATATCCAGCTTTTAGTGATAATAAGCGCATTTATCAATTATTTCAATAAAATAATAGAAAAATTAGCTTTATGTGTACTTAAAAATTATGTAGGCTTATGGCTAAGGTTCTTAAGGTTACCCTAACATATTCTAACTTAATATTAAGTACATAAGACTTAAATAAGGTGGATATATGCGTGTATATAATGCTTTATAATGGCATATATTTGTATTAAATCAATTTTTTATACAATTATTTATTGTTCCCATGTATGCTACATATGTTTAACATAATTTGTTAGTAATTTTACTCAGTCCTGAGAATATTCAGGCTGACATACCCAGTGAAATAATTAATTATTTACTGGATGAAGCCGCACCTTATCATTTTAATTATTTAATTAATTAGTTACATTAAAATTACTTATAATAAATTAACTAATTACAGAATGATAAAATTAAATATAAAATTGTCCCTTATATTTTTTCTCTAAAACTGTGCTCATTTGACAGGTTGGAAGAAATAAAAATTTATATTAAAAAATAGATTTTAATATTCAAATAATATTAAATATATACAAAAAATTCAAATTTCTTATTTAGAATTGACTTCTACAGTAAATATTAAATAAATTGATGTATTTCTGACATACTCTGTAAATACATCTTTTTGACGCCTTCTTTTTAGAACAACTTTATTATTTGAAAATACTCCTTCTGGAATATTCTTTTCTCTCTCTCATACTACTGTTTTTAGAATTTTATTGCCGTGCTTTGTCTCTCCTTTGCCTATATAAGGCCTCTCTTTTGGTTTTTTTTAATCATTCCTTTCACTACATCACTTTATTACAACAATAACAAATCAAAATTTATTCTTATATTCTATATCATTAGTATTTACAATACGTAACTCTAATCTATAAATTATATTAATATTTTAATCCTACCTCTTTTAATTGAGTAAAATAATCATCTTTGAATTAAGAAATACGTACAAATTTGTTGAGAGTCCATTTAAACCTTTAAAATCCTCGTAAAACTTCATACCAAAACTTCTAGACCAAAAGTGTACCTTGAAAATTGGGAACCTTTCCGAAATATTGTCGGCGCAACGTTAATTGAGGCGTAATCAAAGGGACCATTGGTGTGCAAAGTACCTGTAAAGGACGAAGGAGGCGAGAAAACAACGAACGTCATACGTCACGTGAAAAAAGTTTTTGCTGCAAACGGGAATCAAACCGCGCTCCAAAACTTAGGTTCATTTACTGACTAAACGTCGTATATATCGTGGTAATTATTGTTATTACTATTTGTGGGTTACTCTTCACTCTTCATTTGCTATGTATTTCCTTTTACTCAGCACTCTGTAAGTGGCATTAATTTGCTCATTTTACTGGGGGAGGTGTCTGGTAATTTGGAATTTATTTTTTTTTATTATATTTTTTTTATTATTTTTCCTGGTTGACCATAATAGAGCAATAAGTGTTCTTAGTCCCAGAGGTAATAAAATAATTATATTTTAATATTAAATTATTATAATTTTTCAGTTGACATTTGTCCTTATTAATTTAAATTTTAATTGTTCCAGTTGACAAATTGTCCTGACAATAATATTTTTTTATTAATAAATAATTCATATTTAATTACTTCAGTTGACTTTGAGTCCTGGTAGTTCAATAAATTTTTTTTTATTAATAAAACTCATATTTAATTACTTCAGTTGACATTAAGTTCTGGTAGTTAAGTGATCAGTTTAATAAAATTTTAAAAATTTATATTTAATTACTTCAGTTGACATTAAGTCCTGGTAGTTAAGTAATCAGTTTAATAAAATTTTGTTAAATTAATAAAGTTTCATATTTGATTACTTCAGTTGACAATAAGTCCTGGTAATAAATTAGTTGATTTAAATCCTGAAAAAAAAGAATTAAAAATTATTAATAAAAATTTTAATTTATCTCTACAGTTGATTATATTATAATCCTGGTTTTAAATTTTTTTTTTTAGTAAATTAATTTTATTTAAGTTGATTTTTATCCTAAAAATATTTTTTTTAATTATTTTTTTTTATTCTGATAAATAAAAATTAAAAATAAAAAGACTAATTAATCTTATTGTCTTTTTTTTCATTTCAGTTAAATCTTAAAATGACTGACCAAAGTGGTTTTGCTGCACGTGAAGAAGAACTAGACTTAATTGATTATGATGAGCCTACTTCTGTAAGTTCTCCTTTAACAAGAAGAATTTCTCAAACTAATAAATCCTTGCCCCAAACAGGATGTAGAGATGGAAGAAGTAGAAATCCTAGTGGACACATCTCAGGATCAGAAGCCCATGATAAACCCACCAGAAGAGCTTCCAAAAGGCTTCAGGATAAAAAAGATGCCATTGTCTCAACAGGTAAAGAATCTGTCAACTCACATAAAGGAGCTAAGGACAGAAAACTTGAGACTAAAGGCAAGGGTAGATGCCTTGGAAGAAATGGTGAGAAGAACAGATACTTTTCTTCAAGAGAAGAAGAAACCTCTTCCTCCCAGGGATCAACAACAATTGGCTCCCCAGTCCCAAGAGAAGGTGGAAGTGTCCAAGTGGCAGTGGGACTGGCTCAACACTCAGTGGGACTACTTGGCTCAAAACCAGCATCAGTTACCTCAGGTAGGTCCATCAAGGCCCACCCAGGTCAACCCCACTCCTCCCCACCCTTATCAAAGAGGCAAAAGAAGAAAGAAGCCCAATATGGTGATACCCAGCAAACCCTGGTACGTCCCTCTATTGATTCTCAAGTGCCTTTTCTTGTGGCTGACTCTGTTCCTTCAGGTAAATCTGGAAGGGAGGATGAAACTTTGAGACCTATAGAGGCTGGGAATAGTAGACAGATATCTCATTTATCTAATCCATTACTTTTAATTGCTACCTCAATGATTAATCCTGATATGGCTGTGATTGATGAAACTCTTGACCCTGAGTTCTATGAGAGTCTGGAAAGTTACTCAGTTTCCTTATTGAGAAACACTCCAGATGTAGCAAGAATTAATGATGAGCACTTGAGAGATATTATTTCCAAGCAAAATCATATAATGAACAATATGCAATTGACTCAGAGATATAATAGTTTGTTAACTGATCAGGGTTATCAAGCATTAAGAAGTGAAGCACAGAGAGTCTCTGATGAATTGTCTCATTACAAAGCAACCCATGAAAAGAAAGTTGCTTTATGGCAAAATATAAAAAATGATTTGTCTAAACTAAAAGATACTGTATCTGCCTGTTGCCAAGAGGTAGAGATAGATAAGATAAATCTGAAAAGATTGAATGACCATTTGTCATCTTTTCAAAATAAAAATCAGTTATCTTTTGCAACTATAAATGAGAGTTTATCTAGTCTTCCAAGAATGAAAATAAGACTAACAACCATTGAAGAAAAATTGAACTCATTGTTAAATGACCAAAAATATTCTGAAATTTCTGTGAAGGAACATATAGTGCAGGATGCTCAAACAGTACCTGTGGCTAGTTCATATAAAGTAAAAATAGCTCCAGAAATACCTGTTGATAACACTGATTTTCCATCAAAAACTGATGATGCACCAGGATCTGCAACAGAAGGATTAAACAATAAGATTTCAGCACAATTAGAGAAATTTGAGCTGCTTCTTACTCAGAAACAAGCTAGTACTAAGGAGACTCCTTCAAATCAAAAGAATTGGCCAAAACTTGACCAGTACCCAACATTTGATGGTGATTCTTCCTCTGATTGGCAACAATTTATTTGCAGAATTGATCACTTAAAAAATTCTTACAAACTCCCAGATGAGGAAATTGTGACCAAGTTAATTTCTTTGTTCACTAATGTTGCCCTGATGTGGTATGAATCTGTTCTCCTGGATGGGAATGACTACTCATGGGAGGATTGGAAGAAATTAATTAAAGCATAATTTGGTGGCTCCAAGTTCAGAATGGCTCAACAAAGGCAGTATGAGGAAACTAGATATAGCTTTTCTACTGATAAGCCTATTGAGTTTTTAATGAAACTTGCAAAAATCTTAAGGGCAATGGACCCAAATATGGAGTTTGATTTATGGAAGGACAGGATCCTCTATAAAATACCAATGTCTCTGAGAGACTTGATAGTGGCTAGGACTGAGTTCTCCAAAGAACCCTCTTCTTTCATTAATACTTGAAATGAGATACTTCTAAACAATAAGTATGATGCAAGAAGATTCATTCCTAGGACCCCTTTGGAGAAACCCTCCACTTACCAACAGAAACCTCTGGAAAAGGTTGGTAAACCTTCTGCCCCTGTTGCACCAAAAAAGTATGCAACAAACACTTGCTTCAAGTGCAACAAGCCTTGGCAGAAAGTCCATGTTTGTGACAAGAAGATAAATCTTGTAGAACAAACAGAGGAGCATGCTGATGACACAGTGGCACTGGATGATACATCAAGTGATTGTGCCAGCAATATTTCATATGAATCTCAACAAGAAATCTTGATGCTGGAAGAGGATATTCATTATTTAAATACTATTGATATTGATAATAATGCTTTATCTACAGTTGAGGATGCTGAGATCATAAAGAACATTGAGGATAGCTCAATTATTATTGCCCCTCTCAAGGCACCAGTCTTTATCAATGGAACCAGCATTGAAGTTGTTCTGGATTCTGGAGCTGGAGGAAGTGTAGTATCTGAAAGAGCACTTGCTTCAGTAGATCAAGACTATAAATCTAAACTGATGCCTATCATTTCTGAAAATTGGAGAGGGTATGGCTCTGTTTTGTCCCCCATTGGTAAATACAAAGCCACAGTGTTTTTTAAATATAACCATGGTTTTGTAAGAGCTATTTGTGATTTTGTTGTCATGAAAAATGATAACTTAAGCAATTGGTTTATTGTAGGGAATGATATTTTAACCAAGTATGGCATAAAATTGGACCCTTCAAACCAATGTTTCACAATTGGGATGAATGGGAAGAGAAAATTTAAGATTTCCTCCCCTAAAAAATTATTAAAACCAGAATTGAACTTATGTAATTCTGTGGTTCAATATAAAGGAAGATCTACAAAGGAAATGCATGCCCTTATGTCTTAAATTGACAATGCTTCTTTTGGAGAACAACTTTCTGGTGAGGATAAAGATTCCATCATTAACTTGATAAAATCTTTTCCTATGGCCTTTGCTCATGGGTCACATGAACTGGGATTAGTTAAAGAGGAAATGAAACTTTCATTGTCTTGCCCATTAGCTGATATACCACCTAGTTTAAAGAAGAAGCCTTATCCTGCTTCTCCCACAAAGAGAAAAGATATTGAAGACAATATCTCTAACCTTTATTATTGAAAAGGTAGTTGAAACACCTAAACATTGTGTTATCTCACCTGTCCTAATTTCTTATGAGAAAGATAAAGCCAGGTTATGTGGTGATTATAGAGCACTAAATACTTATACTGTTGATGATATCTACCCTTTACCTAGAATTAGCTCTATACATGCTACTTTACAGGGTGCTAAATATATCAGCTGTTTTGATGGTAATAAAGGATATCACCAGGTACCTGTGGAGAAATATTCTCAGAACTTTCTGATGATTGCCACTCATATGGGTATTTATAAGTATATTAGGATGCCATTTGGCTCTAAAAATGCCCCTTCAGTTTTCCAAAAAGTAATGGATAACACATTTCATCAAGAGATAATTGAAGGATGGCTGATGGTTTATATTGATGATATCATTATATTCTCAAAAACATTTGAGGACCATCTTAACCACCTGTGTAAAGTATTCCAGAAAATGGATGAAATAAATATGACACTTGCTTTGAAGAAATGTAAATTTGGTTTCCATTCTTTAAAAGTTCTTGGTCATGTTGTTTCAGGCTTACAGATATGTGTTGACCAGAACAAAGTGGAAGCCATACAACAGGTGAAGGCTCCTACTAAAGTGAGAGAGCTCCAAAGTTTTTTGGGAATGTGTGGATACTATAGACAGTATATTAAAAATTAACAAGTCATAGCTTTACCCCTTACCCAATTAACTAGAAAGGATGTTGCTTTTGTCTGGAATAGTGAAAGACAAAGAGCCTTTGACACTATGAAACACTGTTTGATGTCAGCACCAATTCTTGCTTTACCTGACTTTAATCAACCATTTGTTTTGTACACTGATTCCAGTTTCATTGGTCTTGGTGCTGCCCTCCATCAAAAACAAGTGATAAATGATAAAGTTTTAGAAGTAGTAATTTTTTATATTTCAAGAACCTTGAGAAATAGTGAATTGAAATATGGTGCTACTCAATTAGAGTGTTTAGCTGTAGTATGGGCTCTAGAAAAGCTTCATTATTACCTAGATGACCAAAAATTTGAACTTGTCACTGACTGCAGTGCAGTTAAATCCCTTTTAAACTTGAAAACACCTAACAGACATATGTTCAGATGGCAGTTGGCTGTTCAAGAGTACAGAGGGAGAATGACAATTATTCATAGGGCTGGTATTGTTCACTCAAATGTGGATATGTTATCAAGGTTACCTTTACCAAATGATGACTCTAATCCTGCTTATGATCCTGAGGATGAAATTATTCATATTCATGGGATATATGTGGTTGATATGGAGGAAGAGCTATTACAGCTTATTCTGGAATCATATGATAAGGACACTGACTTGAAAAAGTTATGCACCATATTAAATGATCCAAAGAATGCTTCAATACAAGCATTAATTAAAACCCTTCCACCAAAGTACCAAAAAGCTTTGGAAAAAGGTAAATTTTCAATTGATGAAGGATATCTATATTATAGAAGAAAGTTGAGTAATTTTATTGTTATTCCTCCTTCTATGAAAGAAATCATCTTGAAAATTTGTCATGATGACATATTAGCTGGACATTTTGATCTTGACAAAACAATGATCAGAATTAAAAACACTGCTTGGTGGGCTAATATATCTGAAGACACAAAATTATATGTTGAATCTTGTGATTCTTGCCAAAAATCAAAAAGATTAACTGGTAAAAGAGCAGGATTAATGCAACATATTGAACCTCCTGATGCTCCATGGCAAATAATAAACATGGATTTTGTAACAGGATTACCTATTTCTGGTAAAGACAGTTATAACTCTTGTTGGGTTATTGTGGACAGATTCACAAAAATGTGTAAATTTATCCCTACCCACAAGGATGTTTCCACTAAAGAATTAGCTTTCTTATGGTGGTCTCATATGTTTAATACTGCTGGGTTTCCTAAAGCCATAATCTCTGACAGAGACCCTAAATTTACTTCTGAATTTTGGATGTCTCTGATGGATGTTTGTGGTTGTGATCTGAAACTTTCTACTGCCCATCACCCTCATACTGCTGGTTTAGCTGAAAAATGATTCAGACTTTAGAGGACATGATAAGAAGATATTGTGCCTTTATCCTTGAGTATAAAGATAATGACAGATTCACTCATGATTGGGTTACCTTACTTCCTGGGTTAGAATTTGCTTATAATAGCACTGTTCATTCTGTTACTCAAAGAAAACCTTTTGAGCTCTGGCTTGGATATGTTCCAAATACTCCTGCCCAAATTCTCAATAAAAAAATACCTAAATTGGATATACATCCTGGTGTAAAATCTTTTCTTCAAATGCAACAACTTTGTAGAAATCATGCTCAAAAATGTATTGAAAAATCATTTGAGTATGAGAAGAAAAGATGGGACAAATCCCATAAAGAATACACTTTTAAAAAGGGTGATGAAGTGTGGATTTCTACAGTCCACTTCAACTTACAAGGTAATAACAAATTGAAAGATCCATTTGTTGGTCCATTTGTTGTCAGAAGAATGATTAGAGATAATGCAGTTGAAGTTGTTCTGTATTCCCCATATGACAGAAAACATCCTGTTTTTCCAATATCTCTTTTGAAACCTTACACATCCAATAGTGATTTATTTCCAAAAAGGAGGTGTAGACCAAAGAAAACCCCAAATTAAATCACTGAAACAGCAAAAATTGAAAAAATTTTAAATGACAGAATAGTCACTGCTGAAAAAGGTACAGAATACTTATTGAGATTCAAGAATAAATCATCTGAATATGATTCTTGGATACCTGGGAAGGAGATATCTAATCTTCCTACTCTACTAAAAAAGTATAAAAAGAAAAAATCATAGCATTTTTTTATTGTTTTTTTTAGAGTGAGGGAGTGTCAGCCAGGCTACTAGAATTACCCAGTGAAATAATTAATTATTTACTGGATGAAGCCGCACCTTATCATTTTAATTATTTAATTAATTAGTTACATTAAAATTACTTATAATAAATTAACTAATTACAGAATGATAAAATTAAATATAAAATTGTCCCTTATATTTTTTCTTTAAAACCGTGCTCATTTGACAGGTTGGAAGAAATAAAAATTTATATTAAAAAATAGATTTTAAAATTAAAATAAGATTTTAATATTCAAATAATATTAAATATATACAAAAAATTCAAATTTCTTATTTAGAATTGACTTCAACAGTAAATATTAAATAAATTGATGTATTTCTGACATACTCTGTAAATACATCTTTTTGACACCTTCTTTTTAGAACAACTTTATTATTTGAAAATACTCCTTCTGGAATATTCTTTTCTCTCTCTCATACTACTGTTTTTAGAATTTGATTGCCATGCTTTGTCTCTCCTTTGCCTATATAAGGCCTCTCTTTTGGTTGTTTTTTAATCATTCCTTTTACTACATCACTTTATTACAACAATAACAAATCAAAATTTATTCTTATATTCTATATCATTAGTATTTACAATACATAACTCTAATCTATAAATTATATTAATATTTAAATCCTACCTCTTTTAATTGAGTAAAATAATCATCTTTGAATTAAGAAATACGTACAAATTTGTTGAGAGTCCATTTAAACCTTTAAAATCCTCGTAAAAATTCATTCCTAAACTTCTAGACCAAAAGTGTACCTTGACAAAAGAGATGTGGAAAGAAGGGAAAAAAATGAGATAAATATAAAAACTGGAAAAAATGTAAAAAATAAAAATAAAATTCAAAAGAAAATGAATAAATTAGAAAAAGAAAAAGAAAAAATAAGAATGAAAAGAAAGAAAAGAAAGAAAAATTAAGAATGAAGAAAAATGAAAAAAAAAAATGAAAAAAATGAAAAAAGTGAAAAAAAAAATGGAAAATTTGGAAAATTTGGAAAAAAATTGGAAAAATTGGAAAAATTGAAAAAATTGAAAAAAGATTAAAATATGAAAATATGAAAATATGAAAATATGAAAATATGAAAATATGAAAATATGAAAATATGAAAATATGAAAATATGAAAATATGAAAATATGAAAATATGAAAATATGAAAAAATGAAAAAATGAAAAAATGAACAAATGAAAAAATGAAAAAATGAAAAAATGAAAAAATGAAAAAATGAAAAAATGAAAAAATGAAAAAATGAAAAAATGAAAAAATGAAAAAATGAAAAAATGAAAAAATGAAAAAATGAAAAAATGAAAAAATGAAAAAATGAAAAAATGAAAAAATGAAAAAATGAAAAAATGAAAAAATGAAAAAATGAAAAAATGAAAAAATGAAAAAATGAAAAAATGAAAAAATGAAAAAATGAAGAATAAAATGAAAAAAAGAAGAAAAATATGAAAAAAATAATAATAAACAAAATAAAAAATAAAAAGTAAAAAATAAAAATAAAAAATAATAGAAATAAAAAAAATAAAATAAAGAAAAAAATAAAAAAAGAATAAAAAGAATACAAAGAATACAAAGATTAAAATGATTAAAATAGATTAAAATAGAAAAAAAAATTAAAATAAGATAAAATAAAAAAAAGAGAAAAAAAGAAAAAAAAAGAAAAAAAATTATTAAGAAAGGTAAAAAAAGATAAAAAAAAGAAAATTAAAACAAAAAAAAAAAGAAAAGAAAAGAAATAGAAATAGAAATAGAAATAGAAATAGAAGTAGAAGTAGAAAAAGAAAAAGAAATAGAAAAAGAAAAAGAAGTAATAAAACAAAAATGTTCATGGTTTGAAAATATTTTTCTTTTTCATATTTTTCATAAACTTGTTTTTTTATGCCACTTATTCTTATCTTCTTTATTTTTCTTCCTTTATGTCACTTCCTAAAATATCTACAACACACAGATGAATATCTCCATCAGGGATACCTTATCTGTTTAGTGGTTTTATTGAGAAAAAGATGAGGATGTCAAATTGCAAGCCAAAGGACATAGATTTAGTTGTTTAAGTTTGAATTAAGATTTTTCAAGGCCAATTTTTACTTCTGTTGATTTTTTATTTACTATTTTTCAATTTGCTTTTAGGTGAAGAAAAATGCACTTTTTTTTTTGAGATAGTTTTTCTCATGAGAGCTTTTCTATCCCACACCACCAAAAAAGGTATGAAAAAAATATATATATACACAACTAGCCTAAAATATAACTATTAGGTATATTTCACTTTGGGTGTAGTGTTATATCTAATGATAAATATCATCTAGTTTAAATTTTTCTTTATGTTGATGATTTGGCTATTTATGGAAAATTAGATGATGTTATGCCTTTAAAAACTCTTATATATTCTAAATTTGCTATGGAAGATTTAGTGTAGTATTACGTCAGTTACAGAGCTCTGGGAAGAATTGTTTTATTACTTTACCTGTAGTAGTATGTCAGTGAAAAAGCTCCAAGAAGAATCAGAGTTAGTCAGATGCGCTCACTACAGTCTATATACATGGATCATATGGTAGCTAAGTACATAAAAGCCCCCCAGTTTGCTTCCACCATGTAAAAATATTAGAAGAGATAAGAACAAAAATAAAAAAAGATTTTGAGATAAAACAGAAAGTTAAATAAAGAAGAATAAATATCAAGTGACACCTAAGTTGTACCATTTTTCAACTTTTTGAAGAGGACCAAAAAAAATTTTCAATAAGTCAGCATATTGATCTGTACCAGGAACCCATTTTAATATTATACTATTTTTATAAAGTTTTTCATTAACTATGAAGAAGTATATATCAGATTTTCACATTCTCTTGTTGGTGGGGTTGTTCTCTGCAGATGCTACAGAAATTTCATTGTCCCATTTCAAAGTTACACTAGGAATATGTCCACATATATCTGATCAGAGGTTACAGATCCATATACTATATTTCATAGCCTGAGACATAGCAATGCATTCTGAAAAACAAGTGGAATCAGCAACAGTCGCTTGCCTTTTAGAGGACCATAAGGTGGGCAACTATTAAGAAAATTGATGTGACCACTGGTGGACCTTGCCCATTCTCGGCCCCAAGAGGTGTCTGAGTGTGTGACTAGCTTAGGGGATAAAATTGAGCTAGGGTATAAATGCATTTTGAGATCTTTGGTACTTTTTAAATATTGAAGAAGATTTCGTAGAGCTTTCCAATGTTGATGAAAAGGTTTTGAAGAGAACCTTTCAAGGAAATTTATGTAGAATGAGGGATCTGGACGTGTGGAAACAGCTATGTAGTTAAGACTACCTATAATAGAAAGAAATTCATTAGATTTAATTCCTACATCATCTGGCTTTGCTGACTCCAATGTGAGATTTGAAGGAAGAGGTGTTTTAATCTTCAAATTTCCTGGCTTGTAATCCTTCAATAACTTTTCAATAAGTCTATAAAAATCAAGCTTAAAATCCTGTTTCACTTGTTTCAAATCTATCCCCACAATGCTATCCAAACTATCTAACCATTTCACCTCCAGCCCCCCATTCAGTCCCCTTTCCAGCTTCCTCAGCACTTCTTCACTGTTTCCTGTTGCTATTCCATTGTCCACATGTAACCAGACTACACCTGTTTAATTCTTATCAGAGAGAATATATAGATTGGTATCATATTTACTTGCAATAAATCCCAGTTTTTTCAGTTTTTCAGAAATGTGTATCCACCAGCATCAAGAAGCTTGCTTGGTTCCATAGAGTGCTTTGTGTAATTTCAAAACATTGTTGGGTCAGGAGAGAGTCATTCCAGGTGGTGGTTCAATCCACAGATCTTCCTTAACATCATTGTGTAAATATGTGGCAGTGACATTGAAAGACCATACTTTCCATCCATACATGGCTTCTAGAGTGAGTAAGATCTGTTGAGAAGCAAACGTGGCTGTAGGGGAAAAATTTTCCTTATAGCCAATACCCTTGTGTTGTTTAAATTTTTTAGCAACAAATCCAGCTTTGAATATCAATGGAGGACCAATGGGTGATTTCTTCAGAGTAAATACCTGTTTTCCTTTCAGAGGAATGGTGTTAGGAGGAGGATAAACTTCTGACCAAAAATTCAGATGTGAAATGTCAGGCATTTAATTTTCACATGCTATTTTCTAATCACTTGCTTGAAGAGATTTCATTGCTTGTTTGTAAGTAGTTGGAATTGGAATGGGTGAACGTGAAGTGGCCATGTGCATAGTTTCAATGTCACAACCAGGATCATCAATGCATTTCTCAGCAGTAAAATCACCAAAAGATAGTTAATTGAGTCCTTCTTTGGTGGAGGAGGAGGTTAGCATGCCAGATCATGGGAATTTTGATTGCCAGCATGGAATTTTTCCATAGCTGATTCAAACAGTCAACCACTCTCTTCATGCCAAAATACCCACCCATAGTTGTTATGGGATAAACCTACAACTCTGCATTCAATGGTTCCATTTTCTAGTTTAGTTATCACCTCTTTATGTATATGTACATAAGACTTCTCTCCAAATGTTCTTAGATTGTTGAAGTTTGGTTTGGTACCAAAAAATATTTGAAGAGGAGTAGAGGATGTGACTTTGCTGTTTGGGAGCTGGTTATGAACAAAAGAGGCCCATTGATAAGCATGGCCTCAGAAGCATTTGGGTAAGTTAATTGCTATAAAGGATGTCTGAGAAATATCACTGACTGTCTGATTGAAACGTTTGGCGCTACCATTTTGTTCTGGATGGTCTGGCATGGTTACTTCATGGACAGCACCAATGGAAAAGAGATAGTTTTTCATTGCATTACTATGCAATTCTCCACCATTTGTTTGAAGCACTAAGAGCTTTTTTCCAGTAAAAGTAGTCAGCTTATTAAGAAATGTATGAAATGCCTCCATGGCATCACTTTTATGTTTAAGCATGAATACTTCACCATATGTAGAATAAGCTTCCCTGACAAGAGCTGCATACTTGTAGCTACCAATAGCAGAGTCTTTGATTGGTCCAATCAAATCACCAACTACTAAAGATAATATATGTTCAGGAGAAATTTCACATTGGGCTGTAGTTTTTCTTACACTCTTGTCAATAATGCAGTCAGCACAGTCAATCTTGCCCTTTGGGCATTCAGCGGGTAGTCCAGGTCCAAGATTGTGTTGAATGAGCTTACAAAGAACTTGATTGCTTGTATGCCCAAGTCAATGATTCCAGTCAAGAAGAGAACTAGGCGCTAAATATGGTCAATGAATATTAGCAGAGTTAACATCATTAATAAAGCAATTGGTAGCAGGCAGAGCATGAGGCAAGGAGGATGAGAGTTAAATATGATTTAAATTGACAGCAGACACAGATTTATCACATTTAATAGTATTTACAGTCCATCTCTGGGCATCAACATCAATATTTCCTAGGAGAATGTCAGTATTATTTTGTGTAAGAATGAAGTTTCTATCATCTGACATATTGAATTTCATCCTAGCTTTAACGAGGTCAAAAAGAGAAATGAAAGTTGTCCTAGCTTGAGGACAGAAGAAGACATTTTTAAGGACTAATTTGCAATTTAATCCTGGCTGAGTAAGATTGTTCATATCATTAATAAAATAAGGTGCACAATCAGTTGCAACTTTTACTGGAATCTTGGTTGCTAATTGTTGATAATTTAATAGTATACTTACATCACTGGTGACATGGTGTGTAGCACCCAAGTCAAATATTGCTTGAGATTCAGAGACACACAGTTCACTAAGCCATTCAACACTTTTTAAATCAATATGACCAATAGAAGTGGTGAGCACCTCCAAGGATGATGAATATGTCTCTACAATTTTATCATTGACATCTGCCAAATGTACCCTAACTTTACCTTTGGTATCACCAGAAGGTTTATTTAGTTTGCTGAGATTTTTTATTTTCACCTGAAGGTCAAAATACATCTTCAATGCCATGTTGTAGAAGGGCGACCTAACGCTGTAAGGACATTCTGGTTGGATGTGTTTGGTTGCACCGCAATCAAAGCAGTGAAATTTCAAGTAAAGGTTCTTGATTAGGTTGGCTTCAAAAAGCATTGACATTGACATTGGCAACATTTTTTGATTCCTGAGATTGTCTTAGGTGAGTCAGATTTGATTCCACATTGAGCATCATGGTGAGAACATCATCAGGTGTCATTTGAAGAGAATTTCCACATGCTTCAATGGCACAACATATGTCATTAGAGAGGTCTGCATTAGAGAGTGGAAGAAGGACATGAGCCATGATTTGATTGATTGAGTCATTGGTGAACTTGAATCCTGTTTGGATTATTGAATCAATTGTTTCAGTAACCAGTTCCCAATGTTTGGTAAAAGAAACAAAGGGTTGAAAAGGGATCGCCAGGAGAGATTTAAAGGAAGAGAGTTGTGACATATGAGTAGACCAATTAAACTTTTTAAAGAGGACAAGATAAGCAGTCCCACATGAGCATGAGGGGGGAATCAGACGGTGAAGTGGTATCTCAAGGGTCTCAAAAATGATAGTCCTGGCTAACTTTTCTGAAATATCATTTTCAGGTTGAGTAATATCTTCAAGGGCATACAATGAAGATCTGACATTGTTGTCCATGGTTGACTGGATGTTTCAATCCCAGTTGTGCCAATTTGATCCATCAGCTTGCAGTTTCTGAATGCCACTGGTTTCTTTTGTAACTGCAGCTATGGCTTTTTGGCAACATTCAAGGTAATCAAGAGAAGGGGCAGAAGGATGATGCGTTGAAGTAGAGTGATTGTCATTAAGCACCATTGGTGAAGGTCGGGAAGGGAGATGAGGAGGTGGGTCTTGAGATGCAGGAGGTTAAGAGGTAGTTCAGGCTGGATTTTCTTTTTAATCAGGAGAACTAGCTGGAGAAGGTGAAAATGAACAAACAGAAGACCTAGTTCGGCGACCAGGCATGAAACAAAAAGGGTAAAACAGGTGGGGAAGATGGGGAAACTTGAGGGGATAGGTGGGGAAGTGGGGGGAAAATATTTGTCACCTTGGTGTAGTGACTCGTATGTTTAATGTCAAGCAATGTGCTGGACGGGATTCCAATCTTGGTGGCAAGCGCAAAATTATTTATTGAGGAGCTCATAAGGGTCCCATAACCTGTAGTAGTACGTCAGTGACAGAGCTCCAAGAAGAATCGGAGTTAGTCAGACGTGCTCACTACAGTCTTTATACATGGATCACATGGTAGCTAAGTACATAACATTTAGGAGATACCAACTACTTATTGGGTATGAACATATATTGGGATAGAGAGGCAAAACAATTGAAGTTATCCCAATACATTTATGTAAATTGACTTCTTAATGCTTACGACATGAGCATGTGTAAACCAGTTAAAACACCACTTCAACCTCAAATTCAGCTAGTCAAGGCTACTCCACAAGATATTGAAACATTCAAGTTTGTGAATGAAGACTATTGGAGCGCAGTGGGTTTCCTTAATTATCTCGTTCAAGGCTCACGTCCAGAATTGGGTTTTGCTGTTAGTAAATTATCTCAACATTTAGAGTCCCCAGGTATCAATCATTGGCTGGCTTTCAAACATGTACTCAGATACTTGGCCGGTACAATTTACCAGTCAATTGTATATGGAAACATGAATATTATAGAAGTTCATCCAGCAGGACACTTTTCCTCTTCAGTCCCAGTTGGATTGGCAGATGCTTATCCCGCAGGATGCCCTAAGACACGCCAGTCCACAACTGTTTACATATTTTTTATGAATGGAGGAATCATTTCATGGCGCTGCAAGAAACAAGCTACGGTTTCTCTATTGACAAGTGAAGCGGAACTTAAAGCATGTGTTGAAGCCACTCAAGAAGCCATTTGGCTTAATTATTTACTCAACTCTTTGTCTGTTCCTACTTCTCCAACTGTTCCACTCTTTGGTGATAAATAAGGAGCCATTTTATTAAGTCAAAACCCTATGTATCAAGCCAGAACAAAACACATTGATGTTCAACTACATTGGATTTGTGAACAATTAGTTTCAAAAAAAATCTCACTTGATTACATTAGCACATCTTCAATGTTAGCTGATTGCATGACTAAATCACTCTGTTTTCTTTCTCTTTCTAAAATTTTTAATTATTGTAATTTTCTTCATGATTTGTCCTCCAAAATAGGGGGGGTTTAGATGTTCATTTATTGTGGTGGTCAAATACATGTGGCACAGGCCCTAGCAATAGAGCACAGACCTCCTGAGTATATAAAGTGACTCTTGCCGTTTCACATCCTCAGTGGCCTTAATCAATTGCTAGCGGAAGTACCTTTTCTTTCCTCTCCAATATTACTTCATTGTTTCTAATGTTTGTATTGATTGTGTATTGATTGCACTACATTCAGGTTGGTAGTGAACTCGTAGATTGAAGGCTTGTGAGAAATAATCACAAGACTATTTTACATTTATAAAGGTACTGCTGACTTTAGTTATAATATGTGCAATGCATGTCACTTATGAGTGGCCTTAATCTATTGCTAGGTTAGTAACGCACTCATAGATTGAAGGCTTGTGAAAAATTATTGGCTGGCCGTCTAGAAGAAGGAAAGGAAAAGGAAAGAAATGGATGAAGGAGGGAAATAGAATAAATGGAAAATAAAATGGAAGTAATATAATAAATAAAATAAAAGAAATAAGATAACTAAAAAAAATTGAGAGGGAGTTGCAACGACACTTGTGAGTTATAACACGACACTGATTATTGGTTTATTGGAAATTAATAATCAAGTGAGTAATTTATTTCTGCGTAAATAAAAATTATAATTATTAATGATCTGAAAGCAACCTGTAGTATTTATTTAATATTTGTATTAGATTTTTAAAGCCAATAAAAATAATAATAAAGTATTTAAAGTGTTATAAGTATTGTAATGTAAGTGATGACTACCAAAGGGGAATTCCAAGGCCCCTTTATAGGCAAGAATACCTCTGAGGCCCCTCAAATGTATATACAAAGATAATATTAATGTGTAAAAAATAATTTAATAAATTTAATTAAAACATACAAAATAAGAGGAAAGATTGAAACAATAAATTAAACCCATGAATAAGTAACTACTTTTCCCACCATAAAGTCCCAAAACAAATAATTAATATAATGAATAGCTATGTGAGTATGAAACCTGAGAACTGTGAGAAAGAAAATTTTAAACAGGTATTACAATAAGATGTAAAGGGTTTAATTAAAACAAATAAATAAATTTTCATGCCCAAATGTATATAATCAATTTTAATTCAATATAAAGAGAAATTAATTAATTGTTTTTAACTATTTTAAGTAATTTAATAATCAGTTTAATTGAAACAAATAATTAATTTAATAATATAACTTATTTAAAGTGAGAATTTAATATTATTTTATTAAATAAGTGTTTTAATTTATTTAGTAATTTTAATGACACAATTAGGGGTCAAAAAAGCGCCCAATATTTATAGATAATAATATATGATAAGTTGTATTTAGTATATAAATTTTATTATTTAAATTTTAATTACATTATAAGTTAAATTTATTATTAGACTTATAATATAATTTTAAATAATTAATTTTTAATTTAGAAATATTAAATACATAAAAATGCGCCATGATTTTATAGAATATAATATCTTTTTATGTAATAAAAAATTTACTTAATAATAAAATAAATAAAATAATTATTTTACTTATTCATAAAATATTTATATAATTTTATTATTCAATAAAATATCTTTTATTGTAACTACATAAAATACATAATGTTATTCCCTTAAATGATTCCATTAATTTATTATAACAATTTACTGGGCTCCTGAGATAGCCTGGCTGGCAGAAATACTCACAAGACTATTTTACATTTATAAAGGTTCTCCCGCATATTCAAACTCCATAAACTTCATAACTTGCAAGAAAACTATCGGCCTCAAAATAAGAAAGAACTTTTGCTTGCTATCAGGTATGCTTGGGATGATGTCCCTAAAGAATTTGTGCAGAAAAGTGTTGCAACCATACCATACAAAATGCAGGAAGTCATTGATGCTGCAGGTGGTTCAGCCCGTTGGTGAAACTTGAATTTTTTTTTCACTTTTTTTTCTTTCCCTTCCATTCTTTTTTTAAATATCACTATATCGCACCTCCTCTATCCAATAGTGCATGCTTTATCTTGATTGGACTATTTTTATTAAACCCGAAAATTTGGAATTTTTCAAAAAAATTTAATATTAAAAAAATATTTCATATTATGTATTTACAACACTAGATTCTGATTCTCAGAGGCTTAGTCTGTAGGAGTGCAAAAGGATTTGTGTTTTGAGTTATATTTTTGAGGTAAAAAAAGTGAGCAAAAATTTCCGAAAATTTACTATCACCGACTGTACATAACCATACTGAGCCGCTTCCTTCATGCCCCATATTTGGTGAGATTGTACAAAATAAAGAGATAAAAAAAGTCCACCAGGCCTATATGGTAATGTTTGACACCCCCTATTATTATTATTTTTATTTATTTATTTTTGGTGGGGTGAAGTATGGGCAGTTCAATCATCATTTTTCTTAAATAAAAGTAAATAATCTCATACAGCAAGCACAATAACTCTTGGACCTTTTGTCATTTTCCGTTCCCTTTTTGTACTGGCGTGACATTTTTTTTTGTTGAGTGTAACACCCAAAAAAGCCTAAAAACCCCTATTTAATGCTGGGATAGTACCGAGCCAGGCAAAAAAGTAGTAAAAATTTTTTGACAAAAAGGCTAAGCGATTATGGTTTTACTGTACAACTCTAACCATTCATATCACATTATCTCACATATCTTTCAAATTTTCCAAGTGTCGTAAATAATCAGATATCATATGTATTGTCACTATTACCTAGACAAATCATATCAACACCAAAAACATCATTTCTGAGCATCCTACCATCAATTGCCATTTTGATTGCTAGTTATTTATCTATTTTCGCAAAAGAGGGACGGCGCATAACTTAAATACATATCACTTTCGACTCCCTTTAGTTTTGCCAGTAATATTAACTTGCTGTTTTAACTTCTGAACTTTGGGTTTTGCTCTGACTGAAGACATGGGCAAGTAAGCATAAGGCGCGATCCCATTTTTCGTTACATCACCTTTTGCTTTCTACATATTGGTACGCAACCGCCCCCCCAAAAAAAGACCGTTTTCTCATCAATTATCTTCCCCTCAATAATAATAATAATAATAATAAAGACGCCTAAACTAAAATAACACATGAAGTAGAAAGAAAGGAAAATGAAAGTCATGAGTAAGCTGACCTTAGCCTTAAACTCAGCTCCAAGTTTCTCCTTCTCTCGTTTCACCTTCTTCTTCCGTTCCTCACCTCCTGGCGGTAACACACTATTCGTCTTACTACCACCAGCATTAGTAACAGTCACGTTCAAACCAGCCAAACCTTGTTCAACTTCCTCAACCGCTTCGACCATTTCGAGTTGTTCGCGACTCCGTTTTTTCGAACTCTTCTTGTTAAACTTTACTTTCCCCTTTGAATCCCGATGAAATCCATCCTCACCATCGACAGCTTCTCGATAAGCCGTAGCCATGAGGAGTTTATCTTCCAGTGAAGGCTTGGTAGATATGCCATCTGCTGATCTTGAATTTGATGGTCCTTGACCTAGATCATCCTCAATGATCATTCGCCCCGTTTTTTTATCAGTTTTGTAACTTGAAGCAATGGCTTGTAACTTGGCTTTGCGTTTTTCAATTATTGCTCCTTCTCCCGCTGTGAATAAGACGGGATATAATTTATTAGCTAATAATAAATAAAATAACTGTCTAAATCTTTTACAAGACAAAATACAATACTGACTAATAATTCGACTTGTCGCTATACTATCCAACAAATCCATAACCTCATCTTCATCCTCATCAATCTTAGCTTCAGGCGCTTTCTTACTTTTCTTCACCTTTTCAAAAGGTTTGCGTTGATTGACTTTAGTTTCCTTGTTTCTGCTCATACCTATATCCAGAAGTTCTTTTCCCTTTGGTTGATCGTCGTTACTTTCATCTTCATCGCTGCTTCCATATAGCACATGTTCATATGAATTATGGTCATTCATTGGCTTGCGAACCTACAATCCCAATTCCATTGATTTAAGTTGATTAACCAAGTTTGTGTGATGATGACATAAAAGAAAGGAAAAAAAATACCACATGTTCAGATTCATTATCACTGATAACTTTCGAGTCGTGATCAGTATCACCATAAGCTTGTCTTTTTTTAGCATCTCGATTTTGACTTTTACGGATATGATTTATTAATTTCTGATCATTTTCAGATTTAACCAAATGACTAATCCTTTCTGCTCCAAATTTTCGACATAGTCTTTCAAAAATGTGTCTTATGTTCAACTTGAAATGATTTTTGTGTTCTCGAGACCAAGAAAGAAGATTTGGGACCATTTCTGGGAGATGTGGTTCGATTTGTGAAAGAGGAAGAGTAACGATGACCACTTTCATAAATCCAATCGCAGATTTCACAATCTCTCTATTGGGTGAGGTAAGAAAAAAATTCAGTGATGTAATTAACTCATCAGTAGTGTTATTTGACAAGTCGCCTGCATTAAAGTGTAGAAAGGTAATGTTAATTACAATTCTTCCAGCAAAAAAAAAAATAAAAAAAAAAAAACATGAAGTAATAAAAAAAACTTGTTTACCATGAAATTCAAAAATTATTCTGGAAAGTGCAGTAATAGCAGCGGAGATCATATGAGGTGAAGATCCCGCTAAGCAAGCAGAAACCATATGAATATATTCTTCTACTGTTGCTGGTGCTAAAAGATAAATGAAAAAACATCAACAGAAAATATAAATAAAAATAAAGGAGACATTTTTTCAATCATACTTGGAACACTAGACATTTCATCATCCCTATCCATTTCATCCGATTCTAAAGCATTAGCGTTGTCTTTAGAAACCAATAAAGAGCGATTGACAAAGCCGCCTGCTTCACTCATTCTCTGTCCAAACTTGACCAGAAGATCATAGCTCACATCGCGAGTTTCTTTATTGCTTTCTTTGGTTCCCAAAATAATTTCCGGTAATAGGCTTGGAATGTGATGGAGATGATTAGATGGTATGATAGGTACAATAGCAAGGAGCAGTAAAGCTCTATCCTAGATTTTTTTAGGAATACAAAAAAAAAACTTTAACTTCAGATGTACCGGCAAATTGTGAGCCCAAAGTCAAATGATAGTTAAAATAGCTACTCACTCGTTTAGCGCCCGAGTTTACGTTCTCAAGGTCTTTTGTCAACATTGGGACAATCATTTTATCAACCTTTTCAGCCACCAGATTTTTACAACTCTCGCTTCCATTATTGTAACAACTTTCACACAACCTGGTAAGCGTTCTATAAGCTTTTTTTTGTATTCCGACATTGGATGACTTTAGAAGTTCAGCGCCAGCTTTGGGTAGGGGAGGACAAATCAGATCAAAAAGGGAGTTGGCAATATGATTGTATTTGATCACATGAGGCACTAATAAAATCAAGATATCAATCATTGAGTGAACAACATTTATTGATTCGCTATCGTTTGGACCCTTAGAATTATAAGGTGCCGATGTTTTGGAAGTTGCAGGCAAAGCGGTGAGAGCGTTCCAAGCTTGATCTAAATTTGATCTTACTGTAACGTACAGATCGGACAAAGCCTATTGAATTGCAATTAATCAGACGATTAGCATGAAAAAAAGGCTAAATTTGGTCATAATTTGAGGGCAAAAAAGTATGAAATGTATTTCCACAAACCTGCTCAGACAATATTCCTATATAGGCACTGGCGCAAACTAGGATCAAGTTTTTACTTTCTTGCTTACCGCTCGATTCTGCATAAATATTGAATAATACAGCCAAAATATTGCTTGCCATACTACTTAATAATGATACATTAGTTTGAGCCTCATCGGAAGTAATTCCGAAATTCAGTTGCATTTGTTCATTGACAATAGAGTTTTCATTTCCGCACGACTGTTTGACAAGCAAAGTATATCGCTCGACTAGATTTTGAAGGGCTTTTAAAATTGAAGGTCTGAGATGAGGCTGCGTGTATAATACTTGACTCCAAAGTTCAGCGAACTCCTTGGTAAATGCCTAGAAAGCAATATGCATATATATGTAAGTATGTACATATATTGGCGGGCAGTTGAGTGAGTATGTGTAAGTTGCGAAAAATAAGAACAATCACTTACCTGAGGTAAATCAATAGGAAGATCACAATATCCAGGCAAAAGAGCCCAAATCTGTTCAATTAAAGTCTCGCAAACTTTGAGTTCTACAGTTTTTGAATTTTTGAGCGATTCGCCTCCCAAAGCTCCTATTTCTTCTAAAATTTGTTTTTTCCTTTCTAGCAACTTGTCACCAAGAGGGACAAAATATTCTATAAAATGACTTAAAGAGGTATTGATGATGTGTCCTGAGGTTCTTAAAACGGGAAGCAGCCAAGCTCTACCTTGAATGGCTTTCTTTGAGCTTCGATGGGGAGAATCAAGACTCTCTTCGATGTTTAAAGGAAGAAGATCCAATAACCATTTGGGGCCACACACTGAACTAGCCTTGCCGAGTAGGGCATCTACCGAAGCCACGAATTCAAACTTGGGTTGATTACGCAATTCTCCAACCAGTTTGATATGTCTATCAAGTAAAATGGCAGCAGCAGGGGGAGATCTTGCCGGCCCGAAGGATGTTGGTCGGTAGCGCAAACGAGAGATAAGTGCTGATAATACAGAAATTAAATTGGCAAATGAAGCCGTGGAAACGTATCGAATATTGGAAGTCAAGCGTTCCAGTAAAATATCTATCATTTGCTGTAAAGCCGTCGAGATTGATGAATCTTGAGGGGGTAAATAACCCTTATTGTTATTAAGTGATGTTTTATCATTGTGAGCATTCTGTAGACTGATTAAGTGATCAATGTCTTTATTAGTAAAACAATATCGACAAATACCAATGGCACATGCACTTGCAGCTTCGCGGATTTCAATATTGTCGTTTGCTATCAGATCAATAATATTTTGAATACGTTTGTCTTGAGCCAATTCGGTGGAGCACTTTTCGGGTTCCACTCGAGCAAACGCAATCCAGCCATGCTCCAAAGTGTTTAGCCACCCAGCGGTACAACGCTCATCCATTTTATGTTCAGAATTTTCCTTCAAAACACTCAACAAAGTACTTTGAATTTTTCCAGGCTCGAATGAATCCGAAGAATTAGTAAATAGTAATTCAAGAATATTATACGCAGAATAGGTCACGAATGAACTGTTAATTTTTTTGGGAAGGTTCAACAGGAGACTGATGAGATTATCAAGCTGCGAAGTGGGAAAATCCTGAGATATTTCTTGAATAAAAACGAGGAGTCCATTAACAATACTTGTTTCAGCCTGCAGGTTGGCAGGGTTGCAGTGATTTTTTGGGGAGGATAAGATTTTAGATAATTCATTAAGAATGAAAACGGCTATGTGAGAGCTGTAAGGATGAACCAGGGAGGGAGGAGGGGGCGACTTGATGAGACTAGCGACGAATGATTGGGCCAGTTTCTTAAGTTTAGGTTGAGAAGGTAAGGCGATAAGAGGAAGCAAGGAAGAATAAAATAGCTGAGTAACCTGAGGTTGTTCGAGCTGAGTAATAGAAAGAGCATGATAGACAGGTTTTACGATTGAGATGATAGATTTCAAAGCTGGTTGATAGGTTTGAGGAAACTCGAATGAAGATACTTGATGAGAATAGGTTGTGAAATGGTTGAGGATAGGAGTGATCAACTCAAACAATTTAATGTAGTTGTGTTTGATGACAGGTGAAGAGAGATAAGGGGTGACGACAGCCAATAGATAAAGTACATTGAGGCCAATGGGAGTGGGAGGGGAGCTTTGCTCTGGATTTAAAGATTCAAGAGTTGAAAGAAGTGCTGCAAAGTAGGCAGTGGGCAGACGTTGAGTATTGTGTTCATCGAGAGTCTGCTCAATGGCAGCCAGGAGCTGGGCAACAGCCTTTTGATTTCCGTGAATATGACCACGAATTTTGGCCAGGGCTTCTTCCATCCCGAGAGTGTAGGATTGTCTCAGAGTTTATCTCTATCTTTATATATGCCTTTGCTTTTGTTTGATGCTCCAGATAAAATTTTGGATGGAGGTTCCTACGGTCTGATTGTGGTTGGGCAACGTTATGCAAAATGGCCCCATATCTGCCATTCACTAGCATTTTACAGTCAATCTCATCCAACACCCATCTAACCACCCAGTTGGGCACACAGATCTGCACCCATCTATAATCTGTCTACTTAAATCCTATCTGCTTTACAGAACCATCCGATCAAAAAATTCCATCCTTTGTGCAAAGAATTTACACGCAAAAGGATTTTTATATTACATAGCTAGACTAGATAGATGTTGTCCAGTATTAAAATTCCTTTTAGTAGTACCTACACAATGAATTTAGACAATTATTCTGGGTAATAACTTTCATTTAAATGCAGCAAAACTACGATTATGGTAAATTATCATTATATCCTCTCCTTCACCCATCCCTCTAGTCCACCTGCCAAAAAACTAGTGAATTAACATAATAAAAATCAATTACCATCAGCGTCTTTTTTCATCTTTCTTCAACTACAAATACATAAGGGTCTTACATTTCTTGAACAGAACGGCCAATAGGATTAGATTGGTAATTCCTCTCTTCAATCACGTTGCCCTCTTTATCATGCACAATCACTATAACCCTCCCATCGCGGCTGGAAAGCTGTACATTCCAGTCAGTGACAATTGTTGGGCCTCCATTTTTCTTTACCATCATCTTAACGTCTGAATTTGATGTGCCAGTAAACTTTTTTTTCAAATCCATTATTAATTCTGGACATTCAAGGCAAATTAACCCATTGTTGATTGAGTTCCGCTTGAAAATATCCCCGAAACTACCACAGATCACAAGAGGAATACCAGAATTCCTAATCGCTGTTGCAGCTTGTTCTCGCGAAGAGCCGGTTCCAAAATTATAACAGGAAGCCAAAATAACACCTTGACCAGTCTTAGAGGCAGCTGCTGCACGAGAAGTTCTGGAATAATTTGATGGTTGCTGATGAATAGGCGAAGTCAGCGGTGGAAATAATCCAGTCACTGTTTTAGCAAACGAGGGGTCATAGTTTTCCATCACCAACTTAGCTTGCTGATCAGGAGTTATATCTTTTAAAAATCACAGTCAATCCTCTTTCCCTGACAACACATCTTTTAAACAAGATAAAAACCAACCATCCTGATAAGTGTATTTTCCCGGATAAATCCCATCAGTGTTGATGTTATCGTGTGGAGCAAATATAAGTGGCCCGGAAAATACCGTAGGAAATGAGGGCAGTAATTCATCAGCAACTATGGGCTGTTTGCTTGCTGAGGGGTTAATGGTTTCACTACTTCCTAGATTAGCTGTTGACTGACCATACTGAATTGTGAAAGATGGTGTTTGAGGCTTCGGAGATGATAATTTTTTATTCAGATACGCTGGACCGCATATTTTGCCCGCTATAGCACTAGCAGCTACGACGGCTGGGCTTGCTAAATAAGCATGAGCTTTAGCACTTCCCATTCTACCTTTATAATTTCGATTGGTGGCACTAATCCCAATTTCACCATCTTCCAGTAAACCTACTCCCAAACCTATACAAGGTCCACATCCTGAAGGCAATACCTTGGCACCAGACGCAATAAGTGTAGACCAATCACCAGATTTCTCACATTCACTTTGAACGACAGAAGATGCAGCAGAGATATAAAACTCTACCCCAGGAGCAACTTGTCGATTTCGGACTACTTCAGCTGCCGCGTGCAGATCAGATTGTCTAGAATTTGTGCAAGAAACAAGATATGCTTTATTGATGGGTATGCTTTGCGCTTCTAGGGTTACAAGTGGAGTAGATTGCTTGACCGTATCTGGCCCAGAAACATGTGGCATGACGGTAGAAAGATCTAATGTTAATTTTTTGGAGTAGAAAGCTTCTTCATCAGCTTTAAGCTCTTTAGCCAGAATGTGTATTGATTCTACTCGTGCAGGCGTTAATCTTGGATGAAGAGCAGTTGGAGAAGGAATAGAAGATGCTTTGATAAAGCTATCTAGTTCCCTTTTTTGGATTTGTTTTTCATACCAAGAAATCAATTTTTGATCAATTGGAAACACTCCTGCTAAAGCACCCCATTCAGTCGTCATGTTGGATATCACCAGGCGCTCATTCACCGGGAGATTTTGGACCCCCTCGCCAATAAACTCAATCGCACAGTTGAGCACTTCGTCCTTGTTGAAATATCCACAAAGTGCAATTATGATATCTTTTGCAGTGGCATCAGGAGGAAGACTTCCAATTAGTTCCACGCAAACGATTTCTGGAACTTGCCACCAAGTCCGTTGTGTGGCCCAGATAGCACTAGCAAATTTCACGATGAGTGTTGTTAAAAAAATCAACATGAGGGGATCTATACATACGCAGCATCAGTTCTGACCACTGGTGTCCCAACACATCCAACACCACCATACATATTACTATGGGAATCAGAGGCTATTCACATTAAAAAGTGTCAAAGATACTTTGTATCAATGTATGTTCAACAAGTTAAATCTGCTAACCAACCATCAGTCCACCAGGAAAGGCATAACCTTCTTCAATCATGATTTGATGCTATGAGAAGTTATCAATAATCAACCAACAAGTTGATTTCTTTAGTTTTAGTCTTGAGAAAAGGCGAAAAATCATTTGGAACAGAGAGGAATCAAAAGCGCTTACACCGATGCCTCGACCAGGGGGGTAAAAATCAATACCATGCTTGTGAGCAAATTGTTCGATTTTGGAGTATTTTTTTAGATTAGTTGGAGATTTGTTCTGAACGTCATGGTCAATGGTGAAAACAACTTGACGAGGATTTGAAATTTGGGAGGCACCAATTGATTGGAATTTTGATATGACTGGAGCTGTGTTATCATGCTATTCCGTAGTAAAGCAAAACATAAGATGAGTGAGAGCGGGGTGTGAATTTTACTAGGCCTTATAGAATTCAAGAAAAAATAATCTACAGTCATGACATCTAACACGTAGTTTGAGGAAAAGTTTTTTGTTTGATCAGATGTAGGGCTTATTTTGATGAATACATGAATAATATTTAAAATAATTGAAATTACATTCCGGTTTGAGCATAACAAAATCGCCAGAGTGAATTTTCTTTCCAGGAGGTAGGTCAACAGCATATTTCTGGACGACTTTTTCAATATAAGTCTGATATGAACGAGCCAAAGGATAGTATTTTGGAAGAAGATTGCTGTATCGCCGTAAGAACATTCTCTGGCTTCTTGAAGCGTCGAGGTCGTGGGGGATTATTAGATGGTATAATTGGCCGAATATCTTCTTGGAAGTTTTGGTTCACAAATCTAGATTGATTTCGGTAGAAGGAAAAGGGCAATTAAACAGCTAATTTCGAGACAAATATTAATGAGTTGCCAAAATATGAACAAAAACAAATCATTTTTTGGATGTCTGTTTCTTTAGTTAACACATGCAATATTTAATGCAACATTGCATAAGAGCGATTATCTAACACTTCGTGAAAAACGAGGGTGTGTGCATATTTTGAATGGCTGAACCATTCAAGGAATTCTTTTTAATTTTTTTATTTCGTACCATATTACCCAGCAAGGGACATGAAGGAAAAGGCAGACTATATATGAATAAATGCAAATGATGAATCATAGTGAGTAAAGGAAGTTAGGGCATTTTAATGGTGATTAATTAAGCAAGTTGATGGGGAAAGGGGATGATTATTTATTAGGGAATCTATCAGAGTTAATTAAAAGTTGAGCAACTTGTTGGGAGATGGGGGAGGGGGAGAGCAGGGAGGAGGCAGTAAAGGGAACATTATGTCTTTTGGCCTCGGCAAAAAGATTTTTGCAGGCTTCCAGACGAGCGGGATAGAAAAGTAGAACATGTTCAGGGGTGTCATTGGAGTTAAGGGAGCATTGTTTACATAAAGGGAACTCAGAAGCTTTGAATCTAAATAAGTAGTGTTTTTTGTATAGCCGTAACCCAAAGTGGACTGGGGTCAGTCCTGTCGGTCTTGTATCCGGAATGGATTGAATGCATTACTAACCTGTATAGCCGTAACCCAAAGTGGACTGGGGTCAGTCCTGTCCGTCTCGTATCCGGAATGGATGGAGACCAACTGGGTACGGCTAGTTATCTATATACATGCGGGCTTCAATGTGCCCTAACCTAATTTACTACTATCATTATATTTATGTCATAACACCCCTCCACACATTGAAGACCGTAATGTAATAATAATTTTTTTTTTTTTTTTTTTTTTAAAAGAAAGAACTTGAAAATAAAAGTGAAGAAAAGAATTGAGAAAATAAAAATTAAATAATAAGACCCAGAGAGCCTATTGCTTTTGATAAATTAATGCTATTTAATGATTTTGTCATACAGTCAGCTATTTGTGTATGTCCCGGGATCCATTTCAATTTGAGTTTTTTTTCATATATCAGTTGATGTAGAAAATAAAAGTCCCGTGTGGCATGCCCCGTATCCCTGTTTGACGGTTTATCATGTCCAATATCCACAGCCGTACTATTATCACAATTAAGAATCACTTCTATATTTTTACCCAAAAAATCTTCAACTAAATTCCTAATCCAAAGTCCAGTCCTTGTACCCATCCCCAGTGCCATGTATTCTGCGTGTGAAGTTGCTAATCCTACTGATTTTTGTCTTTTTAACATCCAGCTTACCGGTACATTGCAAAATGTTACTACATTCCCATGTCCTGCTCTCCAACCTTCACCCCTCCATGCCGAATCAGCAAACACCATAATTTCCATATCAATATGTTTGTCCGGTTTGATTTCTAATTTTAGATGTCTTGTTTTCGTTATATATTGAATAAGATGTGTCAAGGCATGCCAGTGATCTTCATTTGGATGGCTTGCAAAGCGTGCTAAGTAGTTAACTGCAAAACTGATGTCAGGACGTGTGCCTTGTGCAACATAACTTAGAGCTCCTATTCTTGACAAGAAATCAGTGGCGCGTAACGCAGGTTTACTTTTATCAGCGGTCTCCAAATTGCATTTAGATGGTAATGGAGTGTTTGATGGCTTCAGAGATGGATTGAATTTGTCGATTATTGATTCGATTAAATTATGTTGTAATAATAGATACCCACCCATCACTTTTTCCACTTTCAAACCAACAATTTGCGTCACATCATATTCCCACTTGACATCCATGATGGTGGCCAAATCTTTTTCCAATTTTGATAGTGCTTCAACGTTATCACTAGCTACTATCCCATCATCCACATGTAGCCAGATTACAGTTGAACTATTCTTTACTTTTAACACATATACGGAGCTATCAAAGAAACTTGGGATATAACCTAAACACCTTAATTTTTCTGAAATAAATTTCCACCAACACCTTCCAGCCTGCTTAGTGCCATATAACGCCTTTTTCAGTTTGAAAACTAAGTTAGTGCCATCATTAAAACCTTCTGGTTGTTTTACATATACTTCCTCCATTATTGGACTATTCAAGTATGCTCCTACGACATCAAATGAGCGAAGATGCCAATTAAATTTTGCCGCCATGGTGAAGATTAAGCGTAAGGAAGTAAATGTTGCCGTTGGTGCGAAAGTTTCATCAAAAGAGTCCTTGTATTTTTGCGCAAAGCCCTGTGCCACAAATCGTGCTTTGTGTTTAATTACTTTCCCTTCGGCATCTTTTTTTAATGCAAAAACCCATCTTCCTCCAATTATTGTTTTTCCTTCTGGTAAGGCAGTCAATTCCCAAACATCTTTATTCCTTAAATTTTCCATTTCTGTTTCACACGCCTTTTTCCACATAGTCGCGTCTTCAGACAACATAGCTTGTTTAAAAGTTTTAGGAACCGTCAACTTGTGTTCGTTGCACTCATTTTGTATTTGGAAGGCCAATGCATCTTGATCTTCAATTTCCTTATCAAGACTGCAATCGCCTAACTTCAGCGCATTTAGAATAAATGGTAGAGATGCTTTGTTTTCTTTTGATGATGGACTTTCCTTCGAAATAACAGTTTTTATGTTTTGAGATGGAAATGTAGCTGTAGCCGGTTGAAACACACATTTTTGGTCCGGGTCCCAAAATAACCAACCCTTTCCTCCCTCTACGTAACCAATCACACGGCAGGCTACTGCCCTTGGATCTAGTTTTTGCCTCACTTCTTTATGAATATGGACAAAAGCTTCTTCCCCAAAAATCCGAATCATGTCTAGGTGTGGTTTAGAGTTAAATAATAGCTGATAAGGCGTTAATGTGTCAGTTATCTTGTTTGGTAATTGGTTGTGAAGAAAAACTGCCCATAGGAAAGCTGCTCCCCAGAAAAATTTGCTAAGGCCACTGTCAAAAAGTAACGTTCGCCCTATATCTGCAATAGTTCTGTTTAGTCTTTCTGCTACTCCATTTTGTTGGTGATGATACGGCATTGCATGTTCCCATGTAATTCCAAACTTTAATAAGTAGTTTTGCAATTTTGTGTTTACATATTCTCCACCATTGTCTGACCTTAAAATTTTTATTTTCTTTCCAGTCATCCGCTCCATCTTAACTTGATATCTAACGAATGTATCTGCAACTTGTGACTTTGAGTTAATTGATTCACAAACTGTGTAACTCGTTGCAACATCTCTGAAAGAAACAAAGTAAGTGGCCCCTTCAAATGTTGGAGTTTCAAAAGGTCCCATGACATCCGACACTATTATTTCCAGTGGTTCTGGCGCCCTATTTGTGCTTATCGATGTTGAAGAATTGACACTTTTTGAGATTCTACATGTGTCGCATTGTATGTCCCCAGGTGGTAGAGATTCCGGTAATCCCTCAGCAGCTTTGTGATTTATTAGTCTCCTAATAACTCTCATGCTTACATGTCCCAACGCTTTGTGCCAATGCATAAGAACAGGATCGTTCTTACTCATTTGCTCAGAAGCAGGACTATTCCGAGTATTCAGAGAAGCTGGGGGATCTAATGAAATTGGGACCTGGGCGCTGGGTATCAATCTATATGGTGGAATTATTGAAGTTGCATTACATGACGGCAATATATTTTTGCTAACTACATCAACTTTCCAACTTTTTTTATTTATGAATTTTCCAGTTAATATAATATCTCTATTTGTCTTTTTTATGATATTTATATTATTATCGCAATCGAATTCAACTTTGGCACCCTGCCTTATCAATGAGGAAACATAAATTAAAGTTCCTGTAGCATTAGGACAGTAGAAAACTCGGCGTATTATTATGTCGCTTTTTGCACCCTTTAAAGCTATCGCTCCGATGCCTGTTAGATGATCTGGTTCAGTATTTTTTGTCGCAACAACAAGTGGGATTGGTCGTGACAAGTCCGTGATCCATAAAAATATTGATTTGTCTCCACTCACATGTTCCGTTGCCCCAGTGTCAAGCAATGCATCCGCTCCCTCAGATGTCCAGTTCTTAGTCTCGATTTTCATTGCTGATGGGAAAGGCGCCGTTTTATCCTTATGTTCATCATCTATTTCGAAAAATCTTGCTTTACTTTTTGGATAGACAGGTCGATAGTTGTCAGGCTGTGCTTTGATTGCACTTTGCTGTTTAGGAGTGGGATATGGGCAAGGTGAGTTACAGTAAAATGTAATATTAGAAGCACCTTGACGACTCGCTTGCAAAGTTGATCTTGTATTTTGACTTTTATTTGGACATTGCGCTTTGTAATGACCTCGCTTGCCGCAGTTAAAACAACCTGAGCCTTTATAGTTCGTCAAGGCCGCATTCAATGAAACGATTTCGTCAACTGCTGGATCTGGTTCATCGTCATGGTAAGTTGCTTGGACATTCATTGCTGAGATTAATGATTGCTGAGAAGTTTTCACTGAAAGTTTCATTGATTTCTGTAAATTACTTTCAATATGATCGATTTCCACAGGTTTCAAAGCAAGATCAGATGTTCGCATTCTGTTGTCAATCGTATTTATCACATCCTTCGAGTATTGGTATGGTGATTCGAGTGTGAAAGTCATGAGCAAGTTGTGAAAACCCTCCCTATCTAATGTGAAACCATTAGCAAATAATTCTTCAATTTTATTTCGCACAGATGAGGCATGTTCAGCGTAAGTCATTGAATCCGGATTGAATTTCAAGCAAATGATATCTTTCAACAAGCTAAGTTGGGAGCTAATTGATTTGACGTTAAATTGTCCACAGATGACATCAAAAGCACATTTTGATGGACGCATCGGCTTAATTTGATCCTTGTGAGCATTGGATACCGAATTATAAAGAGCTACATGCGCTAATTCGTCAATATCTCAATCAAAGAATTCCTCGGGGATTGCAGAGCATAGGTAATCTTGATCTCGTAGGTAAGTAATTAAAGCAGAAGATAAATCCCTTTTCCAGTGGATGAAATTTTTGCCACTTGCTGAAAGAATCGTTCCTTTTTCTGCTCTCTTTCTTAATTGTTCTTCATACTTATAGTAATGTTCCCATTTAAGTAGAAATTCAATCCCTTGATAATGTAGCGGAACTTTTTTTGATTGGTTTTCTCTTTCTTTTCCTTTTTGGTCGGATGATGATGGTGCGTTTTCCATTTTAGATGATGATGCCATTTTAGATGATGATGATGATGATGATGATGATGATGATGATGATGATGATGATGGTGATGATGATAATGATGTTTTTTCTTTATTTTTAGATGCTGATCGTGTGGTAACCATCCACTAGACGTAGCAGGATTACTTCGACGGCAGGTGTGAAATATTATGCAGCAGCGCAACTAGACGCCCATAACCTGTATAGCCGTAACCCAAAGTGGACTGGGGTCAGTCCTGTCGGTCTTGTATCCGGAATGGATTGAATGCATTACTAACCTGTATAGCCGTAACCCAAAGTGGACTGGGGTCAGTCCTGTCCGTCTCGTATCCGGAATGGATGGAGACCAACTGGGTACGGCTAGTTATCTATATACATGCGGGCTTCAATGTGCCCTAACCTAATTTACTACTATCATTATATTTATGTCATAACATTTTTGTCAGCCAGGCTACTAGACTTACCCAGTAAAATAATTAATTATTTACTGGATGAAGCCACGCCTTATTATTTTAATTATTTAATTAAGTTAGTTACATTAAAATTACCTGTGATAAATTAACTAATTACAGAATGGAAAAATTATATGAATAGTTAAAATTAAATATAAAATGTCCCTTATATTTTTTCTCTAACACCGTGCTCATTGACAGGTTAGAAGAAATAATATTTTATATTAAAAAATAGATTTTAAATTAAAATAAAATTTTAATATTCAAATAAAAATAAATATATACAAAAAATTCAAATTTCTTATAGAGAATTGACTTCTACAGTAAATATTAAATAAATATATGTATTTCTGACATACTCTGTAAATACATCTTTTTGATGCCTTCATTTTAGAACAACTTTGTTATTTGAAAATACTCCTTCTGGAATATTCTTTTTCTCTCTCTCTCATACTACTGTTTTTAGAATTTCATTGCCGTGGTTCGTCCCTCCTTTGCCTATATAAGGCCTCTCTTTTGGTTGTTTTTTAGGCATTCATTACTTACTTATTTTATTACAACTATTTACAGTCCTTTTATTACTATTTATTATTGCCTTAGTATTTACATTAAACATAATTCTAATCCATTAATTGTAATAAGAATCCAACTCTTTACCTCTTATTATTGAGTAAATAATCTTTAAGATAAGTAAATACGTACCTGAGTTTGAATCCCTTAAAACTGGTCGTTACCACCATTGGACCCCCCTATAAAACCTTCTAGACTTGAAAGACCCCTTGACAGTTTTTGTCGGTCAGTCATCTAGAAGAAGGTAAGAAAAAGAGGAGAAAAGGAGGAGAAAAGGAGGAGGACAAGGGAAAAATAAAAGAAATAAATTACAATAAAATATTTAATTTATTTAAGAGGGAAACAACGGTGAGCAACTTTGAGAGATGACAAAAACTTAGAATTTATTAATAATAATACTATTTAATGTAAGGGTTCTGCGCGGCAAACACTTTTAATTACTATCAGACTTAAAGCAACCTTTAAATTGTTATATAGAATTTTAATTAGAATTGTATTACTAATTAAAAAAATATAAACGTAGTAAAATAGTATTTAATTTGTGGAGTGTATAATAAGTGATGCTGCTACAGGGGATTATCCAAGGCCCTTTTATAGGCAATGGGTCCTCTGAAGCGCCACTATGTTTGTAAATACAATAGTTAGAATAGAATAAAACAAATATATCAAAGAGTAAATGAAACATAACAATGTAGAGAAAAACATGAAACAAATAATTAAAACCCCAATTAAGAATCCAATTTTCCCGCCATTAATTCCCAAATCAGTAAGTAAAAATAGTGAATAACTAAACAAGATTGGAACATAGGAACTATGAGAAAAATAATTCCAAACAGATGGTACAGTCTGATTTAAGGATATTTTAAGTGAAACAAAAAATACTTTGACGCAACAAAACATGTAATTAATCTCAATTTAGTATAAATTACTTAATTGGTTTTTCCTGACATAATTAAGGGTCAAAAGAAGCGTCATTAATTATTGTTTAGTATTATATGAAAGGTGTTATTTAATATATAAATTTAAATAATTAATTTAAATATATTATAAGTCAATTTTACGCTTATAATTATAATAGGGGGTGTCAGTTCTGGCAAATCCGCACTTACAAATCCGCACTTAAATTTGACCAAATCCGCACTTAAATAAGTGCGGATTTCCAAAACACACTAGCCCCAATACTGGTGGATTTCAAAATGAAATAAGTCACTTATTTCACTCAAATCCGCACTTTCTCAACCAAAAGTGCTGATTTCACCATCAAGTCCCATTTCACTGATTTGTCAGCATCATCCCATTCATACGCAGCACTCCACAGCATAACACTTCATAACCCAAAACATCATACATCATTTACATCTTCATATCATATCATATAAGAGTCATGCCTTCCTCACTTTCAAATCGTGATAAATTACATAAAGCAATGACTTTCATGGCGCTTGAACTGCTCTTGGACTCTGATTCCGATTCTGATCTAGAAGAAGATTTTGTCGTTTTATCAAAAATGGCCAGGAAACGTTACCTTCTTCCCAGAAAGCCTCAAGTACTTCATACCCCCAAGTACACCATCCAAACACTTCTTAAACTATCTACACCCAGTTTTAGATGGCTGTTCAGGACTTCTCAGGAATGTTTCCTTAAATTGCTTGAGCTTATTCAGGATCATCCCATATTTCACAATAATTCTCAAAAAGAACAACAACATCCTTCAATTCAATTGGCCATCACACTATGTTGTTTGGGTTCAAATGGTAATGGAGCCGCTTTGAAACGTTTAGAAAATGTCTTTGATTTAGGGTATGGTTCAGTTAACACTTATACCAAACGATGTATCACTGCCATCAACTCCTTGGAATCTCAACTTCTCACCTGGCCAACAAAAGAAGAGCGACTTGAATCATCTCAGGTTATGCAAGCAGAGGGCTTTCCAGGATGTATTGGTTTTGTTGATGGTACTACTATTCCTTTGAGCCAGAAACCTGCTCAAGGTGGAAACAATTACTTTGACCGTAAAAAGAGGTAGATTATTTTTAACTCCTTTCATCCTCCTTGAAACTAACACAAACAAATATATCTTCTTTATAGATATTCAATTAACGTTCAGCTTATATGTGACGTAAACAAAAAATTTATATCATTCTTTGCTGGCTATCCTGGCTCATGTCATGACTCCTACGTCTTCCAAAGAATGCATATTTCAAATGAACCTGAAAAATTCTTTGATGAAAATCAGTATCTTCTTGCAGATTCTGCTTATGAGAATGGAAAGTATGTACTTCCTGCTTTTCGGGGAGCAGCTTCAGAAGACAGTCAAAATGCCAAATTCAACAATCATTTGGCAAAGTCAAGAGTCCGTATTGAACATTCTATTGGAATCTTGAAAGGCCGTTTTTCTAGTTTAAGGGAATTAAGAAGTCCTCTTAGAAATAAATCTGAAATGGAGGCGGTGATCAACTGGATTCTGTGTTGCACTATACTTCATAACCTACTTGCTGACCTCAAAGATCAATGGTTAGAGCTGTATGAAGATGAACAAGTTGATTCACCTCCGACTATATCCAACACTTCTATTTCTCAATCAACTAGTATAAGGGCGAAAATCCTTCCAATAACACTCCAACATTTTTCAACGCAATTTTAATTTTTTTCTCTTTCTCTTCAAATTATCAATTTGCATGTATTATTCACTGAGAATGGTAAATTTTTTTGCATATTTTTTTGGTTTTTGAATTTGCTGTTAAAGTCTTATTTTTTTTTCTCTCTGTGTTTTCTTTCATCAACTCAACATGAAATCGCATATTTTCAGCAAACGCATATTTTTTCAGTCACTCAAAGGTTGGGAAAGAGTTGGAAGGGAAGATTAAGGGTTCCGAGGCATTTTAAATGAAGAAAAGGGTCTGGGAGAGGTTGAGAGGGGTGAAATGGGGATCAAAAGAGGATGGCATACAATGGGGCTGGGAGGATAGCGAAAGGCATGGGGAGGGAAGACAAGCATGTGTTGATAGAATTGAAAGGGATGGAGATTGGTGCAAACAGAGTGTGAAAATAGGAGGATGAACTCTGTTCTTCGGGCGAAGAACAGAGTTCACTTCCATAAAATATTAGCTGAAACATAGTTTTCAATTCTGTAAAAACAGTTGTAAGTAATAGAAAAAGTCACTGATTTTTTTTCTATGTAATCCTTGCTTTACGAGGAGACTTTTGTGACGAAGCAGATTTTTGAGTTACCTTTTGAGATTTGGAATGTCTGGGAGGCATTATGAAACTGGCACATAACAAGAAAAAAGATTAAAAAGTAGAAGAAATAAGTAAAAAAGAATGTAAACATGCCTGGTCAAAATATTGAAAATGTCAGGAAGGGGTGTGTGCCGAGGATTGATGGGTAGGTAGCAAGGAAGGTCAGTGTGTCACATGTGACAGGGATGGGGTAAGAAATGAAGGGATGTTTTGTGGCCAAAATGTGGTTGTGAAAAAAAACGGGAAAAAAGTGCTGATTTGAGGTCATAACTGACACCCTTTTTTGAAATAAGTGACTTTTTTGCAAAATTTAAGTGCTGATTTGTAAGTGCTGATTTGGTTTGAAATCCGCACTTAATTTAAGTGCGGATTTGCCAGAACTGACACCCCCTAATATATGTTTTTTCAATTAATTAAATATAAATTTATAATTATTAAGTAACATAAAAATGAGCCATTATTTGTAGAATATATTATATTATGTTTAATTTAAATGTATATAAAAATTTATATAACACTTGTATATAATAAAATACTTATATAATTTTATTATGCAATAAAATAATAATTTATATTCATTAAATACAATTCTTACCCACTCTTTCAGGTTTTATAAGTTACATATCATTTACTGGACTCCTGGAATAGCCTGGCTGACAGTTTTAGAGCATCCACACTTGTTTGGTTGTGTAACTCCCGCTTACATGCATATTACTTCTGAGTTGCACAAATTTATGATATCATTCCACACTCATTTTTTGAAAAATTCACTATTTGCAAGTTACACAAAATATTCATCACTCATGTTTCTTGGTTTATTCAATAACATCACTGCTTCCATGGCACTAATTTCTTCTATCCCTCCTTCTACCATACTCATTTTTCTTCACTCAACTGTTACATTTCCCATGCCTTTAAATGTCCTTGATGATTTATTAGACATGGAAGAAGAAGATCTCCTTATTACATATTTGTTAACTACCTATTGCAACAATCAATCATCTAATTCAACTACACCAAGACCAAAGAAAAAAATGATACAACAAGATTGTTACACTGGTAATGCACGCTTAATGAAAGACTACTTTGGGAAAAACCCTGTTTACAACAATATTATTTTTGAGCACCAATTTAGAATAAGCAAAGATCTATTTAAAAAAATTGTTGAGGATCTACAGATGCACAATAAATATTGGGTTTTAAAATCTGTAAGTATAGTATTTTTTAATAATATCTATCACACTTTTTCTCAATTTTTTACTAACTACATTACTACAAGATTGCTGCGGGAAACGTGGATTGACACCTCACTAAAAGCTAACTAGTGTACTTTGCCAGCTTGCCTATGGGATTTTGGCTGACTCAACTGACGAGTATGTTCACATAGCTGAAACCACTTCACTAAAGGCATTGAAAACTTTTGTTAAAGACATCATATCTTTATACAAAAGCGAGTATTTACAAGAACCAAATGCTGTGGAGAAAACCAAGATTTTGAGGGAGTACAAAGACAGGGGGTTTCCGGGATGTCTTGGAAGTATTGATGGGATGCACTGGGAGTGGAAAAATTGCCCCACAGCCTGGGCTGGTCAGTTCCAGGGGAAGGAAAAAACTCCAACAATGATATTGGAGGCTGTAGCAAGCAAAAACTTACGAATTTGGCATGCTTTCTTTGGATCACCTGGAGATTTAAATGACATCAATGTTCTTCATTGCAGCAACTTGTTTGATAAACTTTTGGGTGGTAGTCAAGATGGTGTAACATATAAAATAAATAATAGAATTTATAAAAATGGTTACTACCTTGCTGATGGTATTAACCCACCATGGTCAACACTGGTCAAAACAATTTCTCATCTGCAAGATGAGGAAATCCAATATTACTTTAAATTACAAGAAAGTGCTAGAAAAGACATAGAACATGCTTTTGGGGTGTTGCAAAGAAGGTGGGGCATTCTAACCCAGCCATGTTGTCTATGGCATATCAAAGAAGTGAAGGAGACAATGACCTGTTGTATAATCTTACACAACATGATAGTGGAAGCAAAATCAGAATCAGATCCTTACCTAAATGAACAGTCCATTCAATGTCAACTTTCAACAAACCACTCAGATCCTTCTTTGACAAACAGCTTAGTGAATTTTATTCAGAACAGCCAGGAGCTTCACAATTCTGACACACATTTTGAATTGCAAGAGAATCTGAAGAAACATATTTGGAAAAATGGAGGAAGATTTGAATATATACAAAGGGAATAATTTATGATTACTAAATTTTTATAACTATTGAGCAGTGCAACTAGCCTAGAAATAGTATCAGGCTGCCCATAAGCCACATATATTTCAGAATGAGATAAGTAGTAATACAAATGTATCTATACCTTTTATTATATAAAATAGTCTTGGGATAAGTTTCCCAAGCCTTAACTATTGAGCAGCACAACTAACCTATCACATGCGCACCCAATAGAATAACATGAGAATGTAATAGTGTAGTACTAAAAAATTATAAAAACTTGAGATAAATTTATATTATATATATAAAGATTTTTAGCAAGTGCCAGCCTTTTTTGTGGTTGGTGATAGCTTTGATGCAGACTTTATATATTTCTTGGCTTCCTTGAAAAAGAATATCTTGCCCAGGGAATCCTATATGCCCAAACAGCCTTTACCCAAGATTTTTGCTGCAAGGGCTTTTGGGTTACCGTGTGGAGCATGTGAGGCAAAAATGTAGTCAGAAGAGCCATTTGGTGCTTGCCTGAAAGAAAGAAAAAAGTAAGAGGAAAAAAAATAAATAGTATGTAATTTCTCTCCTCTGGCCTATTTTGTTTTTGCTTTTGTTTTCTTTTTTTCTTTCTTGTAGGCATGCACCAAATGGCTCATCCTATTAATTTACTGGTAAGTTATTTCCCTCCTCTCTCCTCTTGCCCTTTTTTTTCTTTTTTTTTCTTTCTTGCAGGCAAGCAGCAAATGGCTCTTCCGACTACATTTTTGCCTCACATATTTCACATGTTAACCCAAAAGCCCTTGCAAAAAATGGATCTTCCAACTAATTACTGGTAAGTAATTTTACTCCTCTCCATACAAGTAATAAATATATTTAGTTTTATTTTTGACTCACACTTCTTTTTATTATTACTGCTCTTTCATATTCATTTTGACTCACTTTTATTTTTCTTTAAATCATTATATATATTTTAAAATTCACAAATAAAACAATAATTAACAAACTAAATCAAGAGTTACTCTTTTCAATCCTTCTCCTTTTCATTTCCTGCTTCATTTTTTGTAAAAGCTCCAAGTCTTCATCAGTACAACAGTTATTTTCAATAAGTAGTAGAAGTTGTGTCAGCATTTATATCCCCAGGACTGAGTAAAAATTACTTATAAGTTATGTTAAACACATGAACTATACATGGGAATAATAATTAAGAGTACACAAACAGTATACATAAGTAAAATTATGATGATATACAAAATATGCCATTATAACACCTTATATACATGCATATATCCACCTTTTATAAGTCTTATGTACTTAATATTAAGTTGGAATATGTTAGGGTAATCTTAAGAACCTTAAGTATAAGGCTACATAATTTTTAAGTACACTTAAAGCTGTAATTTTCACTGTTTTATGAAAAAAACAAGAAATGCACTTTATATCACTTAAAAGTTGACTATATGCGCTATAAATTTGAGAATATCAAAAATGCTCTTTGACAGATCAATTTGTCTCATTTAGGACTATTGATTTGGCTATTTAAATGCATAAAAATAACACTTTTCAAATTTGGTGTTTTTGATGCCAGAAATGGCTTCTGTGTACTGGCCACATACTGCCTGCTTTTTTCCCATGTGAATAGCTTCATTTTTAGCAAAGTTAGCTTTTTCACGCTATAATTACCCCACATTCTACGCCCACTGTGGGGAAAAACACTAAAATAGGCGACAGGCGCTTATTTAGTGTCCTAGCTTAATTAATAATGCATTGACCCTCTTTATATGCACTAATATCATTAATAACCTCATTCTTGGCGCCTTATTTCACTACCACGCTTAAATTCGCCTAAAATTAGTCAAGGATTTACCCGTGCAAGCGCCAGCCAAGGACTGCATATAGTTACCCCACATCTCACACTCCTTTTTGGGTTTTTGGGTGGTTTCTCAGTCAATATTAGGTATTTTTGAGTGGGGATTTCACGTAGTATAATGTCATGATTAGCCCCATTATTTCTAAGGTGAATATCCCTTATAATTAAGCTATTATTAACCTTAAAATTTCCTCTTTAGACTTTTATATTATTTTTTAACACGCATATACTCTCTTTTCATCATATTCTTTAATTTTGATGGACTTTCCTTATTAATACAGGATTTTGGCGGTTGTTATTCTTCTAATTATGTTATGGGATACTGGGAATTTTTATGGGAATGTTTATTAGTTATTTGGAGGCGTCATTAACTGTGTATTGGGTGGTACATCAAGGAAATCATTGGGGAACTCATTGTGTATAAAAGGAGGAGGGTTTTTGGTTGTATTTCTACATTCTTTATCATTTACAATTTAACCAATACAACCAAATAAATTACAATACATATCAATTAGTACTTTTATAAGACTTTTGAATAGTATCTGAATTATAAAATCTATTTTTCTACCAACTACAAAGATTGTAAGCCATATATAAAAATAGTGAGAATTATATTACTGAGACCTTTAATTTTGATTATATTTTACAACTTATTGGATTAGTACTGCAGTATTCATATAGGACAATTAAAATCTTCTAGACAACTGACCATTCAATCTAGTTCACGTCTTTATACTTGATCTCAGCCTGAAAAGTTGTTTCATATCATTACCTCTCATTTCACTTAGATTTTTCTCTTTGTCCAGTTGGAGGCGCTCTTTTTGAATTGAAAGTTTCTCTTTTGTAAGTAGAATTTTCTTTTTGGTAAGCTCATTTTGTTTTCCGTTAACTTCATTGATGATAATCAATTTTCTGCCATTTTACCCATTTGCAAAGCCAGGTTAGTTTGTTCCTTGAGATTGCTTGCTTCACTAACACAAAGTCTTTTTGAAGATTTTAGACCCAGAGGACATGGAGACAAGGCTGATTGTGGGGTGCCACTACATGTTTCCACTTCGATGTCGCTGCTTTCCTCTTCTACTCTTTTTATATCACTTGAGTATGTGTTACTAGATTGGAGATCCTTACTTGTATTGAGTCTCCATTTAAGAACATGCCTAATTTTGTCCCACACAGTAAAGATTTTAAAAGATGATTTAGTTTGTTCTTGATAAAGAGATAGTGCAAGCCTCATCCAGTCACTGGGTGAGCTTCCACTAGGTGGGTTTCTTTCAATTTAGTTATAGATAGCACTGAAATTCAAGGTGGACATGTTAAGGGCTTACCATCTAAGGTTGATTATTGAAAAATAATAAACAAGTTTTAATATAAATGTAAGTCTACAAATTAAATAAAACTTACTGGATTTTACTCTGTTCATGATCTCTATATTGTGTCTTACTATACTCATTAAAATGGCTTTTGATTTTCCTATAAAACATCTCCCCAGATTGGTATGTAGAAAATTCTGGTTGCTTGCTAATAAAAATCCAAGATATAGCGAGTTGTTCCTCCTCATGTTGAGACCAATTCAGTGACCGTTTTCTCTTATTTTCAAATTTGCTGGAACTTTGAGGTGTAGACATAGTTTAGAAAGTACTATAATATAAAAAAAGTGATAATTTTTGTGTGATGTGATGATGAGAAGTGAGAAAAGTTATGTTTGGTAAGAAAATAGCGAGTAATGAAGTGTTCGGTAAGAGTGAAGATTAAAGGAATTGGAGGTAGTGAGGTGTTGCAAGGTTGACCAAGTGAGATGAATTACTGAAAAAATGGCGGGGCAGAAAATGAGTTCCACTAATGATTCAATAATTTGTGGAAAGATCCATGATTTACTAAAAAAATTACTGATTTGACCCTTTACCAAAAGACTGAAAATAGATGAGTGTGGAATTTTAGCAGCTATTTTCTGTAAAATATGCATACCGAATGGGTTTACCAAAACAAATGGAGATTCTCTTAGAGAAGAGTGGCCTGAGTGGCACTGTACAAAGACAGTGGCACCCCCCTCAAACTCTATCTTTATTGCTTTAAAGCCTCCCCCTCCCCACTCTGAACCCTTTATCCTATGTCAGCATCTGATACCCCAGAACATTTTTTACTCTTTTGCCCCTCTCACTCAGAGCAAAGACGCACCCTCTTAAAGGCTGCTCAAAAAAAAAAGTCCCTTTTAATTCTTCTAACCTCCTCTCAGCCTCACTTATCTTGTCAGCCTGTATATCCCCAAGACTGAGTAAAAACTACTTATAAGTTATGTTAAACACATGAAATATACATGGGAATAATAATTAAGAGTACACAAACAGGATACATAAGTAAAATTATGATAATATACAAAATATGCCATTATAACACCTTATATACACGCATATATCCACCTTTTATAAGACTTATTTACTTAATATTAAGTTGGAATATGTTAGGGTAATCTTAAGAACCTTAAGTATAAGGCTACATAATTTTTAAGTACACTTTAAGCTGTTATTTTCATTGTTTTATGCAAAAAACAAGAAATGTGCTTTATTTCACTTAAAAGTTGACTATATGCACTATAAATTTGAGAATATCAAAAATGCGCTTTGACAAATCAATTTTTCTCATTTAGGAGTATTGATTTGGATATTTAAATGCATAAAAATAACACTTTTCAAATTTGGTGTTTTTTATGCCAGAAATGGCCTCTGTGTACTGGCCACATACTGCCTGCTTTTTTCCCATGTGAATAGCTTCATTTTTAGAAAAGTTAGCTTTTTCACACTATAATTACCCCACATTCTATGCCCACTGTGGGGAAACACACTAAAATAGGCGACAGGCGCTTATTTAGTGTCCTAGCTTAATTAATAATGCATTGAACCTCTTTATATGCACTAATATCATTAATAACATCATTCTTGGCGCCTTATTTCACTACCACGCTTAAATTCGCCTAAAATTAGTCAAGGATTTACCCGTGAAAGCGCCTGCCAAGGACTGCATATAGTTACCCCACATCTCACACTCCTTTTTGGGTTTTTGGGTGGTTTCTCAGTCAATATTAGGTATTTTTGAATGGGAATTTCACGTAGTATAATGTCATGATTAGCCCCATTATTTCTAAAGTGAATATCCCTTATAATTAAGCTATTATTAACCTTAAAATTTCCTCTTTAGACTTTTATATTATTTTTTAACATGCATATACTCTCTTTTCATCATATTCTTTAATTTTGATGGACTTTCCTTATTATTACAGGATTTTGGCAGTTGTTATTCTTCTAATTATGTTATGAGATACTGGGAATGTTGATGGGCATGTTTATTAGTTGTTTGGAGGCTTCATTAACTGTGTATTGGGTGGTACATCAAAGAAATCATTAGGGAACTCATTGTGTATAAAAGGAGGAGGGTTTTTGGTTGTATTTCTACATTCTTTATCATTTACAATTTAACCAAAATAACCAAATAAATTACAATACATATCAATTAGTACTTTTATAAGACTTTTGAATAGTATCTGAATTATAAAATCTATTTTTCTACCAACTACAAAGATTGTAAGCCATATATAAAAATAGTGAGAATTATATTACTGAGACCTTTATTTTTGATTATATTTTACTACTTGTTGGATTTATACTACAGTATTCATATAGGACCATTAAAATCTTCTAGACAAATGACCATTCAAGCTAGTTCACGTCTTTGTACTTGACCTCAGCCTGACAATTGGGGGCCTTTCCTCAAGAATTCTGTTATAATCCAGTAAGTAAAAAATTTTAAAGAAGGTACACGTAAATAAAATCCCTATAGAAATATTTGGATAATTACAACAGGTTGGGGTCACTTATATAGTGATTTCAGAAAAAAAGCCCTGTTATATAATAAATTTGTGATATTGAATCAACAATTTTAACACTAATTTAACATATAATTTTTATTAGTGGGTCTGTCAATAGACCAATTAAATTTGAGATCTTTGCAGATAAAATTTTGACCACTAATTTAACATAAAATTGTTCTTAGTGGGAGTCTGTCAATAGACCAATTAAATTTGTGATCTTTGCAGATGATAACCAATTAAACTGATCAATTGTTTTCTTTTTACAGGACTCTAAATCCCTTTTATATTGGCTTGTAAAATTCATTTATATTTGAAAAAGAAATCTTACTGACAGTTGTTTTCTTTATAATATAAAAAGACGGCTACATATTGTAGACCAGTTAAATCAAGTGACCATTTAAAATTCATATTTAACTTTTGGCACTTAGAAATTCACTTCATACTTATAAGTAAACAATAAAATTGTCTTCAGGGGTATTGATAAATACTGATAAAACTAATTTTGAAGTTTCCATATATAAACTTTCAATTCTTTAGAAAATTCCACATAAAAAATGTGTGACAACAATGACATTGTAAGTAATAAGGCAAAAACTTATAACTTAAGACCTAGAGCTGAAAGACCTGTTACAGGACATTCAAATGGAGGGCCAGGACTCTCCCATAATAAACAACACTCTGCCAATGTCTCTGGAGGAAAGGGAAAAGCTTTTAAAGCAAGTTTCAATAAAGAAAGCAAAAAATACATTACAAGAACAAATTCACTCCCTATCCACCCTAATGAACACCTTGAAAATAAGAGTCAACAATATAGTGGACCAGATCAACAACCTGGAGAAAAGAGCAGCTCAAGGTTTCATAGAGGTCAACCAAGCTCTAGTGGACATAAAGGCTCAACCACAATCAGTGGCATCCACCAATTCCGTAGCAACACCTCCAGTCCAAGAGGAGGATCAAAAAATCACTGTAAGAAAATGGAAATGGGATTGGTATGCCCAAAATTACAACAATCCTTTACAGCAGGGCTCCAGAAGTCACCCTTACAGGGGAAAGGCAAGGAGAGGCAGGGGAAATGGGATAAGACCTTGGTAAGTCACCCAACTCCTTATAATCAATTAAATCAACCTGACAATGAATTACTTATAGGTAATGAGATTGATAAGGAAATATTGGATATGATTGATAATGATTTAAAGGATTATTCATTTGAAAAAAATATGTTAAACTTTTCTTTACATGAGGACAATGTAAATAGTTTTATTGATCACCAGAACAATGCTATTAATATAAAATTGGAATCAAATGATGAGTCTTCTGAGTTGGACACAGAAAAAATAGAACATTTTTTGAAAGAGAATCCAATGGAATCAAAAATAATAAGTAAATTATTATTGAGAATTGAAAAATTGGAAGAGTTCTCAAAAGAGTCAAACAATAATAAAGAAAATGTATTATTACAGCTAACACAATCATTGAGTACTACAGCCAATAAATTAAAAATTATTGAAAATTCAAATGATGAATTAATCAATGAGAATAAAAGATTGATTTCTGAGATTAGAAATTTAGAAAGTAAATTAGACCATACTCAGAATGTTATGGCTACCATTGAGGGACATGTTAAATTCTCTTTTTCAAATGTAAATGATACTCTAACTCATGTACCTGTAATAAAGGATAGGTTACAAAGAGTAGAAATAGAAGTAGCAAACATATTGAAAGATACTGAAAAAATAAAATATAACACTTCTTATGTGGCAAGAGTGCCTGTTTTCATGAAACACGCAAATGAAACACCAATGATGGAACATGAACATAGTGTCATGGGCTCTGAGAACAGTAAATCAGTAAAAGATGAAATAAATGATCATCTTTCCAAAGTAAGTGAATTACTGAATATTCCTCAGTTTAGGGAAGCAAGAACTAACCAAAAGAACTGGCCTAAGTTAGATCAGTACCCTTCTTTTGACAGGGATTCAAAATCTGATTGGCAGCAATTCATACAAAGAATTGATAACTTGAAATTTTCATACAAATTACCTGATTAAGAAATTACTTCAAAGTTAATATCTTTATTTACAGATGTGGCCTTATTATGGTTTGAATCTGTATTGAGTGAGGGAATTAATTACTCCTGGAATGAATGGAAGGCACTAATTGAAAGGCAATTTGGTGGCCCAAAATTTAGAATCACTCAACAAAGATTTTATGAAAAGGCCAGATATAATCTAAATGCTGGAGATAAACCTATGGTATTTCTAATGAATTTAATAAAAATCATGAAAGCCATGGATCCAAAAATGGATTATGAAGAGTGGAAAGAAAATATAATATACAAGTTGCCTATATCAGTTAGAGACATTATTGTAGCTAGAACTGAAACCATCAGAGATACCTCTGGATTCATTAATATATGCCATGAGATATTATTAAACCACAAGTATGAAAAAAAGTATAACAATTACAGACAATGTGTTGACGTGGTAAAACCTACTACAAGTAAATTACCAGTGGAGAAGAAAAAACCTTCAGTTCCCCTTGTCCCTAAAAGACAAGAGAATAAAACTTGTTATAAATGTAATTAACCTTGGGTTAAGGGTCACATGTGTAAGAAAAGAATAAATGTTATTGAAACCTCACAGAATTCTGAACCAAATAATCATGAAGATGAGAATGTGGAATCCAGTGAGGATTGCAAAAGTAACATATCTTACAGTGATTACGAAAATGAGATATTTGTATTAGAACAGGATATAATGTTCCTGAATGATGCTATACCTCATACAGACACATCTTTAACTTTCATTGAGGAAGCTGAAATAATTAAAGATATAGCTCATGATACTTACAAAATAACACCTATCAGAGCACCTGTTATTATATGTGGAAAAGAAATGAATGCCATTCTTGACACTGGGGCTGCAGGTAGTGTAGTTTCTATTAATACATTAATGAAACTTGACAGGAAGTATGAGGAAAAACTAGAACCTGTTCAAACAAAGAACTGGAGAGGTTTTGGTTCAGTATTAAATCCAATTGGCAAATACAAAACTGCTGTATTCTTTAAAAATAATAATGGATATGTTAGAGCAGTATGTGAATTTGTAGTAATGGATAATAAAAATTGTAGTGATTGGTTTATTATTGGCAATGATTTATTGACGAAATTTGGCATTAAACTAGATGATGCAAACAGTTGCTTCACTATAGGCGTGAATGGTAAGAGAAAATTTAAAATATTTTCTGAAAACTCGGTATATGCCATTTCTCCTAGAGAAGAACAACTGCAAGGTGGAAGAACCACCACTGAAATGGTTGAATTAGATAATGAAATCCAAAAGGCCTCTTTCAGTCCTCAACTCTCAAAAATTGAAGAAGAAAATATTTTGAGATTGATTAAATCATATCCTATGGCGTTTGCTCATGGTTCAAATGAGCTAGGATTGGTCAAAGACCATGAGATGAAAATCTCTTTAAGTTGTGATTTGGATAATTATCCTGGCAGCTTGAAAAAGAAACCTTACCCAGCTTCTCCTGAAAAAAGGAAAGATATTGAAGACAACATAAAAATGTTGTTAGAAATGGGTATTGTTGAAAAAGTAGACACAACACCTAAGTATTGTGTTATTTCACCAGTATTAATCTCTTATGAAAAAGATAAGGTAAGATTATGCAATGATTATAGAGCTCTGAATACATACACTGTAGATGATATTTACCCTCTACCAAGGATAGCTTCTATCCATGCTACCTTACAAGGAGCAAAATATATTTCTTGTCTGGATGGAAACAAGGGTTAGCACCAGATTCCTGTAGAAAAGAATTCTCAAAATTACTTATTAATAACCACACATATGGGTATATTTAAGTATGTGAGAATGCCATTTGGCCCAAAAAATGTGCCTTCAGTCTTCCAAAAATTAATAGATAGTGTTTTCCATAAGTTAATGGTTGAAGGATGGCTTTTGGTCTATATTGATGACATCATAGTGTTTTCAAAAACATATGATGAACATTTAAATTACCTGGAAAGAGTCTTTCAAAAGATGGATGAAATTAATATGACAATTGCATTAAAGAAATGTAAGTTTGGATTTCAATCCTTGAAAGTACTTGGACATGTTGTATCTGGATTAAGAATTTGTGTTGACCAGAATAAGGTGGCAGAAATAAAAAACATTGGTATACCTAAAAATGTAAAAGAGGTTCAAAGTTTTTTGGGTATATGTGGATATTACAGACAGTACATTAAAAATTACCAATCCATTGCAGCTCCTTTAACAACATTAATCAGGAAAAATGAAGCTTTCATTTGGAATAATGAAAGACAACAAGCCTTTAATAAATTAAAGGAATGTTTAATGTCAGCTCCAATATTGGGACTGCCAGATTTCACCCTACCTTTTATCTTGTACACTGATGCAAGCTTCATAGGGTTAGGTGCTGCGTTACAGCAGAAACAGATAATAAATGGAAAATTATCTGAAGTATTCATCTGTTATATGTCCAGAACCTTAAGAAAAACAGAATTAAGGTATGGTGCCATACAGCTAGAATTTTTGGCTGTGGTGTGGGCTTTGGAGAAACTTCATTACTACCTGGAAGACCAGAAGTTGGAAATTATAACAGATTGCAGTGCAGTAAAATCATTACTAAACATGAAAACTCCTAATAGGCACATGTTTAGATGGAAACTAGCTGTACAAGAGTACAGAGAAAGAATGACTATCACTCACAAAGCAGGAACATTGCATTCTAATGTGGATTTATTATCCAGAAGTCCTTTGCCAAATGATTCTGAAAACCCAGCTTATGTGCCTGAAAATGAGGTTATACATATATTTGGGATTTATATAGTGGATTTAGAGGAAGAATTTATGCAAACTATATTGGAAAATTATTCATCTGATAAAGATTTGACTAAAATATCTACCATTCTAAATGATCCAACTAATGCCTCCATAAGTGCATTGATTATAACCTTACCTCCAAAGTATAGAAATGCATTGGAAAAAGGTAAACTGTCAATTGAAGATGGATATATATATTACAGGAAAAAGCTAAGTAATGCAATAGTAATACCACCTTCTATGAAAGAGTTAATGTTAAGCACTTGTCATGATGACATCTTAGCTGGTCATTTTGATTTTAACAAAACATTAACTAGAGAAAAAACACAGCCTGGTGGATAAACATGAAAGAAGATGTACAAAAAAACATTGAAACATGTGACTCCTGTCAGAAATCTAAAAGATTAACTGGGAAGAGAGCTGAGTTGTTACAATAAATAGAGCAGCCAAAAGCTCTATGGGAAATAATAAACATGGATTTTGTAACTGGCTCGCCATTAGCAGGAAAAGAAAGTTTTAATTTTTGCTGGGTAATAGTAGATAGATTATGTCAGCCTAAATATCCTTAGGACTGAGTATTTCTTATGCTTAAAATAAGATAACCTTAACTAGATTAAGCTTATATCTTAAAAATAAGGTTAAAATAATAATATATATTATTTTATTATATATATATATAATTATTATTCTATTATATAATTTATAATAGTTTAAATAGCTTATCCATGGCCTAATAATACTTATTAAGGTGTTAATGGAGTCATAATATACTTATCTTAAGTGATATGAAGTAATTATTGACATACATAAGCTTATATGTATACATAAATCTCATATTCAGTGAAATATGCAGTATATTATGTATATTTAGGTATATAAGTGGGTTTTAGCCCCTTAATAGCCTATAACCTTTGTTTTTCTGCTTATTTTAGGTCATAGGGACGAAATCAGTGGACTCACAACGCCTACAGAAGCATAGACACCTATATCAGGTGCATACACCCAGTTTGGACAACTAAAATTACTTCCTTGGATGGTTATTCACGGATTTATGGGTTGGAAATATGTTTTTGGGTTAATGTGGATTCTTGGGGATGTTATTGGGGGCTTGGACATTTTATTTGTTTCCTTTATATGCTTTTAGTTTCATTAAATCTCTTTTTGATCATTTATTTTACCTGTTTCTTTATGGTATCCGCTTTTATCTGGGATTTCTATTTATGGTATGACTCTGTGTTATTATTAATAGTGATGGAGGGTCCTTACTGGAGGTCTGGGTGTTGAAACTGCTTGAAGTGGACGCCATGGGGAGGTGATGGGCCCTCACAGTGCTGTAATTGCCGGGGATAGCAGTGACATCATCTGGATTGAAGGTCTGTGCACTCCAGTGGATTTGGGTATAAGTAAGGAGGGATTTTGACAGTTTATTATCATCATTCAATTATTAAACTTCAAACAAACACTATAATACAATTATTAAAATTCAGAAATATATTATAAATCCCTAATAAATTGATATTATCTTTATAATAGCTATAACTATATTTTATTCTTCTATTTTCCACCACTAGCACGCATTTAAATCCAAGTATTGTGAGTTTAATTTGAGTATAACTATTCTATTAGTCTTCCCCTGAGGTTTAATCACTAAATCATTTATTAATAAGTAGTAGGACCATAAAATAACACTATTATATCATACTTATATACTAGACTGTACTGACAGATTAACAAAAATGTGTAAATTGATCCCTACACATAAAGAGGTATCTGCAAAAGACTTGGCATTACTATGGTGAACTCAGATGATGAATACTGCTGGGTTCCCTATAGCCATAATCTCTGACAGAGACACTAAATTTACTTCAGAGTTCTGGACATCTTTGATGGAAGTATCAGGTTTTCAATTGAAATTGTCTACAGCACACCATCCACAAACTGATGGGCTGTCTGAGAGAATGATACAAACTCTAGAAGATATGATCAGAAGATATTGTGCCTTTGGATTGGAATACAAAGACAATGAGAAATTCACACATGACTGGGTAACATTAATTCCTGGCCTTGAATTTTCTTATAACAGCACAACTCATTCTGTAACAGAGAAGAAACCCTTTGAACTCTGGCTGGGATATGTACCAAATACCCCAGTAAATCATTTAAATAAATTAGAAAGGTTAGATATACACCCTGGTACTAAATCCTTTATTCATATGCAACAAATGTGTAGAAAGCATGCAGAAGAATGCATCCAAAAAGCATTTGAATATGAAAAGAAAATGTGGGATAAATCTCATAAAGAATTTAAATTCAAAAAGGGAGATGAAGTCCTCATATCTACACTACATTTTAACTTACAAGGTAATGTTAAATTAAACGATCCCTTTGTAGGACCTTTTATAGTAAGCAAAATGGTTGGTAATAATGGAGTGGAAGTCATATTATATGCCCCATATGATAGGAAACATCAAGTTTTCCCTATCTCATTATTGAAACCTTACCATGCAAATAATCCTGACTTATTTCCAAAAAGAAGGGGAAGACCTAAAAAGCAACCTGAAGAAATTGTGGAAAAAGAAGAGATTGATAAAATACTCAAGAAAAGAATCCTTACTAAAGAAAAAGGAGCTGAGTATTTATTAAGACTTAAAGGGAAATCAAATGAATTTGATAAATTGATACCTGAACAAGAAATTTCTAATTTATCCACCCTTCTTAAAAAATTTAAACAGAAATAAATTTCTGTTCAACCAGCTGAGGGGTTAAAATACCAGTACTCATAATATTTTATTATGTTTTATTTCTTTAAAGTATAATCTTTAATGCTACAGAATAAATCTGAATACCTGAAAATTAAAAAAATAAAAAAATAAAAATGTATAAATTATCATTTTTTTATTGTTTTTTTTGGGTGGGAGACTGTCAGCCTGTATATCCCCAGGACTGAGTAAAAACTACTTATAAGTTATGTTAAACACATGAACTATACATGGGAATAATGATTAAGAGTACACAAACAGGATACATAAGTAAAATTATGATAATATACAAAATATGCCATTATAACACCTTATATACACGCATATATCCACCTTTTATAAGTCTTATGTACTTAATATTAAGTTGGAATATGTTAGGGTAATCTTAAGAACCTTAAGTATAAGGCTACATAATTTTTAAGTACACTTAAAGCTGTTATTTTCACTGTTTTATGCAAAAAACAAGAAATGCACTTAATTTCACTTAAAAGTTGACTATATGCACTAAAAATTTGAGAATATCAAAATGTGCTTTGAAAGATCAATTTGTCTCATTTAGGACTATTGATTTGGCTATTTAAATGCATAAAAATAACACTTTTCAAATTTGGTGTTTTTTATGCCAGAAATGGCTTCTGTGTACTGGCCACATACTGCCTGCTTTTTTCCCATGTGAATAGCTTCATTTTTAGCAAAGTTAGCTTTTACACACTATAATTACCACACATTCTATGCCCACTGTGGGGAAACACACTAAAATAGGCAACAGGCGCTTATTTAGTGTCCTAGCTTAATTAATAATGCATTGACCCTCTTTATATGCACTAATTTCATTAATAATCTCAATCTTGGCGCCTTATTTCACTACCACGCTTAAATTTGACTAAAATTAGTCAAGGATTTACCCGTGCAAGCGCCTGCCAAGGACTGCATATAGTTACCCCACATCTCACACTCCTTTTTGGGTTTTTGGGTGGTTTCTCAATCAATATTAGGTGTTTTTGAATGGGAATTTCACGTAGTATAATGTCATGATTAGCCCCATTATTTCTAAAGTGAATATCCCTTATAATTAAGCTATTATTAAACATAAAATTTTCTCTTTAGACTTTTTTATTATTTTTAACATGCATATACTCTCTTTTCATCATATTCTTTAATTTTGATGGACTTTCCTTATTAATACAGGATTTTGGCAGTTGTTATTCTTCTAATTATGTTATTGGATACTGGGAATGTTTATGGGAATGTTTATTAGTTATTTGGAGGCGTCATTAACTGTGTATTGGGTGGTACATCAAGGAAATCATTGGGGAACTCATTGTGTATAAAAGGAGGAGGGTTTTTGGTTGTATTTCTACATTCTTTATCATTTACAATTTAACCAATATAACCAAATAAATTACAATACATATCAATTAGTACTTTTATAGGAATTTTGAATAGTATCTGAATTATAAAATCTATTTTTCTACCAACTACAAAGATTGTAAGCCATATATAAAAATAGTGAGAATTATATTACTGAGACCTATTTTTTTGGCTATATTTTACTACTTTTTGGATTTATACTACATTATTCATATAGGACCATTAAAATCTTCTAGAAAACTGACCATTCAAGCTCGTTCACATCTTTGTACTTGACCTCAGCCTGACGTATCTCCTCATTTGTTGCTAAATTTCTTATATCTTCCGGTAGATTCCCCAACAATACTCCCCTCCCAATATAAAACCCTTTTTCATCATTTCTATTTCCCTTTCAGTCCACGTCTTGTCTCCCCCTTAACTTGTAAATACACTTACTTAGTCTATTTATCCTTCATGCCCCTTGTTGGGTGAGATTGTATGAAATAAAAAAAATAAAAAAAATAAAAAAAAAGACAGTGGCAAGTGCCCTGGGGAGATCAATAAGGAATCTGAAAATAAGTGGAGGGCTGTATCTTCCTCTCAGTCTCCTAAGGGTTTTTTGGGAGGTGGGAGGAGTGAAAAGAAGTTTCATGTGAGTTCTAATGTGTGATTTCTGCAATGAGATAGAAAGGGGGGGAGTGAAATAAGACTCAGACAATCACTTACATAATTGTTTGTTTTTTCTTGGAGGGCAACAATGGCACAACAATTACGCAAAAGTTAAGTAAAAATTATTTTTGGCACTTAAAGGTCTTACACCACACAATATGGGGGGCCGACTTGCTAGCAAGTCTGCAACCTTGAACCCAAACTCATATTTAATTGAGCACATATTAATGCAGTGATGAAAAAACTATGAAAACAAAATGAAGTTTCTTTAAACACAAATTGAAGAAATTCTGAACATTTATTGAAGAATAGGTGATCAAAAGTGCAAAAAGTATTGAGGCTTGAATTACTGGAATTTTTGAAGGAATATGATTATAAGTGAATCCCACAACCAAGCCAGGCTGTCAGATGTATAAGATTTTTAAATATTATGTTATTCTTTCATTCTTTTAAAAAATTTGACTTCTCATATAAGTTTAACTTTGATATATTATAGAAATTTGAAAAAAATTGCCTATGAGTATGTAGAAAAATAATCAAATATTACAAGAAATTATTCATGAAAAAAAGTTATTGAAATTCTATTGTTCATAAAATCTGTATTGTTAAAATTTGGAGACATATATATATTTTCCTAATTAGAGGGTATCAATGTTCAGGGATCCGCAATTAGGGATCAGGAATTTTTTTCCCAGGATCAGACATTATTGATTGCAGAATATTCTTATCCACGATAATACATTATCCCGCCTCTTATACCCCAATTTCCATTCCTAATTCCTGATCCCAAACTCATCACATCCATGATGAATTTTTAAGAAAGTCACATGACTTATAATTGCTTATGCCATCCTTAAGTCTCTCCTAACTCTATGCTACTTAATTTTTGTGGCAAACACTTAAGTTTTTTTTCTATCTACACACCCCAGCTGCACATTTGGTGGTGAATTCCCACTTCCCACTCATCACCTAAACCTTCTACCAACAACCTATACTACCGACAACAATGAAGCAACTCTCTACTAGACAGCTACTTCACTCCACTATGAATGCTATCACTTTACTTTTAGTTCTCTACTATAAATATGACTCTGATTTGGAAGATGCTTTAGCCTATTTGTGTTTTCTTTCCAAAAAGTTTTACCTCATTTCCAGGGGGCTGAATATTTATCATGATCCCTGATATGATCTCCACTCCCTTCTCAACATTCCTCAAATAAACTTCACTCAACTATTTAGAACTTCTCCTGGTTCTTTCTTCAAACTTTATCAACTCATCTCTGAACATCCTTTCTTTCGTAACAATTCCCATAACAAACAGTGTAATCCTGTCATTCAACTTGCTGTTGCACTATGTCGCTTTGGCTCAAATGGAAATGGTGCTTCTGTAAGACATCTGGATAATATATTTAACATAGGATATGGTACAGTGATATTATACACCAAGCGCTGTATGATTGCTATCCTTTCCCTCAAATCTCAAACACTTGCCTGGCCAATTCCAGAATAGCAACTTGAATCCTCTCAAGTAATGCAAGCAAAAGGTTTCCCTGGCTGTGTAGGTTTTATTAATGGCACAACTATACCTTTGAGTCAAAAGCCTGCTCATAATGGGAACCATTATTTTGATTGTAAAAAAAGGTTTATTCAAAATCTTCTCCAATTTCCCATAATTCATGAACTAACTTTTAATCTTCCTTCTAGATACTCTATTGCCATTCAACTTATATGCAATTTCAATAAAAAATTTATTAATTTTCACAGTGGCTGCCCTGAATCATGTCATGACTCTTCTGTCTTCAAAAGAATGAGGATTTCTCAAACCCCAGACTCATACTTTGACAAATCTCAGTACCTCCTTTCAGATTCAGCATATGAAAGTGGGAAGTACATTATACTGGCTTTCCATGGTGCAAGTTTAGAAAGTGACCCCAAAACTAAATTTAATTATCACCTTGCCCAATCAAGAGTATGTATTGAACACGCTATAGGTATTTTAAAGGGACAATTTTATAGTATTGGGAGCTCAGAATCCAAATTAAAAAACAATTGGAGATCAAAACTGCAAATCATTGGATCATGACTTGTGTTATACTCCAAAATATCCTAGCTGATTTAAAGTATGAGTGGAATTATCTTTATGAAGAAGAGGATCCAGAACCAGCACCGGTTCTCCCCTCCCTAGAACCACAAAACATTCAATCAATTGGCATACACTCTATTATAATACCAATTAATCTCCAACATTTCACTTCACAACAACTTTAAAATTATATTTTGGTGCTCTCCAAATGTCCACTTTGTTTACTTTATTCACTTGGTTTGGTATTTTTGTTGGTTGCATATCCATCTTTTTTTAATTTATGGTGAATATCTTTTTCTTGGATGGCTCATTGGTTTTCTTTCACCAGCTCAACATGAAATCACATATTTTGTCAGTGTTTTTTTCATTCATCACTCATATTCTTTTCATCCTCTCCTAAAACATCCCTCATATATCTTTGTTGCTTTTATTTTCTCAAATCAACTCACCAGGTAAGTCATTTTTTCAATTTTGTTGTTTTTTTATTTGCTAATCTTGATTTTTTTTTTGCTTTTTTTTTTCTTTTTTTTTTCCTGTAAGTGCCTTTTTTTTGGGTTTTCAAGATTAGACTAAATTTGTTTTTTTTGTTTTATCTTTTTTATCTTTTTTTATCTTTTTTTCTTCTTTTTTTCACCCTCCATCATCCCCTATTCCCCCCTCCTTGTCTGCCTCCATACCCTCCTTTCTCCCCTTCTTGGCCACCTCAAGTCCCCCCCTTTACCCCCTCCATCATCCCCCTTTCCCCCTCCTTGTCTTTCTCCATACCCCCCTTTCTCCACTTCTTGGCCACCTCAACTCCCCTCTTTAATCCCTCCTTGCCCACCTCAACCCCCCTTTTACCCCCTCCTTGCCTGCCTCAACCCCCCCTTCACCCCTTCCTTGATCCCCTTAAGCCCCCACTTCACCCCCTCAGACCTGCCTAAAACCCCCCCTCAAACCCCTCCACACCCCCCCTAAACCTAATTTATTGAAGGGGGTGAAAGGGAGGTTTTGAGGCAGGCAAGGAGGGGGTAAAGGGGGGGGGTTGAGGTGGGCAAGGAGGGATTAAAGGGGGAGTTGAGGTGGCCAAGAAGGGGAGAAAGGGGGGTATGGAGTAAGACAAGGAGGGGGTAAAGGGGGATGATGGAGGGGGTAAAGGGGGGGACTTGAGGTGGCCAAGAAGGGGAGAAAGGAGGGTATGGAGGTAGACAAGGAGAGGGGAAAGGGGAATGAGACATGGCCTTTATTTTCCTGACCATAAATGTATTATTGATTTTGGTAGTGCCAATGAAATAGTTGAGGCTATATGGATTTAATCTCAACATCAGCATCAAAAAACTAAAGCACCTCCAACTTTAGTTTCTTGTCAAGAATTTACCCATTTTGGCTGTTCATTCCAAATAAATTAAGGTCTTATTAATCGTATTAATAATCAAAAAAAAATTAGATAAAAAATTGTTCTTAGTAGATCTGTCAAGTATTGCAACTAAAATATTATATTTTTTCTATCATTAAATATTTTCTTCCAAATTTTTTTTTCTTTTTTTTTCTCTTTTATTAAATTTTATTTATTTATTTTAATTTTAATTTTTTTAATTTTTTTTAAATTTCCCTTTTTATTTTCCTCTTTTTCAATTTTATTAATCCTTTTTAATTTTTTTTCATTTAATTTTGGATTTTTCCCTTCCAATTATTTTTTAAAGTTACATCAAGATAAATTACTGTTTTTATATAATGGTGCATTTGGCTGTAGGTTGTTCTACTGGATATTATATAAAATAAGAAAACTTGATTGGGACTTGTGAAAATAATGGTTGTAGAAATTTTCAATTTCAATTTTTTTCATTTAATTTTGGATTTGTCTCTTCCAATTATTTTTTAAAGTTACATCAAGATAGATTACTGTTTTTATATAATGGTGCATCTGACCTTAGGTCTTTCTACTGGCTATTATATAAATTGGAAAACTTGATTGGGACTGGTGAAAATAATTGGTTGTAAAAATTTTCAATTTTCAATTTTCAATTTTTTTTCTATTTGATTTCTTTGATTCAATAAATTTCAGGGGGGGGGGGGTATTGCCAAATTTTCATATCAGAATTTAAAAAAAAAATTTGAATTGAAAATTTGGTGATACCCTTCCATTAATTCAATAAAATACAGGGGGGGGGGTATCACCAAATTTTGATATCAGACTTTAAAAAATTTTGACTTTAAAATTTGGTGATACACTTCTCTTAATTCAATAAAATACAGGGAGGGGTATTGCCAAATTTTCATATGAGACTTCAAAAAAATGACTTGAAATTTTGGTGATGCCCATACCTTACTTCAATAAAAGGCAGGGGGGAGTATTTCTAAAATTTCATATGAGACTTGAAAAATTCTTTACTTGAAATAATTTTGGTGATACCCACCCCTTAGTTCAATCAAATGCAGGGGTGGAATTGGGAAATTTTCAAATGTGACTTGAAAATTTTAACTAAAAAAGAATATTTAACATTAAAAATTCTTGAAAATTTTAATTAAAAGAGAATTTATAATATTAAAATATGAAAATTCAACTAATGATGGATAGAGTAAGGATATACAGGAAATTAAGATAAAATATTATGTACAATTAATTATGAACAGATTTAGTGTGAGATAAATAAAACAAGCTATTCATCAAACAATTTCTTTAAAAGTTCAATTTCCTCAACAGATTTATTAGCTTTAACAAATTCTATCAAGAAATCTTTCTTTTTGGAAATTTTTTCACGATCAAGCTTATATTTCATCTGTTCCATGAGGTTTTGATTCTCAAGTGTTTTCAACTCTTTCTTTGATTTTTAAATAGTTAGAGATAACTCAAATTTCTTCTCCTCCAAGTCTTGCGCCCTATCATCCTTCTGTAAAGAGAGTTTGTACTTCCTCTCCTCCAAGACTGGTGTCCTATCATCCTTCTGTAAAGAGAGTTGAAACTTCTTCTCTTCCAAATCATGTTCTCTGTCATCCCAACTTAAAGAGAGCTCTTATTTTTTCTTTTCAAATTTTAGAGTCTCTTTAGCAATTTCAACTTGTTCTAGAGTGATAAAAAATATTAAAATAAAGTAAAAGAAAACCAAAGTAAAGTATTAAGAGGTATGGTATCACTTACCAGCATCACATTTCACCAAAAAATCTTTGATAGAAGAAAAAGAAGTTTGTGATGAAGTATCAATTTTTCATCTTTTTTAGGAGTGTAAATTTAGACTAGTTGAAGCCCTTTACCTCTTTTTGGATGTAGTTGGTCCATTAATGACCTCCTCATCATTGTCGCTAGCTTCAGACTCAGATAAAGGTGGGTCCTGGTTTTGTTCATCATCCTTTTTAGAAATAAGAAAAGATAAGTAAATAAAAAAAAATTGGTAAGATAGAAGAAAAAACATACCTGAGTTAGATTGGGTTGGTTTATATCACCATAAGGATATGTAGAAAAGATATATAGATTTGTTGAATTTAAAAACAGGGAAGGCTTGAGTGGAGGAAGAGGATGGGAAAAGATTTGTTTTGACCTCAAGTTTGGAGATAGGATCTTCTCCTTCCAACATTTTTGCAGGAATAAAATTGGCTCGCTCTCAGAAAATAGCATCCATCTCTCTAAAGTAAGGACATAAACAATCATGCTTGTTGTCTATGGATTTGATGCCCTTTCTGATATCAAGGTCAGTAATACCAAAAACAGTAGAAGATAAAAGATTCTTTACCTTCTTTTACTTAGCTTGATAATGCTTGAAGTGTTCAGACATCTGTTTTGGTAAAAGATATATCATTCCCTTAGTCTTCTTTCTTAATTCATTTGCCATTAGAAGATAGCCATTGACTTTTGATGCAGGGGACTGTCCTACTTTAGTTGCATTCTCAGTACAAAAACAAGAATCATAATCAGTTTTTATTTACATCCAGTTGATAAGAAAGAGATGAGTATCTTTTTTTAGTTGAATGGTTTTGGATTTCTTAGCAGAGCAGGGGAAAGAGGGAGTAGTGGGATTTGAAGAAAAACTGGGTGATAGCTCCCTTTGAGAAGATCTATGACGACAAGGAATGTTAAGATAATTAAAGATGTAAAGGAGCAGAAAAAAGAAGATGAGATAGAAAAATGAAAAGGAGTAGAAACAAGCAGATGAGAGTGTGAGATGAAAAGGAGCAGAATCAAATAGATGGAATGGGGAGAAATTCTGAGCAGATAGAATGAACAGGATGAAATGAGAATGGGTGTCAGCCAGGCTACTAGACTTACCCAGTAAAATAATTAATTATTTACTGGATGAAGCCACGCCTTATTATTTTAATTATTTAATTAAATTAGTTACATTAAAATTACCTGTAATAAATTAACTAATTACAGAATGGTAAAATTAAATGAATAATTAAAATTCAATATAAAATTTCCCTTATATTTTTATTCTCTAACACTGTGCTCATTGACAGGTTAGAAGAAATAAAATTTTATATTAAAAAATAGATTTTTAAATTAAAATAAAATTTTGATATTCAAATAAAAATAAATATATACAAAAAATTCAAATTTCTTATTTAGAATTGACTTCTACAGTAAATATTAAATAAATATATGTATTTCTGACATACTCTGTAAATACATCTTTAAAATACATCTTTTTGATGCCTTCTTTTTAGAACAACTTTGTTATTTGAAATACTGCTTCTGGAATATTCTTTTTCTCTCTCTCTCATACTACTTTTTTTAGAATTTCATTGCTGTCGTTTATCCCTGCTTTGCCTATATAAGGCCTCTCTCTTGGTTGTTTTTGATTCATTCAATTACTTACTTATTTTATTAGAAATATTTACAATCCTTTTATTACTATTTATTATTGCCTTAGTATTTACATTAAACGTAATTCTAATTCATTAATTATAATAATAATTCAAATCTTTAATTCTTACTATTTAGTAAATAATCTTTAAGATAGGAAAGTACGCACCTGAGTTTGAATCCCTTAAAAACCTTTGTTACCGCCATTGGACCTCCCTATAAACCCTTCTAGACTTGAAAGACCTCTTGACAGTTGGGAACCTTTCCGAATTGTTGACGGCGCATCGTAATCTTGAGGACTGGAGACAGTGGGACCATTGCCATTGAGGTACCTATAAGGACAAGTGGACAACAAAAACGACAAACTTCATATATCATGTGACTTATTTTTTGCTGCGAACAGGAATCGAACTGCACTCCAAAACTTAGGCTTATATACTAACTAATGGTTATATATTTAGTGGTAAATATTGATTACTATTTGTGGGTCACTTTTCACTCTTCATACTCTACAAATTTCCTTTTCTCAGCACTCTGTAAGTGGCATTAATTTGCTCATTTTACAGGGGGAGGTGTCTGGTAAATTGAAATTTATTTTTTTTATATTTATTTTCCTAGTTGAAAAAGATACAGCAATTGTGATCTTAGTCCTAGAAGTAATATTTTTATGTTTTAAATTAATTGTAATTTTCAGTTGACTTTGTCCTGATAAATTAAAATATTTTTTTTTGTTCCAGTTGGAAAATTGTCTTGACAATAAATTTTTTTTAATAATTAATAAAAAATAAGACTATACTAAATTATTTCAGCTGAAATTGAGTCCTGGTAATTAAATATTCTTCAGTTTATTTAAATCCTGATAATTATCATAAATTTATTTGTTAAATTATAAATTATTTTTATTTCTTCAGTTGATTTCTTGTAAATCCTGGTTATAAGATTATTTTGAATTAATAATTAATTGATTATTATTTTCAGTTGATTTTTCGTCTTGAAGAATTTTATATTCTTTTTTTATATTTATTTTTCTTTTATAAAGCAAAAATAAAACTGATTCATCTTATTGTTTCTTTCCCTCACTTCAGGTTAGATTTAAAACAATGACTGACCAAGGTTTTTCTGCTGCACGTGAAGATGAGCTGGATCTGTTTGATTATGATGAGGCTACTTCTGTGAGTTCTCCTTTAACTAAAAAATTATCTCAAATAAATAAATCATTGAACCAATCAGGATGTGGAAATGGAGGAAGTGGAGATTCTGGTAGAGACAAAGTCCCAGGAACAAAAACCTTCAATAAAGCTCCCAGAAGAGATTCCCAAAGGCTTCAAGATAAAAAAGATGCCCTTAAACCAGCAGGTAAAAAATCTCTCTACTCACATCAAGGAGTTGAGGACAGAAAACCTCAAGCTGAGGTCAAGAATAGACTGTCTAGAAGGCAAGGTAAGAAACATAGAGTCTTTTCTTCAAGAGAAGAAGAAAACTCCTCCTCCAAAAGCCCTTCCACAACTGGCCCCCCAGCAACAAGAAAAGTTGGAAGTCTCAAAGTGGCAGTGGGATTGGCTGAACACCCAGTGGGATTATCTGTCCCAACAGCAACAGCAACAAGCATCTCAGGCAGGTCCTTCAAGAACAAATCAGTTCAATGCAAGACCTCCTCATCCCTATCAAGTAGGAATAAGAAGAAAAAACAACCACATCCAAGTCTTGCCCAAGACATGGTAAGCCCCTCTATTGAATCTCAAGTACCATTTCTTGTAACTGATTCAGTTCCTTCAGGTAATTCTGGAAGAGGAGATGAGACTGTGAGACCTGTAGAGGCTGAGAACAGTAGACAAATTGCTCAAATTTCAAATGTATCTAATCCTTTTGTTCTAATTGCTACTTCAATGATAAATCCTGGTATGGCTGTTATTGATGAAACACTTGAGCCTGAGTTTTATGAGAATCTGGAAAGTTACTCTGTTTCCTTATTGAGAAACACTCCAGATGTAGCTAACATTAATGATGAATATTTGAGGGATATTATTGCTAAACAAAATCATATAATGAACAACATGCAATCGATTTAGAAATATAATAGTTTGTTAACTGAACAGGGTTATCAAGAATTGAGGAGTGAGTTACAGAGAGTTTCTGATGATTTGTTTGATTACAAAGCAACCCATGAAAAGAAAGTTGCTTTATGGCAAAATATCAAAAATTATTTGTCTAAACTGCAAGATACTGTATCTACCTGTTGCCTGGAGCTAGATTTAGATAAGATGAACCTGAAAAGATTGAGTGATCATTATTCATCCTTTCAAAATAAAACCCAGTTATCTTTTGCAACAATCAATTAGAGTTTATCTAGACTTCCAAGAGTGAAAACCAGACTAACAACCATTGAAGAAAAATTGAATTCATTGTTTAATGATCAAAAATATTCTGAAACTTCTTTGAAGAAGAATATGGTACAGGATGCTCCAAGTTTACCTGTTGCTAGTTCATCTAAAGTAAAATTAGATTCAGAAATGCCTGTTGATACCACTGAGTTTCAATCAAAAATTGATGATGCACCAGGATCCTCTACAGAAGTATTAAACAATGTGATTACTGCAAAATTGGAGAAGTTACAGCTGCTTCTTACTCAGAAACAAGCTAATACTAAGGAGGCTCCTTCAAATCAAAATAATTGATCAAAACTTGAACAGTACCCAACATTTGATGGTGATTCTTCTTCTGATTGGCAGCAATTCATTTGCAGAATTGATAACTTAAAAAATTCTTACAAACTCCCAGATAAGGAAATTGTGTCTAAGTTAATTTCTTTGTTTACCAATGTAGCCCTAATGTGGTATGAATCTGTTCTCCTGGATAGGAATGAATACTCATAGGAAGATTGGAAAAAATTGATTAAAGCACAATTTGGTGGCTCCAAGTTTAGGATGGATCAACAAAGGCAGTATGAGGAGCCTAGATATAGCTCTTCTACTGATAAACCTATTGAGTTCATAATGAAACTTGTAAAAATCTTGAGAGCAATGGACCCAAATATGGAGTTTGAGTTATGGAAGGACAGGATCCTTTATAAATTACCAATGTCTTTGAGAGACTTGATAGTGGCCAGGACTGACTTATCCAGAGAACCTTCTTCCTTCATTAATACTTGAAATGAAATCCTTCTAAACAACAAGTATGATGCTAGAAGATTCATTCCTAGGTCCCCTTTGGAGAAATCCTCCACTTACCAACAGAAACCTCTGGAAAAGGTTGGTAAACCTTTTGCCCCTGATGCACCTAAAAAGTATGCAACAAAAACTTGTTTCAAGTGTAAAAAGACTTGGCAGAAAAGCCATTTTTGCAACAAAAGGATAAATCTTGTTGAACAAACTGAGGAGCAGGCTGATGACACAATAGCACTGGATGATACTTCATGTGATTGTGCCAGCAATATTTCATATGAATCTCAACAAGAAATTTTGATGCTGGAAGAAGATATTCATTATTAGATACTATTGATATTTATAATAATGATTTATCTACAGTTTAGGATGCTGAGATCATAAGGAACATTGAGGATAGCTCAATTGTTATTTCCCCTCTCAAAGCACCAGTCTTGATCAATGGAACGAGAATTGAAGTTGTTCTGGATTCTGGAGCTGAAAGAAGTGTATTATCTGAAAAAGCACCTGCTTCAGTTGATCAAGACTATAAATCAAAACTGATGCCTATCATATCTGAAAATTGGAGAGGTTATGGCTCTGTTTTGTCCCCAATTGGTAAATACAAAGCCAAAGTGTTTTTTAGATATAACCATGATTTTGTAAGAGCTATTTGTGATTTTGTTGTCATGAAAAATGATAATTTAAGCAGTTGGTTTATTATAGGAAATGACATTTTAACCAAATATGGCATAAAAGTAGATCCTTCAAACCAATACTTCACAAGGAGGATTAATGGGCAGAGAAAATTTAAGATTCCCTCCTCCAAAACATTTTTAAAACCAGGATTGAACACATGTAATTCTGTGATTCAATATAAAGGAAGGTCTACAAAGGAAATGCATGCTCTTATGTCTGAAATTGACAATTCTTCTTTTGGAGAACAAATTTCTGGTAAGGATAAAGATTCCATCATTAAATTGATAAAATCTTTTCCTATGGCCTTTGTTCATGGGTCACATGAACTAGGATTAGTTAAAGAAGAAATGAAACTTTCATTATCTTTTCCATTAACTGACATACCACCTAGTTTGAAGAAGAAGCCTTACCCTTCTTCTCCCACAAACAGAAAAGATATTTAGGATAATATCTCTACCCTTTTGAAAATGGATATTATTTAAAATGTAGTTGAAACACCTAAATATTGTGTTATCTCACCTGTCTTAATTTTTTATGAGAAAGACAAAGAAAGGTTATGTGGTGACTATAGAGCATTGAATACTTATACTGTTGATGATATCTACCCTTTACCTAGAGTTAGCTCTATACATGCTACCTTAAAAGGTGCTAAATATATAAGCTGCTTGGATGGTAACAGGGATATCACCAGGTACCTATTGAGAAGAATTCCCAGAATTTTCTGATGATTGCTACTCATATGGGAATTTATAAGTATATTAGGATGCCATTTGGCCCTAAAAATGCCCCTTCAGCTTTTCAAAAAGTTATGGATAACACATTCCATCAGGAGATAATTGAAGGATGGCTGATGGTTTATATTGATGATATCATTAAATTCTCAAAAACATTTGAGAACCATCTCAACCACCTGTGTAAAGTGTTCCACAAAATGAATGAAATAAATATGACACTTGCTTTGAAGAAATGTAAATTTGGTTTTCATTCCTTAAAAGTGCTGGGTCATGTTGTTTCAGGGTTACAGATATGTGTTGACCAAAATAATGTGGCAGCCATACAGCAGGTGAAGGCTCCTACCACGGTTAGAGAGCTCCAGAGTTTTTTTGGAATGTGTGGATACTATAGACAGTATATTAAAAATTACCAAATCATAGCTTTACCCCTTACCCAACTGACTAGAAAGGATGTTGCTTTTTTCTGGAATAGTCAAAGACAGAGAGATTTTGACACTATGAAACACTGTTTGATGTCAGCACCAATTCTTGCTTTACCTGACTTTAATCAGCCATTTGTTTTGTACACTGATTCCAGTTTTATTGGTCTTGGTGCTACCCTCCATCAAAAACAAGTGATGAATGATAAAGTATCAGAAGTAGTAATTTGATATATTTCAAGAACCTTGAGAAATAGTGAATTGAAATATGGTGCCACTCAGCTTGAATCTTTAGCCATAGTGTGGCTTCTAGAAAAGCTACATTATTGCCTAGATGACCAGAAATTTGAACTTGTTACTGACTGCAGTGCAGTTAAATCCCTTTTAAACTTGAAAACACCTAACAGACATATGTTCAGATGGCAGTTAGCTGTTCAGGAATACAGAGGGAGAATGACAATTATTCAAAGGGCTGGTATTGTTCACTCAAATGTGGATATGTTATCAAGGTTACCATTACCAAATGATGACTCTAATCCTGCTTATGATCCTGAGGATGAAATTATTCATATTCATGGGATATATGTGGTTGATATGGAGGAAGAGCTATTACAGCTTATTTTGGATTCATATGATAAGGACACTGACTTGAGAAAGTTATGCACCATATTAAATGATACAAAGAATGCTTCAATACAATCATTAATTAAAACCCTTCCAACAAAGTACAAGAAGGCTTTGGAGAAAGGTAAATTTTCAATTGATGAAGGATATCTATATTATAGAAGAAAGTTGAGTAATGTCATTGTTATTCCTCCTTCTATGAAAGAAATCAACTTGAAAATTTGTCATGATGACAAATTAGCTGGAAATTTTGATCTTGAAAAAACAAAGATCAGAATTAAAAACACTGCTTGGTGGGTTAATATGTCTGAGGACACCAAATTATATGTTGAATCTTGTGATTCTTGCCAAGAATCAAAAAGATTGACTGGTAAGAGAGCTGGATTAATGCAACATATTGAACCTCCTGATGCACCATGGCAGATAATAAACATAGATTTTGTAACAGGATTAACTATTTCTGGAAAAGACAGTGTGGTAGCCTAAAGTTTAGTACGGCACCTAAATACGTAAATGGAGTTATTACGGCGTGCAAGATTGGCGTTATCATTTTTTATATAAAAGAGTCTTATTTAATTGAGTTTTAAATATGAAGAAATTAGTCAAGAGCGAATGCCTACACGAAATTAATTTATTTTATAGAGAAAACTTATTTTTACAGTCTGAAAAGTTTATAAGTATCAATTCGAGTCACTCAAGAACCTTGGGAAATTTTCCCAGAATTTTTACTATTTTTCTTATATTTTTAAATGAATTTTAAAGTTTTATACAAATATTTTCGTTTTTAGAAAATATTTAACTTTCATGAATTTTCATAGGGTAATTAGAGCTGCGCAGACTACAAAAATTAGTTTGGTATGTAAAGGGGAAGTGGCTCTATCATGTGTAATTTTTCTAGATTTTATATTATAGTTTTAAAGGTTCTAATTGAGTCCGCTTGGACTCCGTTTGGACTCCGCTTCGACTCCGCTTCGACTCCGTACGGACTCCGTTCGGACTCTGCTTCGGCTCCGTACGGACTCCGTACGTGCTCCGGATTGACTCTGGGTGAGCTCTGGAGGGGAAAACTTAGGCACGTGACTAGGAATACTTAAGCGCTTCTCAAACTCGAAATTGAGGGGGGGGGACATATCATACAGCTTAATCATTAACCACTACAGTCTCATTTTTTATTACTCAACAAATTAAATAAATTGTAATACCCTTATAACTTTATATTTTATATATAACATTTTAGAAATACTACTCAACAATTTAAATCACACTTCATACAGGGTATCTTTAGAAAGGTCTTCATCGCTGGGACTTGATTATTGCTGTCTCATAAAAATTCAAATTATTATAAAAACATAAAAGTCAATCTTTTCAGATATTTCACTGGTACACCTTAATTGTTGTTATCAGTATTTCTTTCTCAACAGCCACTTTTACTTAAATCTCAATAAGCGTTAAACATATCAGAGTTTCATTATTTTTTTATCAATCAGATCCAAGTAGACTGGTTAGCTTAGTGATTTAGAATTCCCATTTTGTTATTTTTATTGGAAGGACGGGGTTTTCAGCTAAATCCACACATCTCCTCCGGATTCTGCTTACAGCAAGGCGACTGTAAGAGTTTACCTTACCATAGTTGGCGCCCAACGTGCGGTTCAATTTCTCTAGCTTTCTTTAAAGACTTACTTGGATCAAGAACGTTCTTAGCCTGCAAGAGGCTTATTTTCTGGAACTCTAATTGGATCTTTGTTATTGGCCTGCAAGAGGCTTGTTATTTTATCAATTGTTAACGCTTTTCATTACTTATTGGGATATCTTCTTCTGCTGTTGCTTCTGGATCTTCTAACCCTCTTACTCCCTCAGTTAGAATTGTTTCTTGGGATGGCCCAAAGTTTGATGGGGAGGAGGTTAAATGGTTCATTAGCAGGTATGAAGCTGCTGCTGCTGTTGATGGTGCTTCTCATGTGGATACGGTGAAGCAAGTTAGGTTTTTTATTGCTGATAGGGAGGTGGAAAAAGAGGTTATTGCTATGCAGGCATTCAAGGACAAGGATTGGGTTAATCTTTCTAAAGCTATGGTTGATAGATGGGGTGTTAGGTTTACTATGATGGACCTCAACAAAATTGTTGGAGACTGGCAAGCAAAAGGTGGTGTTTCTTCTATGGCAGACTTCAAAAAGCTGTGTGTTCAGTTTGATGAAGTAGTTGAATATCTTATTCTGGTGGACGAGTTAGTGCATGAGAACCAAGCAAAAGATTTGTTCTGGACAGCATGCAGCAGGGATATTCGTATGGACGTCTTGAAGGATCTTTCAAGAAAAGATTTGATGAAGGAACTGCCTAATGGTGAGCAGAAACTTCCGGCTCTGGAGGTTATAAAGGACAAAATTCAAGCCCATCTAAAGTTATTGGCGTTGGACAAATATCAAGAGTCATGCACTCAATATGTTAGCAAGGTCAGCGAAGTTTTGGCCGAAAATAACGATATTATGGTGAAAGCCCAGGAGGCCAAGAAGGCACAAATGGGATTACCTGCTGCTAAAGTTGAGGGCAATGTAGATAATAAGATGGTCGATCACCTGGCCGATTTAACTAAACAATTAAAAATATTTGTTCAAGAGACTCAGAAGGCCAATAAGGCCCCAATTGCTTCTTCGTCGACGTCGACTTCTTATCAGTCCAGAGGTTATGAACGTTGAAATTATAATGGCAATAACAATGGTAACCGCTTCCCAGGCAATGGGAGAAATGGTGGGAATGGTGGTAGTAGTTATAGAGGTGGCTACGATGAGCCAAAGGTGTGCTCCTATTGTAATAGGAGGGGGCACAGAGCAACAGTTTGTTTTGCTCTTGATAATGATATGGATGCTGGGCGAGTTCTTTTTGACGGTAAAGTTTATAAATTTCCTGATGGTTCGTTCATCAAGCCCAGTGATGGACAGTCTCCTTCTGATTTGGTCTGAAGAAGTTTAACGGCTGAAAGGAGAGCCAGATTTGAAGAGGTAACGGATGAAGATGTTAATGCCAAGGGTGGAAAAAATGGTAATGGTAATGGTGGAAAAGCTGAAAAAGGTAAAGAGAAAGAGGTCAGTAAAGCCACATTTTCTACTTCTTTTGGTGGTTTAGAGCTGGCGACGGTTGCCCAGGTGGAGGGTAGCTGTATGGCTGGCGAATACGATGTTAATGCTGCTAGAAGAGCAGCTGCTACTAAGGAAAAAAGTAGCATTCAGAGCCAATTGAGGGCTAATCCTGGCAAGGCCAATAACAAAGTGAACCCTTACTCTAAGGACAAGAATTCTAGTGCTCAAACTGCCGTCAACAAATTGAACCCTTACTCTAAGGATGAATTATATAAAATGCAGAAGGGGATTGCTGATATGGGGCCCCCTAGTTATGGCAAGTTTGATTTAAATGGTGAGCCTATTCCAGAGGATGATTTGGATTCTGAGGAGGACGTACCGTTGGCGTCTCTACCCAGACCAAGTTTTAGCGGTCCCATCCCAATGGAGGGTGTAAGAAGGACTAGCGATGGATCAGGATTAGTGCAAGAAGCTGGTGACAGAGTTAGGGTTATAGAAAGTGAAGATGTTATAATGGGGGGTGAAGATGGCTCGGTTGGACCTCAAGAGGTACCCAGGGCCAAGGTTGTTAAATCAAAGGTCCAGTATGAGCGACCAGTAGTTTCTGGTCAAGCTAATGCGATGGACGCAGTTTTGAATAGGGTGAATCAACTGCAGATTCCCTTATCTTTGGGGGAGTTATTTACAATTAGTCCGGCGCTTGCTGAAAAGAAAAAGAAGCATTTGACGAGGAGTCAGGTTTCCACTGGAGAGGTGGAATATATTTTTGAAAATGTTGAAAAGTTTGGGGAAGATGTAGATACACATTTTTCTGCTCCCTTGGGTTACCTGGTGGTAACTCTTAACGGTAAAGAAGTAAAGGCCTTGGTTGATTCAGGGTCTCAAATTAATTTAATTTCATTGGAGCAAGCGACGAGTATAGGCTTGCCAATTAAAAGTGGAACTTGGGGAAACCTCAGAGGTATTGGAGGGCATGCAACAGAGCTGATGGGCACAGCTGAGCATGTCAGGTTAGGCATTGGTGGATCTGTTGGTAAGGTTCACTTTTATGTGGCCAGAGGAGCAGTCAAAACTGTTCTTGGTGGTCCTTTTTTGATGGATTTTGAGGCCAGGATAGGGTATCAAGCTGGCATGGGGATTAGTTTGGAAATCACTGGTGAAGATATGCGGAGGTTACATATGGGGTTAGCGCCTCCTGGAGATGAAGGTTGGGAAACACGGACAGGGATTAATACTCTGTGCCAGTGTTGTGTTTGCACCAAGAAGCGGCATATAAAACGGACAGCTTCTGGTGAATTATGTTTGTTGGAAAGGGATGGATGCCCTCATTTTTTGGGGTAGCAGGGGCTGATCACTCTAATGTTGTAATCTCTCCTCAGGATGAGATCCCGGATTGCAATAGGTCAGCTCACTTGGAGATAATTCAAGTGGATTCTCAATTATTTTCTGTTAATATTACTTTGGAGTGCAAATACATTTTGGATTTTTCTATATGTTTATTGGATTTACCCGGTTTTTCTATTAAATTTAAAAATGGTAAAAAGGCAAAATGGGCCAAATTAGGTTGGATAAAAATTGGAAGGGTATGTTTTATGACCTCCAGCAAGAGGTTAAACTGCAATTATCTCCTTCTATTATGGACCTCCAGCAAGAGGGTAAACTGCGAAAATATTATCAAAACCCGATTAAAAATCTTAGTATAATTAAAACACAAAAAAATAATTTTTGTGAAAATTTTATTCCGGACCTCCAGCAAGAGGTTAAACTGCAATTATCTCCTTCTATTATGGACCTCCAGCAAGAGGGTAAACTGCGAAAATCTTATCAAAACCCGATTAAAAATCTTAGTATAATTAAAACACAAAAAAATAATTTTTGTGAAAATGTTATTCCGGACATCCAGCAAGAGGTTAAACTGCAAGTATCTCCTTCTATTACGGACCTCCAGCAAGAGGGTAAACTACGAAAATCTTATCAAAACCCGATTAAAAATCTTAGTATAATTAAAACACAAAAAAATAATTTTTGTGAAAATTCATTTCCGGTCCTCCAGCAAGAGGTTAAACTGCCAACTTTCTTTACAGGTGATTTACTGTTGGATAAGGGAAGCAAAGGTGTTGGAAAATCTGTTTATAAATTAGATGAGGGAAAGGAAAAAAGGGTAAAATTTAAAAATGAGATAAAATATTTTTCTAATTTTTCTTATTCCGATTCTGGCGATGAAGAAGATTCATTTGATGAAATTTTTAATGGCGATACAAAAGAAAATGTTTTACCTCAAGTTTATTTAGATGTGGACGCAGCCAAATATAAGAAAGTAGCAAATAAAGTTCGACCTATTAATGAACCGCTACCTGCTGAACTAAATCCACCCTTGAGAAGACCAAGGTTATCAAGAGATCCTTATGAAAGTCCCTTGGTAAAGAATCCGCCTGAATTTTCTGAGACGTCAAGAATCACTTTTGAGAGACTGGGTGTTGTTAATTTTGGACCTGATGGTTGGTTGTCTGGAGAAGAGAAGAAGTTGTTGTTGGATGTGATGGTCAAGCAAGAGAAGGCCATTGCTTTTGTAGAAGAGGAGAGGGGTGTGTTGAAGCATTCCTATGGGGAGCCTTACAAGATTCCTGTGGTATGTCATTAACCGTGGCAGCAGAAACCGATTCCTGTTCCGGCTGCATTAAAAGAAGCCTATATTGAAGTTGTCAGAGAACGGATTTGCACTGGACTGTATGAGCAATCAACATCAAGTTATTCTAGTCCGGTATTTTGTATCAAGAAACCGAATGGCAAGCTTAGAGTCGTTCATGATCTTAGGGAATTAAATAGGGTTACAATAAAGGATGCTGGGATACCGCCTAGTGCTGAGGGGTTTGTTGAAGCGTTTGCAGGGAGAGTGTGTTATGGTTTGGGAGATATTATGGGTGGATATGATGAGAGAGAGTTACATCCGGACTCAAGGCCTCTCACTACATTCGATACGCCACTTGGACGTTTACAGTTAACAAGATTACCTCAAGGAGCAACAAATTCGGTTGCAGTTTATCAAGCTCAGATGGCTTGGATCCTTCAAGATGAAATTCCACAATATGCTGGAATCTTTATAGATGATGGAGGAATTAAGGGACCAACAACCGACTATGATAACCAGGTGTTGGAAGAGAATCCCGGGATACGCAAATTCATTTGGGAGTTTGCAATTACTTTAGAAAGAATCTTGTTTCAAATTGAAGAGGCTGGGTTAACTATTTCAGGCTCAAAATTTTCCTGTTGTGTGCCAGCCTTAGAAATATTAGGCCATGTGGTATGTAGAGAGGGTAGGATTATGTCCAAGAAGAAAGTTAACAAATATCAGTCCTGGCCAAGACCCAAGAATACGACCAAAGTTAGAGGGTTTTTAGGCGTTTGTGTATATGTTAGAATGTTTATCAAGGACTTTTCTTCATTGGCAGCTCCATTGAGACGGTTAATGAGAAATGATGCAGACTGGGAGTGGGATGAAGAGTGTGAGAAGGAGTTTGTGAAGTTGAAGGAGGTTGTGGGGAAGGATTTAGTCCTGCACAAGTTGGATTATGGAAAAGATGCTGGCAGAATTTATTTAGCAGTTGATTCAAGTCAGGTTGCAGCTGGGGCGGTTTTGTCTCAGATGGATAAAGTTGGTTACATCAGACCAGTTAGGTATGAATCTGTAGTATTTACTGAGGTCGAATCAAGATATTCTCAACCGAAATTGGAATTATGTGGTGTGGCAAAAATACTGAAGAAACTTCAGCATATTTTGTGGGGGCAACATTTTGAGTTGCAAGTGGATGCGAAATCGTTAATCCAGATGATTAATTCCCCAAGTTTACCAAATGCACCCATGACGAGATGGGTAGCTTTTATTCAACATTTTTCGTTTGATTTAGTTCATAAGCCTGGCAAAACTTTTACTATGCCAGATGGTTTATCAAGGAGACCACCCACTGAAGAAGATTCAGACTCAGAAGAGTTCGATGAAGATATACCTATTATCAAAGCCAGCACTAAAGGAGCTGAAGACTTTCCATACCTCCCCCATGAGGTTAAACTGGCAGGACTATTGTGTTTAGATTATGGTGATGATGACCTCCACCAAGAGGTTAAACTGGAAAATAGTTTTTATGTTAATAAAGGTGTTGGAAAAGGTGTAGATAAATTCGGCAGAGAGGAGGTAGAAGAAGATGTAGTGTATGTAGAGGAAGATGGATTGGTAGTGTGGGATAGTAGTAAGTTAAGGAATGGTGTATATGTTGGAGAATTAGAGAATTTAAATAAAAGGGTGGATAAAGAGAAAGAGGTATTTTCAAATACGGTTTACGAAGGATCCAAAGGTTCAGAAGAAAAACGTCGACATAGCTCGATTAAAGATTTATTTAGGGGTCAACAATTATTGGCTCATTCATGTGCAGGTGATATTGGTGATAGAGAAGTCCCTATTGATGTTATATTAATCGATTTTCAAGATGAAGTCTGGGGTCAGACTGGTTTTTATTTTTTGTTAGTCAAATATTTGTTGACTTTAGAGAGGCCAGAAGATTGTGAAGACGATGAATGGGTGGCTATCAAAAGTAAGTCATCTACGTTTTACCTATCTGGTCGACGTTTAATGAGGAGAAAGTATTCAAATCCTCAAGTAGTTATAACTCAACAGAAGGGGGAAGAATTAGTTTTGAAATCACTGCATGAAGATCTTGGGCATAGAGGCGTTGGAGAAACGTTTAGAAGAATTTCTGATCGATTTTGGTGGCCTGGCATGAAGATGGCTGTTAAACAGTGGGTTCAGTCATGTGAAGAATGTCAAAGACAAAGTTATTTAAGGCCAAAAGAACCTGGACGCGCGACCGGTGAATATACGCTCTTTGGGAGAGTTAGTTTAGATGCCGTTCATATAAAAGAGGGACGGTATAAATATTTAATTGTGGCCAGAGATGATTTATCTGGTTGGGTAGAGGCAGCGCCTCTTATTAATTTAACTGCCAAAAATGTGGCAGAATTTTTTTTGAATAATTGGGTGTATCGATATGGAGTGATGAAATTGGTGACGGTAGATGGAGGTCCTGAATTTGGGACAGAGTTTAAAGAGGCCGTATTGAAAGTTGGATCAAAGGTTAGGGTAGCAACCCCATATTATCCTGAAGCTGAAGGCATTGTTGAAAGAGGGCATCAAGTTATTAAGGATGCTTTAGTTAAAATGTGTGGGACAAGCGCTGAAAAGTGGAGGCACTATTTACCTTTAGTTTTATTTGCTGATCGAATCACTGCCAAAAGGACGACCGGATTTTCACCTTATGAACATGTTTTTGGACATAAAGCAGTTTTACCGGTTGATTTAAAAGCTGAATCATATCTTGGAGTTGACTGGGACACGGTCAAAACTACTAAAGAATTATTGTGTGCAAGAATGATGCAGCTAGAAAAGAAAGAAGAATATTTAGAAAAGGCATATTCGCGGATGATGAAGATCAGAAACCAATCAGTTAGATATTGGGATGAGCGGTTGGCACATCGATTAAGGAAACCTTTTAACCCAGGGGATATGGTCCTAGTGTATAATAGAAGTCTAGAGAGTCAATGGGGAAAGATGTTTGCAGATAGGTGGAATGGACCGTATAAAGTTAAGGAGCAAGTTTCCGGCGGTTCATATGTGTTAGAAGAGTTGGATGGAGTAGTATTGAAGAAGAGGGTAGCGGCCGATCAAGTGAAACGGTTCTATCCTAGAGGCACCAGGAGTGCCGAAGTCTACCTCCGCAATGAGGATAAACTATGACATTTATCAAATTTTATGGATTCCTCCGCAATGAGGATAAACTATGATATTTATGAAATTATATGGATACCTCCGCAATGAGGATAACCTATGATGTTTATAAAATCTTATCGACCTCCTCAATGAGGATAAACTATAATATCAAAGAACTTTTATGGCTTCCTCCGCAATGAGGATAAACTATGATATTGATGAAATTTTATGGCTTCCTCCGCAATGAGGATAAACTATGATATTGATGAAATTATATGGATACCTCCGCAATGAGGATAAACTATCTTCTTTTTATCAAAAATACTTTACTATTGTTACACTGCATATGGGCGACGAAACTGTGATGAAACATAACGAAATGTGAGAAAACCTTCTTTGAAAATTTTCAAAATCTAAAATTCTTAAAATATGGGTGAAGATAGTGTTGGAAAATTTTAAAAATTTATTGGAAGAAGTGTTCACAGGGGAACCTTCTTAATTTAATATTGGCAAGTGTGGGGGTAATTGATGGGCTGGCTGCTCTATACACAATTACCCCATAATGTTTGTTTCCAAAATTTTTCCTGTTTCTAGTTGAATCCTGGCTTTGTCTTTTAATTATAGGAAGTCCACTAAGACTATAAACTGGAACGAATCAAGAGACACCGCTCTCAACGCCGGATTCAAGATTTTTTTATTTTATTTTGTTTTTGATTTTTTTATGTTAGATTGTGATTTCTTTACTTTAATATATTTTATGAATTATTGTAAAGGTGATGCTCACTGGTGGTCTCTAATCATTTTTATAAATTGGAGGGAGCCCACCCAGTGATCATCATTATAAAAATTATCTTCTAAAAAACTTTCATTTATTTTCTTTTCTTTTCAATTTCTCAAAATTGTGTAACCACATCAAGTTGCACTTGGATGTGGGTATGATGTCGAGGGTACGGCTCATCAAATGGCCGGGGGGCATCTTTTAAATTTTAAATTTTGATAATTCTTTTTAACTTTTTTTATCTTTCTTTTCACGTTCATTTATCTTTCTTTAAAATTAAATTTTAACTTTTATTTCAAACCTATCTTTTCTAAAATCTTTTATTAAAATAAAAAAAAAAAAAAAAATTAAATTAAAAATAAAAAATAAAAAAATAAAAATAAAAATAATAAAAAAAAAAATAAAAAAAAAATAAAAAATAAAAAATAAATAAATAAAAAAATAATAAATAAAATAAAATAAAAAAACAAAAAAATAAAAAAAATATTAATTAATTAAATCAAAATTATTATTATATTTCTTAGTTTTATTTTTCAGTAACTATTCTTTTTAGTTTATTCATATAGTTTAGACAGGAAACAGGGTCTAGGGAAACTCAATACCTATGGGATTTTACTTCAAGACAGCTGTTAGTCCTCCAAGACTTTAAACTGGCTACTGTTCAAGACGTTCTTTAAGGTTTTTTTATGCATATTTTGGAGCTGTTAGTCCTCCAAGACTTTAAACTGGCTACTGTTCAAGACTTTACTTAAGGGTTTTATACAAATTTTGGAGCTGTTAGTCCTCCAAGACTTTAAACTGGCTAATTTTCAAGACTATCGTTAAAATTTTTTTATTGGATTTGTTAGGTCCACCAAGACCCTAAACTGGACTATTATCAAGCTGTTGGGTCCACCATGACCTTAAACTGGATTTCTTATTGATTAAATGTTTGGTCCACCATGACTTTAAACTGGTAGTTCATTCATTGTTTAGTCCACTATGACTTTAAACTGGAAAATTAATATCTGCAGGATAATTCAACTTTCATTGGTCCACTATGACCTTATACTGGATTACTTGTCGATCAAATGTTTGGTCCACTATGACATTAAACTAGATTATCAAATTTATTCAATCTTTGGTCAAGCCTAGGCCTTACTTAGGAATTTATCAAGTTATTTATGCACCTAAACAATCTTTGGTCCACCAAGACCATAAACTGGCAATCAATTATATGTTTGGTCTACCAAGACTTTAAATTGGAATGTCAATCTTGTTTGGATAACTCAATTCAATCTTTTAATTTATCACTGTCCACTAAGACTCTAAACTGGTTATTCAATTATTTCTGGAATTGGGTGCTGATAAGCTTTAGGAGGTTAAATTTTTAGTTGGTGATGATGCTAAGGAAAGAATAATGGTTAATTAGGTGAAATTTGTGGCGCTTTAACATGTTCTAAAGTTAAAATTATTATTGGAAGCCTGGCAAAAGTATTTTATGGGTTTGCTGTATAGCAAAGTTTGAAAATTGTGATGAAGGAATCAGAAGTTAGGATGGTAGTTGGATTTTAGGGAATGATTTTTTTTTAGTGCCTCATAGTTAGGCCATTTTTTTGGTGTGAAGCTTGGAGGACCTTATGGCGAGATTGGAATCATAGAATTCGGCTCAGTGGGGGGCCCTATGAGGTTGGAATCAGGAGTATTCGGCTCATAGGAAGATCCACTCTCTCAATGCTGTGACAAGAAGGAAGACTGGTATATGGGAGTCTGAAGGGATTCAAACCTTGCTCTCGTAGTGGAATCATCACAAGATTTATTTTATTTTATTTTATGTTATATCAAGCCAGAGAGGAAGAAACAACGTTTTTATTATAAAGAATTAAAAGAAGACCAGCTAAAACAAATTTATCAAATTATTTTATTAGAAAAGATAATTCTTTTGGAATTGCTCAACCACTTATGCAAAGTTATAAGAATGGGGACATTCTCAATTGGAGGGAGGATGTGGTAGCCTAAAATTTAGTACGGCACCTAAATACGTAAATGGAGTTATTACGGCGTGCAAGATTGGCGTTATCATTTTTTATATAAAAGAGTCTTATTTAATTGAGTTTTAAATATGAAGAAATTAGTCAAGAGCGAATGCCTACACGAAATTAATTTATTTTATAGAGAAAACTTATTTTTACAGTCTGAAGAATTTATAAGTATCAATTCGAGTCACTCAAGAACCTTGGGAAATTTTCCCAGAATTTTTACTATTTTTCTTATATTTTTAAATGAATTTTAAAGTTTTATAGAAATATTTTCGTTTTTAGAAAATATTTAACTTTCATGAATTTTCACAGGGTAATTAGAGCTGCGCAGACTACAAAAATTAGTTTGGTATGTAAAGGGGAAGTGGCTCTATCATGTGTAATTTTTCTAGATTTTATATTATAGTTTTGAAGGTTCTAATTGAGTCCGCTTGGACTCCGTTTGGACTCCGCTTCGACTCCGTTCGGACTCCGTACGGGCTCCGGATTGACTCTGGGTGAGCTCTGGAGGGGAAAACTTAGGCACGTGACTAGGAATACTTAAGCGCTTCTCAAACTCGAAATTGAGGGGGGGGGGACATATCATACAGCTTAATCATTAACCACTACAGTCTCATTTTTTATTACTCAACAAATTAAATAAATTGTAATACCCTTATAACTTTATATTTTATATATAACATTTTAGAAATACTACTCAACAATTTAAATCACACTTCATACAGGGTATCTTTAGAAAGGTCTTCATCGCTGGGACTTGATTATTGCTGTCTCATAAAAATTCAAATTATTATAAAAACATAAAAGTCAATCTTTTCAGATATTTCACTGGTACAACTTAATTGTTGTTATCAGTATTTCTTTCTCAACAGCCACTTTTACTTAAATCTCAATAAGCGTTAAACATATCAGAGTTTCATTATTTTTTTATCAATCAGATCCAAGTAGACTGGTTAGCTTAGTGATTTAGAATTCCCATTTTGTTATTTTTATTGGAAGGACGGGGTTTTCAGCTAAATCCACACATCTCCTCCGGATTCTGCTTACAACAAGGCGACTGTAAGAGTTTACCTTACCATAACAGTTATAACTGTAGTTGGGTTATTGTGGACAGATTCACCAAAATGTGTAAATTTATCCCTACTCACAAGGATGTTTCCACTAAGGAGTTAGCTTTCTTATGGTGGTCTCATATGTTTAATACTGCTGTTTTTCCTAAAGCAATAATCTCTGACAGAGACCCTAAATTTACTTCTGAATTTTGGATGTCTCTGATGGATGTGTGTGGTTGTGATCTGAAACTATCTACTGCCCATCACCCTCAGACTGATGGATTAGCTGAAAGAATTATTCAGACTCTAGAGGAAATGATAAGAAGGTACTGTGCCTTTGGCCTTGACTATAAAGACAATGACAGATTCACTCATGACTGGGTTACCTTACTGCCTGGGTTGAAATTTTCTTATAATAGCACTGTTCATTCTGTTACTCAAAGAAAGCCTTTTAAGCTCTGGCTTGGATATGTTCCAAATACTCCTTCCCAAATTCTTAATAATAAAATACCTAAATTGGATTTACATCCTGGTGTAAAATCATTTCTTCAAATTAAACAACTTTGCAGAAGTCATGCTCAAAAATGTATTGAAAAATCATTTGAATATGAGAAGAAAAGATGGGAAAAATCCCATAAAGAATACACTTTTAAAAAGGGTGATGAGGTGTTGATTTCTACAGTCCACTTCAATTTACAAGGCAATAAAAAATTGAAAGACCCATTAGTTGGTCCATTTGTTTTAAGAAGAATGGTTGTTGATAATGCAGTTGAAGTTATTTTGTATTCTCCATATGACAGAAAACATCCTGTTTTTCCAATATCTCTTTTGAAACCTTATAAATCCAATAGTAATTTATTTCCCAAAAGGAGGGGAAGACCAAAAAAGACCCCTAATGAAATCACTGAGACAGCAGAAATCGATATGATTCTAAATGAAAGAATAGTTACTGCTGAAAAAGGTACAGAATACTTATTGAGATTCAAGAATAAATCTTCTGAATATGATTCTTTGTTTCCTGGGAAGGAAATATTTAATCTTCCCACTCTTCTAAAGAAATATTAAAAGAAAAAATCATAGCATTTTTTTTATTGGTTTTTTTTAGAGTGAGGGAGTGTCAGCCAGGCTACTAGACTTACCCAGTAAAATAATTAATTATTTAATGGATGAAGCCACACCTTATTATTTTAATTATTTAATTAAATTAGTTACATTAAAATTACCTGTAATAAATTAACTAATTACAGAATGGTAAAATTAAATGAATAATTAAAATTCAATTTAAAATTTCCCTTATATTTTTATTCTCTAACACTGTGCTCATTGGCAGGCTAGAAGAAATAAAATTTTATATTAAAAAATAGATTTTTAAATTAAAATAAAATTTTAATATTTAAATAAAAATAAATATATACAAAAAATTCAAATTTCTTATTTAGAATTGACTTCTACAGTAAATATTAAATAAATATATGTATTTATGACATACTCTGTAAATACTTCTTTAAAATACATCTTTTTGACGCCTTCTTTTTAGAACCATTTTGTTATTTGAAATACTCCTTCTGGAATATTCTTTTTATCTCTCTCTCATACTACTGTTTCTAGAACTTCATTGCTGTGGTTTGTCCCTCCTTTGCCTATATAAGGCCTCTCTCTTGGTTGTTTTTGATTCATTCAATTACTTACTTATTTTATTACAACTATTTACAATCCTTTTATTACTATTTATTATTGCCTTAGTATTTTCATTAAATGTAATTCCAATTTTATTAATTATAATAATAATCCAACTCTTTACCTCTTATTATTGAGTAAATAATCTTTAAGATAGGAAAGTACGTACCTGAGTTTTAATCCCTTAAAAACCGTTGTTACCGCCATTGGACCTCCCTATAAAAACTTCTAGACTTGAAATAACTCTTGACAATGGGAGTGCGCAGTAGGGTAGAAGCCATATCCAGAGAGTAATCCAAGATGCGGTTATGGAAAAAAGTTGTTCAAAATTTGGTTATGAAAGAAAGTTTTCCAAGATGTGGTTATGGAAAATTGAGTAGAAAAATGTTGGATAAGAAGTGAAAATTGACACGTAAAGTGTCTAATAACCCAATTATTAGCAAAAATAGTTGTGGAATATAATTGGGGTGTATGAATTTTTATCTGAAATTAATTTAATTTCAGATCCCTGAACATTGATGACCCCTATTGTATCAATCTGCATTATTGAATTTAATCAAGCTTTAGAATATTTGTGGAAGCTACACAGCACTCTTCAAAATGACTCTAGATTTAATTGAGTTAATGGTATAATTTAAAAATATGATATATATACTTAATTATTAAAAGTAAATCATTATCTGGGTACTAGTTTTTAAAAACTAACATACTATTATCTACATTACATTAAAAAAATAAATATCAAAATTTAATGAGAATAACATATGGCCAATAAAAAGTTCACAATATCAATAATTTTTTTTTTCTGTTTTCATACCATTTTTCTTTCCATGTCTAATAATGTATTATACACCACACAATATGAGGGGCCGACTTACTAGTGAGTCTGCAACCTTGGACCCAAACTCACCACAGATGGAACACACATTGAGCTATTGATAAAGGAGCCATGCAGTCAGGGATGAACACCACTCAGATGAACAGTTTTAGGTGGGTGTTCAAGTAGAGTTCAGTATGGGCTCAGTAGGAGTTAAGTCATAGTTCCATCTGAGTTCAGGTTGAGAACTTGATAGCAAGTCCACCCCCTATATTGCGTAGTGATACATCTAGTTATATTTATGTTTTTCACAATTTTACTTCCAAATATCTTCCTCCACATTTTTTTTCATCCTGTACTCTTCTCCTCTCACATTGGCTCCTGCTCTTACATCTAGATTTAGTTTTAACACTCTGCTCCCCTCCTCACCCCTTCTTCCTCCTTTCTACACCCCTCTCCATCCTACCTCACCCCAAATAACTATTTTTGCTCCCATTCCCACCCATTCTGACACCACTCCATCCCTATCCACCCCATCTCACTCTGAATCACCTCACTTTCTCTCCTTACCACCTCTTTTACTCTATAGGGAGCAAAAGAGATGATTAGGAAAGAAAAAAGAAGGGAGTGAATTGCAAGAAGGTTGGATTGAGGTGGTGGGGGTAAATGATTGGGATGGGAAGTAAATATTTGGGAGTTAGAAGCAAGAGGGCTGGGATAGTGTAATAAAGTGATGGGGTGGGGTAGAGGGGTGGAGAGATAAATGAAATGGATGGTGGCATAGGGAGGACTTAGAAAGGGTTGAGGGAGGAGGGAGAAGGGAGCAGGAATTAGGGATGAGAAAAGCAAAAGGGGTGAGGTGGAGTGAAAAGGGAAAGGGGAGGGGAGGGGAAGGAGGGGGATAGGCAAGGAGGTCTAAACCTTAAGACAATGATGCAGGAGAGTACATGAAATATACCCTGATTGTAATAAAAAGGGGAGGGGGAGAAATATGGGTGAGAGATGTGCAAAGGCAAAAAGAGGTGTGTGGAAAAAGACAAGGGGTGTCAAATGAGGTAGAAAAAAAAAGAAGGTGAACTCTATCTTTTAGCCGAAGAACATAAATTAACCTGTCTGTTTTCAGGGCTCATTTTCCACTATAAAAATATCTATAGGGATTTATTTCTATTTTTACCCCTGAATCCATAGAATATAATAGTTTATTTAATGTTTGGAATAAGTACTGAACATTAAGACTTAATATTTGCAGGAATGTAAAAATTAGCCATCAAATACCATTTTGATTCTTTACAAATTTTTCCACAGAATTCTTCTTAAAATTATAAATCATATATAAAATCAATAAAAATAGGTAAATATTTGAAACAAGTAGAGAAAACAATAAAAATCTATATTAAAATTTTGAGCTAAAACTCTTTTATAATTTTATTAAATGAATTTATATAGCTTTTAATTTAGTTCTGCATGTGTTTAGTGAGATTTATAATAGCTTTAAATTAAATTATAGAGTTCAAATCAAGGTTTATCATGAAACACATTAATATATTTAAACCTTTTGCTTGATTTCATGCTCTATGATTACTATACATACCAGAGAAATTACCTATAATAGCTAAAAATTTAATAAAATAAAATATTTTAGCTTACACAATATCTTTCCTATAATATAATAATTAAAAGAACAAAATTTTTGAGTCCTTTATTTTGCTATATTTTCTTCATTGCCATGATTATATACATTTTTGAAAATTTATATATCTTGATTTTGGTGGAACTTAAATTGAACTCACAATGAGATCCTATTTCCAATTGTGCCTCAAGCTAAGTTAAAGTGTGAGAAAATTTATAAATTTTTAAAAGTTTTATTAAATTTTTTAAATGTGAACATAAGTATATTTTTATATTAAAAAGATTTATATAAATACTTTGAGTTTCTGGAAATAGATACAAATGATGATTAATTTTTAAAGAATATTTTGTTGAAAATAGTTGTATTTTGATTTTATAGTATTATGAAATGACTATTTTATCTATATGAAAGATTAGGAAACTAACCTAAAATTAATTTTATAAAACTATTCTATATAAAAAAGATATCAGATATTCTGTTTAGATTCAAAATACTTCAAATTTTTTTTGATTTATTTTAAGTAAAAATTATATAGATTCTTCAAAGCCTCACATTATTTTTTCTTAAATTTATATGTGTATTTTAAATGGAACCCTCATAGAATAAAAATGGTTTTTTTTAAATTGAAGAAATATCTTTCAAAAAAATATTTTTTTTTGTAAAAGCTCAAATTTGAGCATTTCTCTTCTCTTTTATATCTGTTCTGAATATTTGAAATATCCTGTACTTAAAATTATTTTTATATAAACATATTCATTCTAGTATTGTTTTTTGATAAGTCCAATTAAAATGAAATTTATAAATTCTTATTTTTAAATGAAATATTAATGGGATTGTATGTGATAGAATTTTAAATTAAATATCAGAGTTGTCAGACAGGCCTCTAGACTTACCCAGTAAACTAATTAATTATTTACTGGGATGAAGCCACACCTTTTTTATTTCTTATTTTATTATTAATTATAGTATATTTACTTTAATATTACTTTTAATAAATTAAATAATTACAATAAGTAAATCTAGTAAATATTTAACATTAATGTTAGTGTCCCTTATATTTTTTATTCCCTAACACCAAGCCCAATGAAAGGTTAAGTGAAATAGAAATTAATACTAAAATAAAAAAAATAAAAAAATTAAATTATTTATTTAAAAGTGACATTTACAGAAACTTTGAAATAAATCAAATAATTTGACATATACAGTAAATAAATTATATTAATACACTCTGTATAGAACAAACTTAATATTTGCAATATTTTATGCTGAAATATTATTTTTCTCTCATACTCCTGTATATAGGATTTTTTAGCTCCATGGTTTCTCTCCCTTTTTCCTATTTAAGGCCTCCCATTTTGGTTGTTTTAAAGCATCTTTTATTTAAATACAACTTATTTAATTACCAAAAATAATACCTTTTTTACTACTACATATTGCCTTAGTACTTACATCTGTGTAATTCTAATCTATCTAAGTATAATAATAATATAATTCTACCTTTGAATTGTGTCATAAAACATAAAGATAATCCTCTATGTACCTTTACTTTTAAATCATTGAATATCCACCTATCACTACCATTGGTCCTCTGTTAAAATCTTCTAGACCATCGGGAACCATTGACACTTGAGTGTCTTTCCAAATTGTTGTCAACGCACCATTAACATGAAGCCAGCCACTGTGGGACCATTGACTGAAATGACCAATAAGGCCTGGGAGATGACTAAAAATGACAAACATTTTCAGGCAGGTGAATTACTTTTTTTCCATGACTGGAAATCAAAACTTTAACCAAATCTAAGGTTTATATATTGGAAATTGTCATATATATTTGTGATGACTATACTGGTTACTATCTGTGGGTCTCACTTTGCATATTTCATAGTTTACATATATCTTTTTTACTCAGCACTCTTTAGTGGCATTAATTCTCTCACATTACAAGGGAAGGTGCCTGATAAATAATATTCTTTTTTGTTGTTGACCAAGATATAACTATTTTGTTCTTAGTCCTAGCAGTAATATAAATTAAATTAATTATATTATATAAGTTTTTTTAATTATTTCAGTTGACCTTTTGTCCTGATAATTAAAATATTATATTATTGTTTCAGTTGACAAATTTTCTTGGAAGTAAAATAATAGATATATAAAATAAATTGAATTAATTATATTAAATTATTTCAGTTGTTATTAAGTACTGGTAATTAAAATTTTCAGTTGACTCTTAGTCCTGATAATTATCAACATATATATTAGTAATTAATTGGGCATTGTGTTAATTATTTCAGTTGAGTCTTTGTCCTGATAATTAATAAATTATTTTATTATTTTAGTTGATTAATTTATAATCCTGGTAATAAAAATTAAACACCATAATTTAATACATTAAAATTGTGATTATTATTTCTGTTGATTTTATTTCCTGATAAACATTATATTTTCATGATTCTAGTTGATTAAATAATCATGATAATTGATTATATACTTTAAATATTTTTATTTTTCTCTTATTATTCTTTCAACAAAGTAAGATTATAACTGATTAAATTTTAATATTTCTTTCTCTCAGTTCAGGTTATGTCCAACAATGACTGTTAAAAGTGCTTCTGCTGCCCATGATGAGGAACTAGACTTGATTGATTATGATGAGAGTTCTGTAAGTTCTCCTTTGACTACAAAAATTGCTTGAATTAATCAATTATTGGACCGTTTCAGTAAGCCTTTCCTGAAGTAGCATAAATGCAAGAGCCTGGCTTTGATGGGGTAAAAGGCGTGTTTTCAAATATTGGGGTTGAGCCATAGAGGCTGGGTGACTGAATTTGATGGAGAGGAGTTCCTGTATGTGAATGAGTGAACCGTCAAGCTGAGTTGAAAACGGATATTGAACTTCACAGCCCAAGTGAAGAGAGGGTGTATAGTTAGTTGGTTCAGAAATATCCTCTTTGATAGGAAGAAGGAAAGTGTAGAGGGAAGAAATATGTGCCGGTAAACAGAAAAGTAATATATTTATTGTTGGAGGAAGGGTGAGATCTATGTGAGGAACAAGAAGAGTCTCAATGAGTAGAAGAGGTGTTTCTTGACCAGGCGTCCAACCACCAACTGGAGCTATAGTTGTTGAGGAGGATAGTTTTTCAAGAAGAGTGTAAAGCACCTTTGCATGTGTAGAGATAAGATTTCCCACACAAAACTTTGGCTTCTGTGAGAATATTTTGATAATATTTTCAGTTTTAGACAAATAAATAGAAACATGCTGTTTCTGAACTGAAGCTGTATTGTGACTAGTTGTGGTGTAGGACCTCAAGATGCCAATACAAATGGGTTTGATAGTATAAACATCCATGATGGTAAAGAAATAAAAGATGGGACAATTTTTTGAGGAAGCAGAGCCCTATATATAGGACTTGATATTTTGAGAACAAAGGGACTTTTATGTTTCGAAGTGTTTTAATTTAATGCAGAAGTATAAAAGGCTAAATTAATAATGTGAATCCTTCAATTATATATAAAAACTACATGTACTACATAATAAATCTTCATTTTTAAATAGTAAAAACTTTCAAGGAACATTATTTTTAATTTTTTGGAGGTGCTATTTAATAAATTAAATTCATATTTTGTAAAAAAAGTTCATCAAATATATTTTGAGAGATCAATAAATAAATAATACTGATTTGCCTACATTTACTTTAGCTTACAGCTGCTTACATAAATTAATAATGATTATATTTTTTCATATTTCACTTGAATAATCATCTTGCAACAATTTAAGAACCTGTTTCCTAGAAATGGTTTTGGATTTGAAGGCTAGATGTGTTCAGTGTATAGAATAATATCACAATATATTTTAGTACATATTTTAGTACATTTGATTTAATTTTACCTTATGAAATAGCTTATTAAAATTCAAAAACAGCTTTTAATTTCCCAATGAAATTTTAAGGAATTTATATGTACCTTGATATTGGGAATCTTGAAAATTGCTATCTTCAACACCAAAAAATTATACAAAAAGTTTGACATAAAAAATTTAATTTTATAAAAACCAAAATTTTTTTTTATTATTTTATATTTTGAGAAAAGTATATTATTAATTTTACCTTCGTTACCTCTGACTTACCCCTTTGAATCACTTATTGTAAACCTTTGAAGCCCCCCTTTAGCCCCTCTGTCACCCCCAGTGGGGCCCCCCTGGGGCTGACTGGGGGTGGAAAAGGAGCTTAAAAAGTGCCAGGAAAGGCTGCGCAAAGGTGTTTCTCTCTAGTAAAATTCTGTTAAACCCCTCATAAAAACCTTTCTCAATTCCATAAACTTAAAATCCATAACCTTATATAAATATTATGCTTAATCTCTGCTTACTTTTTTTCTCTCTCTCCATGTTGCCAGTCACGAATTTATATATATGTTATTTCCCATCAAATATGTAGTAAAATGTAGTTGAAAAAAATAAATTTTTTGTTGATTTAGTCCTATGAAACTCCCCAATTACTCACTTTTCACATTGAAAAAAGAATTACCTATATACTTATTCCAAAGTCATCACCTGTCCCAGTTCCCTTATTCATGATTTTATGGACCATAATGTTTAAATTATGGTGCATTGAACCTTTTTTTAAACTCACATTCTCTGATCCCATGAAAAAAAATCCCACAATTATTTTTATTTTCATGGGACCACAGTATTTTAACTCACGTATTTTTGCTATATTAATCAAACATTCAATTTCTTATGGCTCATTTTTGAGCCAGGATTGGTGCCTGCTACTTAGTCACGTGCAGCAAAGTATTGCTGCGACACTTTGATGCATGTGACCAGCAGCTAGCCACCAAAGGCTGGGTCGAATGAACCATATCTGTTTTATGATATGGTCCATTTGACCTGGCCACCTAAAACATTACTTGTCACGTGCAGAAAAGTATCGCAGCAATACTTTTCTGCACGTGACCTAGAGGTGAGAAGCGAAAAAAAAGGGAAATAGCTAGATGCACCAGATATTCTGGTTCATCTAGCTATACTGTGAGAAAAAGAAATGACCATATGAAAATAAGTATCAGTGATACCTTTTTTCATATGGCTAAAAAATGAAAATAAAAAATAATAAAAAATTTAAATGTGCCATTAGGCAAAATAAATAATAATATAGAAAAATTGAAAGTTAATAAAAATTTAAAGAAAATTCAATTAACTTAAGTATATGTTAATTTATAGTAAGCTCAAATTAATCACAAAAAATCAAAAACACCACAAAGAAAAACAAAATCAGGCGGGCTGTGAAATAACATGGCTGTGCTATGCACATATGAGTTCAATTTAATTTTTATAATATTATATTTCAATTTAAATTAATATATATAAATTTGTGCATAAATTAAAATGTATTGTATTCAACTTCAATGTGAATAATGAATATGAGATGACCTTCACTGTCAGCCAGGCTACTAGACTTACCCAGTGAAATAATTAATTATTTACTGGATGAAGCCGCACCCTATCATTTTTAATTATCATTTAATTATCATTTAGTTACATTAAAATTAGTTATAATAAATTAACTAATTACAAAATGTTAAAATTAAATTAATTAATTAAATAAATAATTAAAATTAAAATTATAATTTTGTCCCTTATATTTTTCTCTAACACCGTGCTCATTTGACAGGTTGGGAAAAAATAAAATTTTATATTAAAAAATAAATAAAAAAATAAAATAAGATTTAAATATTCAAATAATATTAAATATATACAAAAAAATCAAATTTCTTATTTAGGATTGACTTTTACAGTAAATATTAAAAATATTGATGTATTTCTGACATACTCTGTAAATACATCTTTTTGACGCCTTCTTTTTAGAATAACTTTATTATTTGAAATACTCTTTCTGGAATGTTCTTTTTCTCTCTCTTTTCCTACTGTTTTTAGAATTTGTTTTCAGTGCTTTGTCTCTCCTTTGCCTATAAAAGGCCTCTCTTTTTGTTGTCTTTTGATCATTCTATTTTACCAACTCATTTTATTACAACAATAACCAACTAAACACTTATTCTTATATTCTATATTATTAGTATTTACAATAGCGTAATTCTAAAGTATAATTTATATTAATATTTTAAAACCTACCTCTTTTATTGAGTAAAAAATTCAACTTGAATTAAGAAATACGTACAAATCTGTTGAGAACCCATTATAGCCTTTTAAATCCTCGTAGAACTACGTACCAAATCTTCTAGACAAAAAGTATACCTTGACAATTGGGATCCTTTCCGAAATATCGACGGCGCAACGTTACTTGAGGCGTAATCGAGGAGACCATCGGCGTACAAGTACCTGTAAAGGACGAGTGGAGGCGAGAAAACGACGAATGTCATACATCACGTGATAAAAGTTTTTGCTGCGAACGGGAATCGAACCGCGCTCCAAAACTTAAGTTCATATACTGACTAAAGATCGTATATATTGTGGTAATTATTGTTATTACTATTTGTGGGTTACTCTTCATTCTTCATTTGCTACGTATTTCCTTTTACTCAGCACTCTGTAAGTGGCATTAATTTGCTCATTTTGCAGGGGGAGGTGTCTGGTAATTGGAATTTATTTTTATTATTATATTTTTTTTTTATTTTTCCTGGTTGACCATAATAGAGCAATAACTGTTCTTAGTCCCAGAGGTAATAAAATAATTATATTTTAATATTAATTATTATCATTTTTCAGTTGACAATTGTCCTGATTAATTTGAATTTTAATTGTTCCAGTTGACAAATTGTCCTGACAATAATATTTTTTATTAAATAAAATAATTATTATAATTTTTCAGTTGACATTTGTCCTGATTAATTTAAATTTTTAATTGTTCCAGTTGACAAATTGTCCTGACAATTATATTTTTTTTTAATAAATAATTAACATTTCATTACTTCAGTTGACTTTGAGTCCTGGTAATCCAATAAATCTTTTTAAGTAATAAAATTCATATTTAAATTACTTCAGTTGACATTAAGTCCTGGTAGTTAAGTGATCAGTTAAAATAATTTTTATTAATAAAGATTCATATTTGATTATTTCAGTTGACAATAAATCCTGGTGATAAATTAGTTGATTTAAATCCTGAAAATAAAAATTAATAGAAATTATAATTTATTTCTACAGTTGATTGTATTATCCTGGTTTTAAATTTTTCTTTTATTAATTAAATTTAAGTTGATTTTTATCCTAAAAAGATTTTTTATTATTATTTTTATTTTATTTCTGTTAAATAAAAATTAAAAATAAAGACTAATTAATTTTTGTCTCTTTTCCTTCATTTCAGTAGAATCTTAAAATGACTGATCAAAGTGGTTTTGCTGCACGTGAAGAAGAACTAGACTTAATTGATTATGATGAGCCTACTTCTGTAAGTTCTCCTTTAACAAGAAGAATTTCTCAAACTAATAAATCCTTGCCCCAAACAGGATGTAGAAATGGAAGAAGTAGAAATCCTAGTGGACAATACTCAGGATCAGAAGCCCAGGACAAACCCACCAGAAGAGCTTCCAAAAGGCTTCAAGATAAAAAAGATGCCGTTGTCCCAGCAGATAAAGAATCTGTCAACCCACATAAAGGAGTTAAAGACAGAAAGCTTGAAACTAAAGGTAAGGGTAGATGCCTTGGAAAAAAGGGGGAAAAGAACAGATACTTTTCTCCAAGAGAAAAGGAAACCTCTTCCTCCCAGGGATCAACAACGATTGGATCCCCAATCCCAAGAGATGGTGGAAGTGTCCAAGTGGCAGTGGGACTGGCTCAACACACAGTGGGACTACTTAGCTCAAAATCAGCATCAGTTACCTCAGGTAGGTCAATCAAGGCCCACCCAGGCCAACCCCACTCCTCCCCACCCTTATCAAGGAGGCAAAAGAAGAAGGAAGCCCAATATGGTGATACCCAGCAAACCCTGATACGTCCCTCTATTGATTCTCAAGTGCCTTTTCTTGTGGCTGACTCTGTTCCTTCAGGTAAATCTGGAAGACAGGATGAAACCTTGAGACCTATAGAAGCTGGGAATAGTAGACAGTTATCTCATGTATCAAATCCATTACTTTTAATTGCTACCTCAATGATTAATCCTGATATGGCTGTGATTGATGAAACTCTTGACCCTGAGTTCTATGAGAGTCTGGAAAGTTACTCAGTTTCCTTATTGAGAAACACTCCGGATGTAGCAAGAATTAATGATGAGCACTTGAGAGATATTATTGCCAAGAAAAATCATATAATGAACAATATGCAATTGACTCAGAGATATAATAGTTTGTTAACTGATCAGGGTTATCAAGCATTAAAAAGTGAAGCACAGAGAGTCTCTGATGAATTGTCTCATTACAAAGCAACACATGAAAAGAAAATTGCTTTATGGAAAAATATAAAAAATGATTTGTCTAAACTAAAAGATACTGTATCTGCCTGTTGCCAGGAGGTAGAGATAGATAAGATAAATCTGAAAAGATTGAGTGACCAGTTGTCATCTTTTCAACATAAAAATCAATTATCTTTTGCAACTGTCAATGAAAGTTTATCTAGTCTTCCAAGAATGAAAACAAGACTAACAACCATTGAAGAAACATTGAACTCATTGTTAAATGACCAAAAATATTCTGACAATTCTGTGAAGGAACATATAGTGCAGGATTCTCAACCAGTACCTGTGGCTAGTTCATCTAAAATAAAACTTGATCCAGAAATACCTGTTGATAACACTGAGTTTCCATCAAAAACTGATGATGCACCAGGATCTGCAACAGAAGGATTAAACAATGAGATTTCAGCACAATTAGAGAAATTACAGCTGCTTCTTACTCAGAAACAAGCTAGTACTAAGGAGACTCCTTCAAATCAAAAGAATTGGCCAAAACTTGACCAGTACCCAACATTTGATGGTGATTCTTCCTCTGATTGGCAACAATTTATTTGCAGAATTGATAATTTAAAAAATTCTTACAAACTCCCAGATGAGGAAATTGTGTCCAAATTAATTTCTTTGTTCACTAATGTTGCCCTGATGTGGTATGAATCTGTTCTCCTGGATGGGAATGACTATTCATGGGAGGATTGGAAGAAATTAATTAAAGCACAATTTGGTGGCTCCAAGTTCAGAATGGCTCAACAAAGGCAGTATGAGGAAACCAGATATAGCTCTTCTACTGATAAACCTATTGAGTTTTTAATGAAACTTGTAAAAATCTTAAGGGCAATGGACCCAAATATGGAGTTTGATTTATGGAAGGACAGGATCCTCTATAAATTACCAATGTCTCTGAGAGACTTGATTGTGGCTAGGACTGAGTTCTCCAAAGAACCCTCTTCTTTCATTAATACTTGCAATGAGATACTTCTAAACAATAAGTATGATGCAAGAAGATTCATTCCTAGGACCCCTTTGGAGAAACCCTCCACTTACCAACAAAAACCTCTGGAAAAGGTTGGTAAACCTTCTGCCCCTGTTGCACCAAAGAAGTATTCAACAAACACTTGCTTCAAGTGAAACAAGCCTTGGCAGAAAGGCCATGTTTGTGACAAGAAGATAAATCTTGTGGAACAAACAGAGGAGCATGCTGATGACACAGTGGCACTGGATGATACATCAAGTGATTGTGCCAGCAATATTTCATATGAATCTCAACAAAAAATCTTGATGCTGGAAGAAGTTATTCATTATTTAAATACTATTGACGTTGATAATAATGATTTATCTACAGTTGAGGATGCTGAGATCATAAAGAACATTGAGGATAACTCAATTGTTATTGCCCCTCTTAAGGCACCAGTCTTGATTAATGGAACCAGCATTGAAGTTGTTCTGGATTCTGGAGCTGGAGGAAGTGTAGTATCTGAAAGAGCACTTGCCTCAGTAGATCAAGACTATAAATCTAAACGTTTGCCTATCATTTCTGAAAATTGGAGAGGGTATGGCTCTGTTTTGTCCCCCATTGGTAAATACAAAGCCACAGTGTTTTTTAAATATAACCATGGTTTTGTAAGAGCTATTTGTGATTTTGTTGTCATGAAAAATGATAACTTGAGCAATTGGTTTATTGTAGGGAATGATATTTTAACCAAGTATGGCATAAAATTGGATCCTTCAAACCAATGTTTCACAATGGGGTTGAATGGGAAGAGAAAATTTAAAATTTCCTCCCCTAAAAAATTATTAAAACCAGAATTGAACACATGTAATTCTGTGGTTCAATATAAAGGAAGATCTACAAAGGAAATGCATGCCCTTATGTCTGAAATTGACAATGCCTCTTTTGGAGAACAACTTTCTGGTGAGGATAAAGATTCCATCATTAACTTGATAAAATCTTTTCCTATGGCCTTTGCTCATGGGTCACATGAACTGGGATTAGTTAAAGAGGAAATGAAACTTTCATTGTCTTGCCCATTAACTGATATACCACCTAGTTTAAAGAAGAAGCCTTATCCTGCTTCTCCCACAAAGAGAAAAGATATTGAAGATAATATCTCTACCCTTTGAAAAAAAAATATTATTGAAAACGTAGTTGAAACACCTAAATATTGTGTTATCTCACCTGTCCTAATTTCTTATGAGAAAGATAAAGCCAGGTTATGTGGTGATTATAGAGCACTAAATACTTATACTGTTGATGATATCTATCCTTTACCTAGAATCAGCTCTATACATGCTACTTTACAGGGTGCTAAATATATCAGCTGTTTGGATGGTAATAAGGGATATCACCAGGTACCTGTTGAGAAAAACTCTCAGAACTTTCTGATGATTGCCACTCATATGGGTATTTATAAGTATATTAGGATGCCATTTGGCCCTAAAAATGCCCCTTCTGTTTTCCAAAAAGTAATGGATAACACATTCCATCAAGAGATAATTGAAGGTTGGCTGATGGTTTATATTGATGATATCATTATTTTCTCAAAAACATTTGAGGACCATCTTAAACACCTGTGTAAAGTATTCCAGAAAATGGACGAAATAAATATGACACTTGCTTTGAAGAAATGTAAATTTGGTTTCCATTCTTTAAAAGTTCTTGGCCATGTTGTTTCAGGCTTACAGATATGTGTTGACCAGAACAAAGTGGCAGCCATACAACAGGTGAAAGCTCCTACAACAGTAAGAGAGCTCCAAAGTTTTTTGGGAATGTGTGGATACTATAGACAGTATATTAAAAATTACCAAGTCATAGCTTTACCCCTTACCCAATTAACTAGAAAGGATGTTGCTTTTGTCTGGAATAGTGAAAGACAAAGAGCCTTTGACACTATGAAACACTGTTTGATTTCAGCACCAATTCTTGCTTTACCTGACTTTGATCAACCATTTGTTTTGTACACTGATGCCAGTTTCATTGGTCTTGGTGCTGCCCTCCATCAAAAACAAGTGATAAATGATAAAGTTTCAGAAGTAGTAATTTGTTATATTTCAAGAACCTTGAGAAATAGTGAATTGTATATGGTGCTACTCAATTAGAGTGTTTAGCTGTAGTATGGGCTATAGAAAAGCTTCGTTATTACCTGGATGACCAGAAATTTGAACTTGTCACTGACTGCAGTGCAGTTAAATCCCTTTTAAACTTGAAAACACCTAATAGACATATGTTTAGATGGCAGCTGGCTGTTCAAGAGTACAGAGGGAGAATGACAATTATTCATAGAGCTGGTATTGGTCACTCAAATGTGGATATGTTATCAAGGTTACCCTTACCAAATGATGACTCAAATCCTGCATATGATCCTGAGGATGAAATTATCCATATCCATGGGATATATGTGGTTGATATGGAGGAAGAGCTATTACAGCTTATTCTGGAATCATATGATAAGGACACTGACTTGAAAAAGTTATGCACCATATTAAATGATCCAAAGAATGCTTCAATACAAGCATTAATTAAAACCCTTCCACCAAAGTACCAAAAGGGTTTGGAAAAAGGAAAATTTTCAATTGATGAAGGATATCTATATTATAGGAGGAAGTTGAGTAATGTTATTGTTATTCCTCCTTCTATGAAAGAAATCATCTTGAAAATTTGTCATGATGACATATTGGCTGGACATTTTGATCTTGACAAAACAATGATCAGAATTAAGAACACTGCTTGGTGGGCTAATATGTCTGAAGACACAAAATTATATGTTGAATCCTGTGATTCATGCCAAAAATCAAAAAGATTAACTGGTAAAAGAGCAGGATTAATGCAACATATTGAACCTCCTGATGCCCCATGGCAAATAATAAACATGGATTTTGTAACAGGATTACCTATTGCTGGTAAAGACAGTTATAACTCTTGTTGGGTTATTGTGGACAGATTCACAAAAATGTGTAAATTTATCCCTACCCACAAGGATGTTTCCACTAAAGAATTAGCTTTCTTATGGTGGTCTCATATGTTTAATACTGCTGGTTTTCCTAAAGCCATAATCTCTGACAGGGACCCTAAATTTACTTCTGAATTCTGGATGTCTCTGATGGATGTTTGTGGTTGTGATCTGAAACTTTCTACCGCCCATCACCCTCAGACTGATGGTTTAGCTGAAAGAATGATTCAGACTTTAGAGGACATGATAAGAAGATATTGTGCCTTTGGCCTTGAGTATAAAGATAATGACAGATTCACTCATGATTGGGTTACCTTACTTCCTGGGTTAGAATTTGCTTATAATAGCACTGTTCATTCTGTTACTCAAAGAAAGCCTTTTGAGCTCTGGCTTGGATATGTTCCTAATACTCCTGCCCAAATTCTCAATAACAAAATACCTAAATTGGATATACATCCTGGTGTAAAATCTTTTCTTCAAATGCAACAACTATGCAGAAATCATGCTCAGAAATGTATTGAAAAATCATTTGAATATGAGAAGAAAAGATGGGACAAATCCCATAAAGAATACACTTTTAAAAAGGGTGATGAAGTGTTGATTTCTACAGTCCACTTCAACTTACAAGGTAATAAAAAATTAAAAGATCCATTTGTTGGTCCTTTTGTTGTAAGAAGAATGATTGGAGATAATGCAGTTGAAGTTATTCTGTATTCCCCATATGACAGAAAACATCCTGTTTTTCCAATATCTCTTTTGAAACCTTACACATCCAATAGTGATTTATTTCCAAGAAGGAGGGGTAGACCAAAGAAAACCCCAAATGAAATCACTGAGACAGCAGAAATTGAAAAAATTTTAAATGACAGAATAGTCACTGCTGAGAAAGGTACAGAATACTTATTGAGATTCAAGAATAAATCATCTGAATATGATTCTTGGATACCTGGGAAGGAGATATCTAATCTTCCTACTCTACTAAAAAAGTATAAAAAGAAAAAATCATAGCATTTTTTTTAATTTATACGTATTTCTTAATTCAAGATGAATTTTTTTACTCAATAAAAGAGGTAGGTTTTAAAATATTAATATAAATTATACTTTAGAATTACGCTATTGTAAATACTAATAATATAGAATATAAGAATAAGTGTTTAGTTGGTTTTTGTTATAATAAAATGAGTCGGTAAAATAGAATGATCAAAAGACAACAAAAAGAGAGGCCTTTTATAGGCAAAGGAGAGACAAAGCACGGAAAACAAATTCTAAAAACAGTAGGAAAAGAGAGAGAAAAAGAACATTCCAGAAAGAGTATTTCAAATAATAAAGTTATTCTAAAAAGAAGGCGACAAAAAGATGTATTTACAGAGTATGTCAGAAATACATCAATATTTTTAATATTTACTGTAAAAGTCAATCCTAAATAAGAAATTTGATTTTTTTGTATATATTTAATATTATTTGAATATTTAAATCTTATTTTATTTTTTTATTTATTTTTTAATATAAAATTTTATTTTTTCCCAACCTGTCAAATGAGCACGGTGTTAGAGAAAAATATAAGGGACAAAATTATAATTTTAATTTTAATTATTTATTTAATTAATTAATTTAATTTTAACATTTTGTAATTAGTTAATTTATTATAACTAATTTTAATGTAACTAAATGATAATTAAATGATAATTAAAAATGATAGGGTGCGGCTTCATCCAGTAAATAATTAATTATTTCACTGGGTAAGTCTAGTAGCCTGGCTGACACTCCCTCACTCTAAAAAAACAATAAAAAAAATGCTATGATTTTTTCTTTTTATACTTTTTTAGTAGAGTAGGAAGATTAGATATCTCCTTCCCAGGTATCCAAGAATCATATTCAGATGATTTATTCTTGAATCTCAATAAGTATTCTGTACCTTTCTCAGCAGTGACTATTCTGTCATTTAAAATTTTTTCAATTTCTGCTGTCTCAGTGATTTCATTTGGGGTTTTCTTTGGTCTACCCCTCCTTCTTGGAAATAAATCACTATTGGATGTGTAAGGTTTCAAAAGAGATATTGGAAAAACAGGATGTTTTCTGTCATATGGGGAATACAGAATAACTTCAACTGCATTATCTCCAATCATTCTTCTGACAACAAAAGGACCAACAAATGGATCTTTTAATTTGTTATTACCTTGTAAGTTGAAGTGGACTGTAGAAATCAACACTTCATCACCCTTTTTAAAAGTGTATTCTTTATGGGATTTGTCCCATCTTTTCTTCTCATATTCAAATGATTTTTCAATACATTTTTGAGCATGATTTCTGCATAGTTGTTGCATTTGAAGAAAAGATTTTACACCAGGATGTATATCCAATTTAGGTATTTTGTTATTGAGAATTTGGGCAGGAGTATTAGGAACATATCCAAGCCAGAGCTCAAAAGGCTTTCTTTGAGTAACAGAATGAACAGTGCTATTATAAGCAAATTCTAACCCAGGAAGTAAGGTAACCCAATCATGAGTGAATCTGTCATTATCTTTATACTCAAGGCCAAAGGCACAATATCTTCTTATCATGTCCTCTAAAGTCTGAATCATTCTTTCAGCTAAACCATCAGTCTGAGGGTGATGGGCAGTAGAAAGTTTCAGATCACAACCACAAACATCCATCAGAGACATCCAGAATTCAGAAGTAAATTTAGGGTCTCTGTCAGAGATTATGGCTTTAGGAAAACCAGCAGTATTAAACATATGAGACCACCATAAGAAAGCTAATTCTTTAGTGGAAACATCCTTGTGGGTAGGGATAAATTTACACATTTTTGTGAATCTGTCCACAATAACCCAACAAGAGTTATAACTGTCTTTACCAGCAATAGGTAATCCTGTTACAAAATCCATGTTTATTATTTGCCATGGGGCATCAGGAGGTTCAATATGTTGCATTAATCCTGCTCTTTTACCAGTTAATCTTTTTGATTTTTGGCATGAATCACAGGATTCAACATATAATTTTGTGTCTTCAGACATATTAGCCCACCAAGCAGTGTTCTTAATTCTGATCATTGTTTTGTCAAGATCAAAATGTCCAGCTAATATGTCATCATGACAAATTTTCAAGATGATTTCTTTCATAGAAGGAGGAATAACAATAACATTACTCAACTTTCTTCTATAATATAGATATCCTTCATCAATTGAAAATTTTCCTTTTTCCAAACCTTTTTGGTACTTTGGTGGAAGGGTTTTAATCAATGCTTGTATTGAAGCATTCTTTGGATCATTTAATATGGTGCATAACTTTTTCAAGTCAGTGTCCTTATCATATGATTCCAGAATAAGCTGTAATAGCTCTTCCTCCATATCAACCACATATATCCCATGGATATGGATAATTTCATCCTCAGGATCATATGCAGGATTTGAGTCATCATTTGGTAAGGGTAACCTTGATAACATATCCACATTTGAGTGACCAATACCAGCTCTGTGAATAATTGTCATTCTCCCTCTGTACTCTTGAACAGCCAGCTGCCATCTAAACATATGTCTATTAGGTGTTTTCAAGTTTAAAAGGGATTTAACTGCACTGCAGTCAGTGACAAGTTCAAATTTCTGGTCATCTAGGTAATAATGAAGCTTTTCTAGAGCCCATACTACAGCTAAACACTCTAATTGAGTAGCACCATATACAATTCACTATTTCTCAAGGTTCTTGAAATATAACAAATTACTACTTCTGAAACTTTATCATTTATCACTTGTTTTTGATGGAGGGCAGCACCAAGACCAATGAAACTGGCATCAGTGTACAAAACAAATGTTTGATCAAAGTCAGGTAAAGCAAGAATTGGTGCTGACATCAAACAGTGTTTCATAGTGTCAAAGGCTCTTTTTCTTTCACTATTCCAGACAAAAGCAACATCCTTTCTAGTTAATTGGGTAAGGGGTAAAGCTATGACTTGGTAATTTTTAATATACTGTCTATAGTATCCACACATTCCCAAAAAACTTTGGAGCTCTCTTACTGTTGTAGGAGCTTTCACCTGTTGTATGGCTGCCACTTTGTTCTGGTCAACACATATCTGTAAGCCTGAAACAACATGGCCAAGAACTTTTAAAGAATGGAAACCAAATTTACATTTCTTCAAAGCAAGTGTCATATTTATTTCGTCCATTTTCTGGAATACTTTACACAGGTGTTTAAGATGGTCCTCAAATGTTTTTGAGAAAATAATGATATCATCAATATAAACCATCAGCCAACCTTCAATTATCTCTTGATGGAATGTGTTATCCATTACTTTTTGGAAAACAGAAGGGGCATTTTTAGGGCCAAATGGCATCCTAATATACTTATAAATACCCATATGAGTGGCAATCATCAGAAAGTTCTGAGAGTTTTTCTCAACAGGTACCTGGTGATATCCCTTATTACCATCCAAACAGCTGATATATTTAGCACCCTGTAAAGTAGCATGTATAGAGCTGATTCTAGGTAAAGGATAGATATCATCAACAGTATAAGTATTTAGTGCTCTATAATCACCACATAACCTGGCTTTATCTTTCTCATAAGAAATTAGGACAGGTGAGATAACACAATATTTAGGTGTTTCAACTACCTTTTCAATAATATTCATTTTTAAAAGGGTAGAGATATTATCTTCAATATCTTTTCTCTTTGTGGGAGAAGCAGGATAAGGCTTCTTCTTTAAACTAGGTGGTATATTAGTTAATGGGCAAGACAATGAAAGTTTCATTTCCTCTTTAACTAATCCCAGTTCATGTGACCCATGAGCAAAGGCCATAGGAAAAGATTTTATCAAGTTAATGATGGAATCTTTATCCTCACCAGAAAGTTGTTCTCCAAAAGAGGCATTGTCAATTTCAGACATAAGGGCATGCATTTCCTTTGTAGATCTTCCTTTATATTGAACCACAGAATTACATGTGTTCAATTCTGGTTTTAATAATTTTTTAGGGGAGGAAATTTTAAATTTTCTCTTCCCATTCAACCCCATTGTGAAACATTGGTTTGAAGGATCCAATTTTATGCCATACTTGGTTAAAATATCATTCCCTACAATAAACCAATTGCTCAAGTTATCATTTTTCATGACAACAAAATCACAAATAGCTCTTACAAAACCATGGTTATATTTAAAAAACACTGTGGCTTTGTATTTACCAATGGGGGACAAAACAGAGCCATACCCTCTCCAATTTTCAGAAATGATAGGCAACAGTTTAGATTTATAGTCTTGATCTACTGAGGCAAGTTCTCTTTCAGATACTACACTTCCTCCAGCTCCAGAATCCAGAACAACTTCAATGCTGGTTCCATTAATCAAGACTGGTGCCTTAAGAGGGGCAATAACAATTGAGTTATCCTCAATGTTCTTTATGATCTCAGCATCCTCAACTGTAGATAAATCATTATTACCAACGTCAATAGTATTTAAATAATGAATATCTTCTTCCAGCATCAAGATTTCTTGTTGAGATTCATATGAAATATTGCTGGCACAATCACTTGATGTATCATCCAATGCCACTGTGTCATCAGCATGCTCCTCTGTTTGTTCCACAAGATTTATCTTCTTGTCACAAACATGGCCTTTCTGCCAAGGCTTGTTGCACTTGAAGCAAGTGTTTGTTGCATACTTCTTTGGTGCAACAGGGGCAGAAGGTTTACCAACCTTTTCCAGAGGTTTTTGTTGGTAAGTGGAGGGTTTCTCCAAAGGGGTCCTAGGAATGAATCTTCTTGCATCATACTTATTGTTTAGAAGTATCTCATTGCAAGTATTAATGAAAGAAGAGGGTTCTTTGGAGAACTCAGTCCTAGCCACAATCAAGTCTCTCAGAGACATTGGTAATTTATAGAGGATCCTGTCCTTCCATAAATCAAACTCCATATTTGGGTCCATTGCCCTTAAGATTTTTACAAGTTTCATTAAAAACTCAATAGGTTTATCAGTAGAAGAGCTATATCTAGTTTCCTCATACTGCCTTTGTTGAGCCATTCTGAACTTGGAGCCACCAAATTGTCCTTTAATTAATTTCTTCCAATCCTCCCATGAGTAGTCATTCCCATCCAGGAGAACAGATTCATACCACATCAGGGCAACATTAGTGAACAAAGAAATTAATTTGGACACAATTTCCTCATCTGGGAGTTTGTAAGAATTTTTTAAATTATCAATTCTGCAAATAAATTGTTGCCAATCAGAGGAAGAATCACCATCAAATGTTGGGTACTGGTCAAGTTTTGGCCAATTCTTTTGATTTGAAGGAGTCTCCTTAGTACTAGCTTGTATCTGGGTAAGAAGCAGCTGTAATCTCTCTAATTGTGCTGAAATCTCATTGTTTAATCCTTCTGTTGCAGATCCTGGTGCATCATCAGTTTTTGATGGAAACTCAGTGTTATCAACAGGTATTTCTGGATCAATTTTTATTTTAGATGAACTAGCCACAGGTACTGGTTGAGAATCCTGCAATATATGTTCCTTCACAGAATTGTCAGAATATTTTTGGTCATTTAACAATGAGTTCAATGTTTCTTCAATGGTTGTTAGTCTTGTTTTCATTCTTGGAAGACTAGATAAACTTTCATTGACAGTTGCAAAAGATAATTGATTTTTATGTTGAAAAGATGACAACTGGTCACTCCATCTTTTTAGATTTATCTTATCTATCTCTACCTCCTGGCAACAGGCAGATACAGTATCTTTTAGTTTAGACAAATCATTTTTTATATTTTGCCATAAAGCAATTTTCTTTTCATGTGTTGCTTTGTAATGAGACAATTCATCAGAGACTCTCTGTGCTTCACTTTTTAATGCTTGATAACCCTGATCAGTTAACAAACTATTATATCTCTGAGTCAATTGCATATTGTTCATTATATGATTTTGCTTGGCAATAATATCTCTCAAGTGCTCATCATTAATTCTTGCTACATCCGGAGTGTTTCTCAATAAGGAAACTGAGTAACTTTCCAGACTCTCATAGAACTCAGGGTCAAGAGTTTCATCAATCACAGCCATATCAGGATTAATCATTGAGGTAGCAATTAAAAGTAATGGATTTGATACATGAGATAACTGTGTACTATTCCCAGCCTCTATAGGTCTCAAGGTTTCATCTTGCCTTCCAGATTTACCTGAAGAAACAGAGTCAGCCACAAGAAAAGGCACTTGAGAATCAATAGAGGGACGTACCAGGGTTTGCTGGGTATCACCATATTGGGCTTCCTTCTTCTTTTGCCTCCTTGATAAGGGTGGGGAGGAGTGGGATTGGTCTGGGTGGGCCTTGATGGACCTACCTGAGGTAACTGATGCTGGTTTTGAGCCAAGTAGTCCCACTGAGTGTTGAGCCAGTCCCACTGCCACTTGGACACTTCTACCATCTCTTGGGATTGGGGAGCCAATTGTTGTTGATTCCTGGGAGGAAGAGGTTTCCTTTTCTCTTGGAGAGAAGTATTTTTTCTTTTCTCCCATTCTTCCAAGGCATCTACCCTTACCTTTAGTTTTAAGCTGTCTGTCTTTAACTCCTTTATGTGGGTTGACAGATTCTTTATCTGCTGGGACAACGGCATCTTTTTTATCTTGAAGCCTCTTGGAAGCTCTTCTGGTGGGTTTGTCTTGGGTTTCTGATCCTGAGTATTGTCCACTAGGATTTCTACTTCTTCCATTTCCACATCCTGTTTGGGGCAAGGATTTATTAGTTTGAGAAATTCTTCTTGTTAAAGGAGAACTTACAGAAGTAGGCTCATCATAATCAATTAAGTCTAGTTCTTCTTCACGTGCAGTAAAACCACTTTGATCAGTCATTTTAAGATTCTACTGAAATGAAGAAAAAGAGACAAAATTAATTAGTCTTTTATTTTTAATTTTTATTTAACAGAAATAAAATAAAAATAAATAAAAAAAAATCTTTTTAGGATAAAAATCAACTTAAATAAAATTAATAAAAAACAAATTTAAAACCAGGATAATGCAATCAACTGTAGAAATAAATTAGAATTTCTATTAATTTTTATTTTCAGGATTTAAATCAACTAATTTATTACCAGGATTTATTGTCAACTGAAATAATCAAATATGAATCTTTATTAATAAAAATTATTTTAACTGATCACTTAACTACCAGGACTTAATGTCAACTGAAGTAATTTAAATATGAATTTTATTACTTAAAAAGATTTATTGGATTACCAGGACTCAAAGTCAACTGAAGTAATGAAATGTTAATTATTTATTAAAAAAAAAATATAATTGTCAGGACAATTTGTCAACTGGAACAATTAATTAATCAGGACAAATGTCAACTGAAAAATTATAATAATTATTTTATTTAATAAAATATTTTATTGTCAGGACAGTTTTTCAACTGGAACAATTAAAATTCAAATTAATCAGGACAATTGTCAACTGAAAAATGATAATAATTAATACTAATATATAATTATTTTATTACCTCTGGGACTAAGAACAGTTATTGCTCTATTATGGTCAACCAGGAAAAATAAAAAAAAAATATAATAATAAAATTAAATTCCAATTACCAGACACCTCCCCCTGCAAAATGAGCAAATTAATGCCACTTACAGAGTGCTGAGTAAAAGGAAATACGTAGCCAATGAAGAGTGAAGAGTAACCCACAAATAGTAATCACAATAATTACCACGATATATACGATCTTTAGTCAGTATATGAACTTAAGTTTTGGAGCGCGGTTCGATTCCCGTTCGCAGCAAAAACTTTTATCACGTGACGTATGATGTTCGTCGTTTTCTTGCCTCCACTCGTCCTTTACAGGTGCTTCTACGCCGATGGTCCTCTCGATTACGCCTCAAGTAACGTTGCGCCGTCGATATTTCGGAAAGGTTCCCAATTGTCAAGGTATACTTTTTGTCTAGAAGATTTGGTACGTAGTTCTACGAGGATTTAAAAGGCTTTAATGGGTTCTCAACAGATTTATATGTATTTCTTAATTCAAGATGAATTTTTTTACTCAATAAAAGAGGTAGGTTTTAAAATATTAATATAAATTATACTTTAGAATTACGCTATTGTAAATACTAATAATATAGAATATAAGAATAAGTGTTTAGTTGGTTTTTGTTATAATAAAATGAGTTGGTAAAATAGAATGATCAAAAGACAACAAAAAGAGAGGCCTTTTATAGGCAAAGGAGAGACAAAGCACGGAAAACAAATTCTAAAAACAGTAGGAAAAGAGAGAGAAAAAGAACATTCCAGAAAGAGTATTTCAAATAATAAAGTTATTCTAAAAAGAAGGCGTCAAAAAGGTGTATTTACAGAGTATGTCAGAAATACATCAATATTTTTAATATTTACTGTAAAAGTCAATCCTAAATAAGAAATTTGATTTTTTTGTATATATTTAATATTATTTGAATATTTAAATCTTATTTTATTTTTTTATTTATTTTTTAATATAAAATTTTATTTTTTCCCAACCTGTCAAATGAGCACGGTGTTAGAGAAAAATATAAGGGACAAAATTATAATTTTAATTTTAATTATTTATTTAATTAATTAATTTAATTTTAACATTTTGTAATTAGTTAATTTATTATAACTAATTTTAATGTAACTAAATGATAATTAAATGATAATTAAAAATGATAGGGTGCGGCTTCATCCAGTAAATAATTAATTATTTCACTGGGTAAGTCTAGTAGCCTGGCTGACAATAACCAACTAAACACTTATTCTTATATTCTATATTATTAGTATTTACAATAGCGTAATTCTAAAGTATAATTTATATTAATATTTTAAAACCTACCTCTTTTATTGAGTAAAAAATTCAACTTGAATTAAGAAATACGTACAAATCTGTTGAGAACCCATTATAGCCTTTTAAATCCTCGTAGAACTACGTACCAAATCTTCTAGACAAAAAGTATACCTTGACATTGACATTGAGATCCATGCGCAATTACATCTGCAGCTGCTTCTTTCTTCCTTTAACCACAATCAGGCTCAACTCTCTCAACTCATTCAGATATTATGCCTTCCCAGACTTCAACCCCTAGCAAAGCCCCTCCAAGCTCTCCCTCTGTGGCTGAAGAATCAGCATTGCCTGTACCTGCTACAGCACAAGTTTCTACTCAAGATAAAGATAATTCTGGAACAGGCAAGTCTAATTTTTTGTGTAATTTTTACCTCTTGAGTTCTTTTTTTTTTTACTTTGGTCTCTTCTTGTATCAATTAGAGTCTGGAAAGTTTTCTATGTCCATGGATATATCTAGCCCTCTCTCTATAAAAGATTCTCAAGAATCAGGTGGAGGCTCTGGTGAGTTTTTTGTATCATTATTAGTTTTATTTTGAGCTAACAAGCTCTACTTCAGATGGTGCTTCAGATCACGCTCACAAAATGGAAGACTTTGAAGAGCACAAGGACAGAATTTTGAAGGATGAAGTCATTCAAGTCTCAAAGGATGATTTCATCACATCTGTATCTGAGTTTCAAGCATCAGTGGAGAAACTTGCTAGCAAGAAGATTCTTTCAGGCAAAATCAAGCAAAAGGTTTAAGAGCTTCTACTTGCATGTGAAAAATCCAAAAAAAGTATGTATTCTAGTATTAATTATTTTTCAAATAACTAATTTCTTCAATTTTAGCTGTTGCTAGTGGAAAACCGCTTCCACCAAATGATCAAATTTTCATCATTGATCTCACAAACGAACCTGAAAGAAGGGCTTCAAAAAGAAAACAGACCATTAAAGTTTCCAGCCATTCTGTTCTATCTGACTCAGAGGATGACTCCCAGCATCACTCAAAGCTACATTCACTATGCAAAAATGATGCACCCAAGAGGCAAAGGTTATCAGCTAATCTAGATTCTTCACTACCACAAGCCTCAACCTCCGAGATACCTCCTCCCCCAGAGGAAACTTCATCAGCTCCCTGTATCCCCAATCCTTCTGTCTCTATTCCTGAACCTGCTAAAAATATTGAAGCTCCATCACTCCCTTCAAAGAAACCTGCTGGTTCTAAAGCAACTGTTACCAAATCTATCATCCAATTAACCCCTTCTAAACCTCCCACTTCTAAACCTCCCCCTGCTAAATCTCCCACTGCTACATCTCCCCCTGTTCAATCTCCTGCTCAGTCCCCCTCAACTCAAACTCCTGTTAATGCTCCAGCTGAAAAATCTATCCCTGATGAATCCTCAAGACCCTTATCTGCTTCAACTTCATTGCAACTTGCTGGCCCTCCAGAATCTTCTTCAACTTCAAAAGAACAAAGTTCTATCCCTGCTTCCTCTACATCTTTCCCTCCCCAACCCACTTCAGCTCCCATTGCCTCATCTTCAACTGCCGTTCCCTCCACTGCCCCAGCTTCTACATCCAATCCAGAAAATGAGGCATCATCATCTACTGCTAAATCAAATTACTGCTTTGTCTTGGCCCAGCATAGAGAATCTGTGGAATTTTTTTTCCACATTTTCAGGTAGAATGGATTGAGATGCCTGGAGGAAAATGGCATTAAATTCTTACAGTATATTGGAGTATCATCACTCTATCAAGGTTGATTCCTCTAGTGAAACAAATAATTCAACAAACTGTGCCTGGCAGCAAGAAAGCTTCTCTATAGGGAAATGGCTTCAGCAGGTTTTGACTTTAGGTATTTTATTTCATATATTCATCTGAATTATAATAGCAGTGGTTGAAATTTTTTACATCACCTTCTTACCTCCTTCCCTCAGAATCTGAACTATGGTATTGACGTGACATCTTCCATACAGGCTTTATCAACAGTAAATTCAAGAATTCAACCTACTTATTTACTGCTCTTCTCCAGCTAAATGAGCCATCCAAGGGTAAGAAGAATTCTTGGGCTCATCTTATAATGGAAGCAATCAGTTTATCCGGACCCCAATTGAATTCTTCAAGAGAAACTTTTCAGACTGGCAGCACTGAAGATAGTTTCCTAGATGCTATCTCATACTTGGAGAGCTTGAAGATACAGAAAGATGTCAACAATGAAGAGAAATCAGATGCACTGTCAAATAGTAAGAAGGTCTCTATTGGACATCTCACTCTTCTTCATGACCGAATCCTTGTTATGCTTCAATGTTTGACTATGTTGAAGGGATACTCCAAAAAACCTGACTTTTTGTTGGAAGAAAAAACTGGGGATACTTTGGTTAAATCAAAAACAAACACAGAACTTCAGTCAGAAAAGCAGGATAAAAACTATTCTTATCTAGCTTTTTTCTTAGCTGGTGGGGTAAGAGGTTTGTTTTTGTGCAAGGATGATATCAGGAAGGCAAGATATTTTTTTTGTGCTGAGCTAATTGAGGTCACCAATTGGCTCAAGAAGAGTCACAAAAACAGGGATAGAGTCAAGTGGCCTAGGACACATAAATACATTGTTGATATTTCTTTTACCTGTCTGGGTTCTGACAATTTTTTCAAAAAGTCTAGTATGAGTATTGAAGACATTTCAATGGCTATTGTTTTAGATTTTTTAGAGAAATGGTCTGTAGATACTAAAAACCAGGAACTTCCATGGATTGGAAAGGGGGGAAAAAGATCAGCCTCCTAGTATAAGCTTGTAAATACATTGTATTATTTTTTTAAATAAAAATGATCTGATTATCTTTTTCATGTTTGATTGTGTGAATCTATAATTTTTTCCATCTTAATATATTTATAAAAAGATCAATTGATGGCTATGAATTACTAATTTCCATTTCCATGGAAGAGTGAAATATATTTTACAAATTAATAATATTGAGTAAAAGTTCATATTTTTGACCAGAAAGAATAAATTGCAATTTTTTTACCTAATGGCTATCTTATTATGGATGTTTTAAAATTCTTACTATAAATTTATTTCTTCTTGTCAGATATAATGAATAATGCATATTATAATTATTTTGCTCTAAGGAGGTTCTATGATATTTCAAAACTTGCCTTATTTCCTAATAACAACCACATTCAACATCTACCTTCAAGAGTATCAAATCTTTTTTTTTACTAAGCCAAGTTATCCTCAAAAATGGACATCAGTACAGATGGTAATTATTTTTCATGTTTGTGATCTCAACTCTTGTACTCACAAGAAAAAAAGTTCCAATAGTTGATTCTCCAAGAGATAGTAGAGACAATTCTCCCCAACCCAACTCATCACATGCATCACCAAATAGACAAGAAGAGGAGAGTCGGGCACCCCCACCTGCTTCACACTTGCGTGAGAAATCACAAGGACCCAATCCTGAACCTGGAGAGAGTGAAAGAAGTAACCCTTCTGCAGGTAAATAGCTCTACCTCATAAAAACATGATATTACATGTTTTATACTCACAATTTCATCAATATTTATTTTTTTCAAATCCATTTTTTGGTGGTTGTAGCAGGTAAGTAAATGGGAAATCCAAAATTTTCATTTTCTTATTTCAAATGATTTTTATATAACCAGAAAAAGAAAAAAGGAACATCGAGGATTTTCTTCAAGGTTCATCTGGTGATGATGATGGTAAGTACAAATTTATATATTTATTGTTTCATTTTATCTTTATTAATTTAATTTACAGTGTAATTTGCTTTGGATCCGGAGTCTTATATTGAATGGCATCAGCACAAAGAATCACAGGCAAAGAAGAGAAAGTCTGAAAATTCCTCCAGGAGACAAGTCACTTCTTTAGCCAAAAGGAATCAAATTCCATCTGCATCCTCTCCCTTAGGACAATCTGTCATCATGTTTGCAAGATTTCTTTTAGGCTTTGACCCCTCAAAGCAAAAATTTCTGCCGTTCCCTGAACCAGAGCTAGTCAACAAATGGAGAAGCCTGCACCAGAAAAGGGAAAAAATGATTCAAGAGACTCAAAATAAGCCCCATCCTAGCCTGGATTTTGCTCAAAAAAATTATTATCAAATCCGAACTTGATCAGCTTGTTTCTACCTTCAAAAATCCTACCTTTACACCCACTTCTGACTACCCCCTTCCACCAGGCCAGAGCATTAAAGTTGTTTGGAAACTTCAAGCTGAAGCTAAATTGGCTCAAACTGGGATCTCTTGCTTCTTGTATGACTGGGGAAAAAGTGATGATGATGATTGGAACTCAACCATCCTCACTCAAATTGTCTCTGGATGGATGGCTTGTTATCAGGGCAAAGGTTTCCAAAATTTTCTGATTTGTCAAGACATTTTCAATAATGAGGCAGTTTTAAGCATTCTTCAGCAATTGATATCTGGACAGGCCAAAATTTTCAGGGATAAAGCCAAATAAAAACAATCTGATTCTGATCTTGCCCAAGTGCAGAAGATAAAAAGTGTGAAACACCAGACTGCTAAAATGAGAAGAGAGGTAAGTGAACTACTTTATCAAAGTAGTATATAAATAAATTGGTTCTTGACTTATATAGTTGCCTGACCGTCAAATTGAGATTGCTTCTTCATTCTTGGTTCCTGATAAGACTGAGATTTTCAAAGATGCTGAGCTTCATTCAGACACAGAGGTAAGTGCTAGTGGAACTCAAACTAAGAGAATAATTCCTTGGCAAAGTCCAGCACTTGTCCAATGTTTAGATTCACTCAATGTAGGCTTGGTCAAGAAATCAATGATTAAAGCAAAATCATCAACAGCCAAAGCTTCTGTGAGGGCCAAGGTCACTCATCACTAAAACAAGTTTTACCACCAACAACTAAGGGAAATCAACCTGAAGCAGGGCCTAGCAACTGTCCCATTAAATATGAAATTAATGATAGACCTCTTCCCAATGGTATTTCTAAAGCTTATTATGATGATGAATATTATAGCAAACTCAGTGTAATAGAAAAATCGTGTGTTGATAATAAAAGTGATATTGATTTGAAGGAGGTAGCTGAAGTTATTGAGTATTACTGTTCTGGTAGTGAGATTATGTTAACTCCTAAGCAAATAGAATATCTGAAAAGATGATTTTTTTATTTTAGTGATATTAAAATAATTTTTACTGCATTGGAAATGTGCTATTTAAAATTTTGTTTTTTATTTTTTGAAAAAGATGGATATATAGTATATACAAGGGCTAGAGACATTAGTTTGAAGAAATACAAACATGGATATCACCAATATACAATTTCTTTTACTATCTCAATCATCCCTCATTAGGCTCCAATCATTTTCCATTCTCTATTTACAATCATTTTCTCCCCATCTCTTAATTTTTTTTATATCTATATTCCACTATATAATCTATGGTGGGTTAAAATTTCTCTCCATTATTTTGTTAAATTTTTTTGAATGTTTAAATTAAATTTTTTCAGTCTTCTACAATTTTCTTTCACTGCCTCTATTGTTTTTCACAGACTCAACTATCTTTCCCATCCCTAAAAATTCAAATTTTATTTCACAACCATCATAATCACTCCTTTCACTGTCACTAGTAATTCACTATTTTTTTCCAAATTGTTAAAAATTTTATCTTTGTAATTTGAACAAGCAGTTGAATTGTTTTTGTCCCCATGATATTTTTAAACCCACTACATCAACAATAGTACATCTACATAAATCTTTTTACAATAATATTCCACGTAAAATGGAAATTTCCTATTTAAAAAAGTAGAATTGATCATAAGAGCATTACATAGTTGTAAACCATAATAGATTTTTTTTTCTTTTTCTACTTTTCTGAAAAAGTCAGAATCTACCTGTTGTAGGTTTCATAAGATTTTACTGATGTGAACTTTAATTTTGTTAATTCTTCAAAATAAATTATACATTTAAATTTTTCAATAAAAAAAACCTGATTATGTGAGCCAAAATCAATTTTTTGTAGTTGTAAAATCTAATGATAAGAAAACATAGCTCAAAATTTTGTACAAAATTTTACTGGAGCTTTATTCAGAGTAATTAGCTACGCTTGAATTTTCAAGAGCTATTTTATTAATATTTGATTTATCAGAAAAACAAATGTATGTAAAATTAAGTTATTTCCTAATCTTAATCAGAAATATATTTTAACTTCAAAAAAAATTAACCAGTTTCAAACATAGCCTCATGGGTAAACACGAATGATTTACAAAAAATAAAAAAAATAAAAAATAACTACGTAATTCCAAAAATAGTTGAAGCTTAGAAGAATTATTGCTGAGAGAAAGGTGAAAAAAAGATGATTATTTTTTCCAGGTCTGAGTGAGGTAATAAAGAGGAGAATTATCCAAGCACTAAGGAGAGTGATATGAAAAAAAGGTTTAGATCAAATAAAAAGTCTATAATAGGAGCATCTATGAAGAAGAGGAAGAATTGTTCTTATTTCAAAGCCATTAGTCTTTATATGAAATAGTGCATCAATTTCCATATCAAAATCATTTCTGCTTTTGATATTTTATATTTTGGAAATTTTTTTCTGAGCTTCTGATGTTTCTGTAATCTGTTTGTGGAAGAAATGCTCTTTTTTAAAAAATTGTTATATTTCATATATTATAAGTGAAAAAAGGAAAAATAAATCATAAAAAATAATATTCCTAACATGAATTTTGAGTTTCATATTAATAATGATAAAGACTAATCTATATCTATATTAAAAGTGCAAACACTTTTCAGTTTTATTATTAATCTTACTAAATAAAACAAAAAAAAAAAACTTCTGAAGTAGGAGAAATAATGATATCAAAAAATTGATACTATCATTTGACTGAGGAAACATAAAAAATTTCTAACCTTTTGACATTAGCTGAAGGCAAATTGTCTTGATTAGAATAAGAAAATTAATCTTGATCAAAATTATAAAATAGCTCTTGGATTATGCTTGCTAGTTTGCAATTTGAAAACACTTCAAATATTACTTAACACCAAATAAACTTTAGAAAAGATGTGGACATGGTCATTTTTATGGCTCAGATTTAGTAAATTCAGTTCACAGGAATCTCTACTTTAATATATGTAATCCATTTGTTTAATGAAAAAATAATAATAGTGAAAAATACATTATGACAGGTTATAATATTTGACTTTTTTTTCTAATAACTCATAGCATGGCACTTTTTCCTGTCATTGGTCTTTCTATAGAAATAATTTGTGTTTTTCATGAAGAAAGTGCAGAATATTATTTGAACTTGTCTGAAATTTGATGATATCTGTTTTTTAGAGTTTCAAAGATTTTTCCATTCCAAAATCTGCATCCAAGAAAAAAATTTTGGTTGTAGAGATTTCCCATAAATTATCAGATATTGATAAAAATTATACACCTATATCTAGACATCAAATTTAGCATCAAGAGTTTACTCCACAGATTACTCCAGGAAACCTGAAAAAAGACTCACCTACAAGTCCTCATTTTTTCCCCCCTGTGAAGGAGAATATTCAAGGTTACTTAAAACTCATGGCACTGGACAAATATCAAGAATCTTGTACTCAATATGTTAGAAAGGTTAGTTAAGTGTTGGCTGAAATTAACAATATTATGATTCAAGCTCAAGAAGCCATGAAGGCTCAGATGGGGAAGCCTGTCACTAAAGTTGAGGGAAATATAGATAACAAGATGGTCAATCACTTGGCCAATTTAACTAAAAAATTAAAGATATTTGTTCAAGAGACTCAAAAAGCCAATAGAACAGCTGTGGATTTGACTTACAATTCTTCTTCTTACCAATCTAGAGGTTATGAGAGGAGGAATTTTGGATTTAATGGAAATGGTAATCTGTTTTCTGGAAATGGTAATGGTGATAGGAATGGAAATGGTAATGGTAATGGTAATGATGGGAATGGTTTTAGAGGTGGATATGGCGAGTCCAGGGTGTGCCCTTATTGTAATAAAAGGGGACACAAGGCTGGACAATGTTATTTTTTGGATAGGAAATTAGATTCTGGTAGAGTAAAATTTGATGGAAAGGTTTATAAATTCCCTGATGGATCTTTAATCAAGCCCAGTGAAGGTCAAGATCCCTTGGATTTGGTTAGGAGGAGTATTTATTTGGGGAAAGGGACCAGGTTTGAAGAGTTACCTGGTGATAATGAAGAAAAGGTTAAAGGTGGTAAAGTTGATGATGATAAAGATGTGGAAAAGGTAGATAAAGGAAAAGGAAAAGAGGTTAATAAGGCCACATTCTCAACTTCATTTGGTGGTTTGGAGTTATCCTCTGTAGTTAGGGCAGAGGAAAGTTGTATGGCGGGTGAATACAATGTCAATGCTTCCAGAAGAACAGCTGCTACTAAATATAAGAGTAGCATACAGAGCCAATTAAGGGCTAAACCGGGCAAGGCAGAAATTAAAAAGTTGGAAAAGAAACCTTACTCTAAGGACGAAATTTATAATATGCAGAAGGGGATGGCTGATATGGGGCCTCCTAGTTTTGGAAAGTTGGATTTAAATGGTGAGCCTATGCCTGTGGACAAAGATTCAGATTTGGAGGAAGATGTACCTTTGGCATCTCTCCCCAGACTAAGTTTTAGTGGTCCTACTCCTATGGAAGGGGTAAGGAGGACCAGTAATGGATCTGGATTAGTGAAAGTATCTGGTGATGGAGCTAGGGTTATTAGTAGTGAAGATGTTATTATGGGGGGTAAAGATGGCAATGTGGGTCCTCAAGAGGTTCCTAGGGCCAAGGCAACAAAATCTAGGGCTCAATATGAGAGGCCCATTGTTGCTGCACAAGAGAATGCAATGAAAAAGGTTTTAGGAAGATTGAATCAACTTCAAATTCATTTATCCTTAGGCTATTTATTTACGATTAGTCAAGCCCTTGCAGAAAAGCAGAAGAAGAATCTTACAAGGAGAAGAGTGTCTACAGGAGAGGTGGAATATATATGTGAAAATGTGGAGAAGTTTGGTGAGGAGGTGGAAACTCATTTTTCAGCACCTTTAGGTTATTTGATGGCTACTCTCAATGGTAGAGAGGTTAAGGCCCTGGTCAATTCAAGGGAAGATGGGAAATATTATATTGAATGAAAATTGGAATAGTTTATTTTCTAACCTCCAGCAAGAGGGTAAACTGCAATTATTTCATCAAAATTCTATAAAAAATCTTAGTATAATTAAAAGACAAAAAAATAATTTTTTTGATATTTCGATTCTGGTCCTCCAGCAAGAGGATAAACTGCCAACTTTTTTTACAGGTGATTTTATGATGGACAAGGGAATTGAAGGTTTTGGAAAAATTGTTGATAAACTAGACAAGGGAAAAGAGAAAAGATTTAAATTTAAAAATGAAATAAAATATTTTTCTACTTATATTGATTCTGATTCTGACAAAGAAGTGAATTCCTTTGATGAAAGTTCCAATGGCAATACAGAAATAAATATTTTACCTCAAGTTTATGTAGATGTGGAGGCAGCAAAATTTAAGAAGGTAGCAAATAAAATAAGACCAATTAATGAGCCTCTACCCGCTGAATTAAATCCACCTTTGAGAAGACCAAGGCTATCAAGAGATTCTTATGAATGTCCCTTGGTGAAGAATCCGCCCAAATTTTCTGAAAAGTCAAGAATCACTTTTGATAGATTAGGTGTTGTTAATTTTTGACCTGATGGTTGGTTGTCTCGAGAAGAGAAGAAGTTGTTGTTGGATGTGATGGTCAAGCAAGAAAAGGTTATTGATTTTGTAGAAGAGGAGAGGGTTGTGTTGAAGAATTCCTATGGGGAGCCTTACAAGATTCCTGTAGTATGTCATGAACTGTGGCAGCAAAAACCAATCCCAATTCTGGCTGCATTAAAAGAAGCTTATATCAAAGTTGTCAAAGAACGGATTTGCACTGGAATGTATGAGCAGTCATCATCAAGTTATTCTAGTCCAATATTTTGCATCAAGAAACCAAATGGCAAACTTAGAGTAGTTCATGATCTCAGGGAATTAAATAGGGTTACAGTAAAGAATGCTGGTATACCACCTAGTGCTGAGGAGTTTGTGGAAGCGTTTGCAGGGAGAGTGTGTTATGATTTAGGAGATATTATGGGGGGATATGATGAGAGAGAGTTGCATCAAGACTCTAGGCCTCTCACTACTTTTGATACACCGCTAGGACAATTACAATTGAAAAGATTACCTCAAGGTGCAAAAAATTTAGTTTCCCTTTATCAAGCTCAGATGGCTTGGATTCTTCAATATGAAATTCCTCAATATTCTGGAATCTTTATTGAAAATGGAGGATTTAAAGAACATTCAACAGATTACAATAATGAAGTGTTGAAGGAGAACCCAGGGATACAAAAATTCATCTGGGAGTATGCAATCACTTTAGAGAGGATCTTGTTTAGAATTGAAGAAGCTGGTTTAACTATTTTGGGTTCAAAATTTTCATGTTGTGTGCCAGCTTTAGAGATTTTAGGTTGTGTGGTATGTAGAGAGGGTAGGATTTTGTCCAAGAAGAAAGTGAATAAAATTCAGTCCTGGCCAAGACCAAAGAATACAACCAAAGTTAGGAGGTTTTTAGGCGTATGTGTTTATGTTCAAATGTTTATAAAGGACTTTTCTTCATTGGCAGCTCTGTTGAGAAGGTTGACAAGAAAATATGCAGACTGGGAGTGGGATGAAGAGTGTAAAAGGGCGTTTGAGAGATTGAAGAAGATTGTGGGGAAGGATTTAGTCCTGCACAAGTTAGATTATGGAAAAGATGCAGGTAGGATTTATTTAGCAGTTGACTCAAGTCAGTTTGCTGCTGGGGCAGTTTTTGCTCAGATGGATAAAGCTGGTTACATTAGGCCAGTTAGGTATGAATCTGTGATATTCACCAAAGTTGAATCAAGATATTCTCAGCCAAAATTGGAACTGTGTGGAGTGGCAAAAATTTTAAAGAAACTTCAAAATGTTTTGTGGGGCCAAAACTTCAAATTGCAAGTGGATGCAAAATCTTTAATTCAAATGATTAATTCCCCAAGTTTACCAAATGCACCTATGACTAGATGGGTAGCATTCATTCAACATTTTTCTTTTGACTTAGTTCATAAGCCTGGCAAAACTTTTACTATGCCAGATGGTTTATCAAGAAGACCACCCAATGAAGATAATTCAGACTCAGAAGAGTTTGATGAAGATATACCTATGATTAAAGCCAGCACTAAAGGAGCTGAAGACTTTCTATACCTCCCCCATGAGGTTAAACTGGCAGGACAATTGTGTTTAGATGATTGTGATGATGACCTCCACCAAGAGGGTAAACTAGAAAATTATTTTTATGTTGATATAATTAATGAAATTGGTGTGAATAATTTTGGTAAAAAAGAGGTAGAAGAAGATGTTGTGTATATAGATGAAGAGGGAGTGGTAGTTTGGGATGGTAGTAGGTTAAGGAAGGGTGTACATGTTGGAGAATTGGAAAATTTGGTTAAAAAGGGTGAAGAAGAGAAAGAGGTATTTTAGAATTTGGTTTCTAAAAAGTCAAAGGGTTCAGATGAAGAAAATTGACATAGCTCGATCAAGAATCAAATTTGTGGTCAACGTCTATTGGCTCATTCATATGCAGGTGATATTGGTGATAGAGAAGTTCCTATTGATATTATATTAATTGATTTTCAAGATGAAGTCTGGGGTCAGACTGGTTTTTTATTTGTTGTTGGTCAAATATTTATTGACTTTAGAAAGGCCAGAAGATTGTGAAGATGATGAATTGGTGGCTATAAAAAGGAAGTAATATACGTTATACTTATCTGGTTGACAATTAATGAAAAGTAGGTATCCAAATCCTCAAGTAGTTTTAACTCAAAAGAAAGGGCAAGAATTAGTTTTAAAGTCACTGCATGATGATCTTGGACATATAGGTGTTAAAGAAACTTTCAGAAGAATTGCTGATCGATTTTGGTGGCCAGGCATGAAGATGGCTGTTAAACAGTGGGTTCAGTCATGTGAAGAATGTAAAAGAAGAAGTTATTTAAGGCTGAACAAACCTGGACACGCTACCAGCAAAAATACTCTCTTTGAAAGGGTTAGCTTGGATGCTGTTCATATTAAAGAGGGACGGTATAAATATTTAATTGTAGCCAGAGATGATTTATCTGGTTGGGTAGAGACAGCGCCTCTTATTAATTTGACTGCCAAAAATGTGGCAGAATTTATTTTCAAAAATTGGGTGTATCAATGTGGAGTTATGAAATTGGTAACGGTAGATGGAGGTCCTGAGTTTGGAACAGAGTTTAGAGAAGCTATATCAAAAGTTGGGTCAAAGGTTAGGGTAGCAGCCCCTTATTATCCTGAAGCTGAAGGTATGGTTGAAAGAGGGCATCAAGTTATTAAGGATGCTTTAGTAAAAATGTGTGGGTCAAGTGCAGAAAAGTAGAGGCATTATTTACCTTAAGTTTTATTTGCTGATTGAATTACTGCCAAAAGACAACCGGATTTTCACCCTATGAACATGTTTTTGGACAGAAAGCAGTTTTACTGGTTGATTTGGAAGCTGAATCATATCTTGGAGTTGATTGGGACATGGTCAATATTACTGAAGAGTTATTATGTGCAAGAATGATGCAGCTAGAAAAGAAAGAAGAGTACTTAGAAAAGGCATATTCGCAGATGATGAAGATCTGAAATCAGTCAGTAAGATATTGGGAGGAGCGGTTGGCACATTGACTTAGAAATTGTTTGAAAACTGGAGATATGGTTTTGGTGTATAATAGGAGTTTGGAGAGCCAACGGGGCAAGATGTTTGCAGATAGGTGGAATGGACCGTATAAAGTCAAGGAAAAAGTATCTGGTGGTCCATATGTTTGGGAAGAATTGGATGGAGTAGTTTTAAAGAAGAGGGTAGTGGCTGATCAAGTCAAACGGTTCTATCCTAGGGGCACCAGGAGTGCTGAAAGTTAACTCCGAAATGAGGGTAAACTATTTCTACAATCGTTTTAAAGGGACTCCGAAATGGGGATAAACTACAAAATTGATTAAATAAAATTTTGTCAAAGTTAAACTCCAGAATGAGGATAAACTACTTTCTTATTAAAAATTTTACTGTTGTTTTACTATGGTATGGGAGACAAAACCGTAAACAAAATTTACGACATTTATGAAGACATTTGTTTGAAAATTCTTAAAACTCTTAAAAGAGACAAAAATTATGGAGAAGATATATGTTGGAATGACAAAATTTTTTGATTTGTAGAAGTGTTCACAGGGGAACCTTCTGAATTAAATATTGGCAAGTTTGGGGGTAATTGATGGGCTGGCTGCTCTATACACAATTACCCCACAATGTTTGTTACCAATTTTTCCCTGTTTCTAGTTGAATCCTGGCTTTGTTTTTGATCTATAGGAAGTCTTCTAAGACTATAAACTGGAACATACAAAGAGACAATGCTCCCACTGCCCGATTCAAGATTCTTTTTTATTTTGTTATTTCTTTTATGTTAAATTTTTATATAATTAAATATGTTTTTCTTTCATTTTAATTTTTATAATACTATGAATATTGTTAAGGGTGATTCTCACTGGTGGTCTCTAATCATTCTTACAAATTGGAGGGAGCCCACCCAGTGATCATTATCATAAAGTTTTATTTTCCTAAACTTTCATTTATTAATTTTGTATTTTCATTTTCTCAAAATTGGGTAACCACATCAAGTTGCACTTGGATGTGGGTATGATGTCAAAGGTATGGCTCATCAATTGGCCAGGGGCATCTTTTAAATTTTATTTTAAATTTCATAAATTTTTTATTTCAAATTTGTTTATCATTTTTTTAAAAATTAAATTTTAAATTTTATTACATAACAATCTTTTATAACCTTTTATTATTTTCATCATTAAAAAAAAGTAATAAATAATAAAAAAATAAAAAATAAATAAATAAATAAAATAAAAGTAAAATAAATATATAAACATACAATTATTTTTTTTAAAAATTTTGTTAAATTTAATTTTCAATTTTTCTTTTGGTTTATTTCTTTTATAGTATATTTTATATAGGAAAAAGGGTCAAGTGGAGCTTGAGCAAAATCGGATCCTACTTCAAGATCTTTTAGTCCTCCAAGACTTTAAACTGGCTAATTTTCAAGACTTTCTTTAAGTTTTTACAATTTTATTTCAAGAATTTGGTTCCTCATTGGATCTGTTAGTCCTCTAAGACTTTAAACTAGATGTTTATGAATTTATTTCAAGATATGCTGTTAGTCCTCCAAGACTTTAAACTGGCTAATTTTCAAGGACGTTCAAGATTTTATGGATATTTTTTGAGAAAGGTTTAGGATAGAAGTTTGAGTTGGTATCAATCAAAAGTTTTGTCCACTATGACCTTAAACTAGATTTTCTTTTGATAAAAAGTTTGTTCCACCAAGACTTTAAACTGGATTACACAAATTATTCAATATTTGGTCAAGCCTAGGCCTTAATTAGGAAGAATTCATGCACATAAACAATATTTAGTCCATTAAGACTATAAACTGGCAATTGATTAAATGTTTGGTCCACCAAGACTTAAATCTGGAATGTCAATCTATTGGGCCAACTCAATTCAATATTTTAATTTATCACTGTCCACCAAGACTTTAAATTGGATATTCAATCATTGTTGGATTTAGGTACTGTTAAGCTATAGGAGGATAAAATTTTAGGAGGTAATGATGCTGATTAGGCATAATAGTTTAATTAGGTGAAATTTATGGCGCTTTAACATGGTCTAAAATTTGAAAATTAAATATTGTAAGCCTGGCTAGAATATTTTGTAAAGGTTTCTGAATAGCAATGGATGAAATTGTGATGAAGAAATTAGAAGTCAGGGTGGTAGTTGGATTATTATTGATTTTTTTAAGAGCCTCAGTGTTAGGCTATTTGGTGTGAAGCTTGGTGGACCTTATGGCGAGATTGGAATCATAGAATTTGGCTCAGTGGGGGCACCTATGAAAATGGAATCAAGATTATTTGGCTCATTAGGGAGATCCACTCTCTCATGCTATGACATAGATGAAAGACTGGTATATGGGAGTCTGAAGGGATTCAAACCTTGCTCTCAGTAGTGGAATCATCACAAAATTATTATTATTATTATTATTTTTTATTATGATTTATATCAAGAGCCTGAGAAGAAGACAAAAAAGTTAAATTTATAGAAGACCAGCAAAAGGACAATGATTGAAAATCACCAATAGTAAAATTTTAGAAAAGATGTTTCTTGGATCTCTTTCCACATCATTATCAAATACTATCATCAAATGGGTGAAAATGAATTCATATTGATTAAAAATTGAATACAAATGAGGATATTCCATATTGTAGGGAGGATGTGGCATTCCACATCTGGGTATGCCACTTATGTTTATTTTTGAAGATTAGTAGCGATTTTATGGATTATAAGGCTAGATATTTGGAATTTTGGAAAATGATTATTTTCATTCGATAGCCCAGTTTTTTCTCTATCTTTTATGTCTTGTTGATTTTTTATCATATTTTACTGTTTTCTTAGTGTTTTACTTGATTTAGTGACTTATAGTATTTTTTGGTGGATATGGTGTGCTGATGGAATGGCCACTGAGCTCCAGTGCTCAGGTGCGCTCCGGTTTGCTCCGGTGATTTTCCGGTGCAAAAGCCAAGTGTACTGGAAAAATTCTGTCATTGTGGCAAAGTTTGGTCATGGTGACAAGATTAACTCACTGTGGCAAATTTAGCTCACTCTGGCCAAATTAGCTCATTATGGCAAACTAGCTCATTATGGAAAAAAGAGCTCATTGTGGCAAAATTTGCTCACAATGGGAAAGTCTGATCATCAGTGCAAATTTTTTCACTGCAGAAAAGTCTGATCACCAGTGCAAAGTTTGGTCACTGCAAAAAAGTTTGGCTTTTGTGGCAAAATTTGGTTAAAATTTATTATGCTTGTTAGATCAATAGTTTATTGTAGATCCTATGCATGTAGGGTATTGTTGGAAAGGTCTGGAGTAGGAGAATCAGATACAGGAGGGAATCTTAGTCTTCTGGAGGTCTTTTTTGTCTTTTAGTTTCGATATTGAGGGTCTTTTTGAAAAATTAACAACCACCTTCATATTTTTCATTTCACAACCAAATTAAATAAAATTATAATACCCTTATAACATTTATATTTTTCATAAAGCTTTTAAAATACAACACAAAAATTATATTTTCATCAACATATAGGTTATCATTAGAAAGGTCTCCATCTCAGGGACTTGTTTTTATTGTCATCCCATTAAAAAGAAAATCTTATAAAACATAAAAGTCTATCTTTTCAGATCTTTCACTGGTACACCTTAATTGTTGTCATCAGTATTTCTTTTTCAACTTCCGCTATTTATAAATCTCAATAAGCGTTCATAAAATCAGAGTTTCATCTATATTTTAAATCAATTCAAGTAGACTAGTAAGCTTAGTTATTTGAGCAACCCTTATTTTACTTAGTAGGACAGGGTTTTCTACGGTTTATCCAACTCCTTTGGATTCTGCTTACAGCAAGGCGACTGTAAGAGTCTGCCTACAACTTCTGAAATAAATTGATTTATTTAAAAATTACTGTAAGTGTCATTTTAAATAAGTAACTTGAATTTCATGTATAAATTTTTTTTTATGTTTAATATTAAATTTTTTTATTTTAATATTGATTTTTATTGCGCTTGAGCTGTCATTGAGAACAGTGTTAGAAATAAAAAAAATAAGGGACAATTAATATTAATTTTGATGATTTACTAATTTTACTTTTTTGTAATTAGTTAATTTATAACAGGTAAATTTAAAGTAAATATTTTATAATTTATAATAATAATAATAATAATAATAAAAAGGCATGGCTTCATCCCAGTAAATAATTAATTATTTTACTGGGTAGGTTTAGCAGCCTGGCTGGCACTTCCTCAATCTAAAAAAACAAAAAAAATGCTATGATTTTTTCTTTTTATATTTTTTTAGCAGAGTAGGAAGGTTAGATATCTCCTTCCCAGGTATCCAAGAATCATATTCAGAAGCTTTATTCTTGAATCTGAATAAGTATTCTGTACCTCTTTTAGAAGCAACTATTTTGTCATTTAGAATCTTATCAATTTCTTCTGTCTCAGTGATCTCATTAGGGGTCTTCTTTGATTTTCCCCTCCTTTTGAGAGATAAATAACTATTGGATGTGTAAGGCTTCAAAAGAGATATTGGAAAAAAAGGATGTTTTCTGTCATATAGAGAATACAAGATAACTTCAAATGCATTATACCCAACCATTCTTCTGAAAATAAATGGATCTACAAATGGGTCTTTTAATTTGTTATTACCTTGTAAATTGAAGTGTACTGTAGAAATCAGTACTTCATCACCCTTTTTAAAAGTGTATTCTTTATAAGATTTGTCCCATCTTTTCTTCTAATATTTAAATGATTTTTCAATAATGAATTCTGCACAGTTGCTGCATTTGGAGAAAATATTTTACACCAGGATGTAAATACAATTTAGGTATTTTGTTATTGAGAATTCAGGCTGGAGTATTTGGAAAATATCCAAGCCAGAGCCCAAAAGGTATTTTTTTATTGAGAATTCAGGCTGGAGTATTTGGAAAATATCCAAGCCAGAGCTCAAAAGGCTTTTCTTGAGTAACATAATTAACAGTGCTGTTATAAGCAAATTCTAAACCAGGAAGTAGGGTAACCCAATCATGAGTGAATCTGTCATTGACTTTGTACTCAAGGCCAAAGTCACAATACCTTCTTATCATGTCCTCTAAAGTCTGAATCATCCTTTCAGCTAATCCATCAGTTTGGGGGTGATGGGAAGTAGAAAGTTTCAGATCACAACCACAAACATCAATCAGAGACATCCCAAATTCAGAAGCAAATTTAGGGTCCCAGTCAGAGATTATGTCCTTTTTTAATTATCAGGACTTATTTTCAACCAAAATTATTTAATTACCAGGACTTGTTGTCAACTGAAATAATTTTAATATAATTTATTTTTAAATCTTATTAATTTATTTCCAGGAAAATTTTTCAACTGAAACAATAATGTAAACTTTTAATTATCAGGAGAGAAGTCAACTGAAATAATTAAAAAAAAATTTAAATAAAATTAATTTAATTTTTTATATCACTTCTAGGACTAAATACAATATGGTTCTATCTTGGTCAACTAGGAAAAAAAATATTTTATTTACCAGGCACCTTTCCCTGCAAAATGAGAAAGTTAATGCCACTTACAGAGTGCTGAGTTAAAAAAATATATACGTGGACTATGAAATTTTCAAAATGACCTACAAATAGTAATCAATATAATTACCAGAAATATATATGACTATGGGAAATATATGAACCTAAATTTTGGAGCATGGTTTGACTCCCGGTTGCAGCAAAATTTAAGTCACATGGTTGATGACGTTGTAGAAAATTCTATAGTACTAGCTATAGGCCTTGACAAAGGGAGTTGGAGAAAAACCAGAGAGAAAATCCCCTGTCCCTTTAGAAAAATATAAGTGAGATTTACCTGCTACAGTAAATTGGCTCCTGTTGTTTTAAGCCCCTTTTACAATACGCTTGACTGCCTGATCAGCCAAGAAAGTAGTCTCCAGACAGACTACCAAACCAAAGAACTGAAATGTAGACCAACATCCACACCATAGAAAGCAATGATACTTGATGTATGTTGCAAATCCTCACCAGAGACAGCAATAATACTTGATATAGCTTGCAAGACTACACCAGAGAAAACAGTTGCTAAAGTTGAGTTAAATGAAAAACTAACCTTGCAACAAACACAGCTAATTGTGGCCAGAAAACAGTGAAAACTGAGTGAGGAACAAGGATATCACCTCCAGATGGTTGTATGATAATTAAGGTTGCCCCAAACTGTCTTATTCAATATATACAAACAGACCACTATCTAAGAGCCCATGCACACCAAGGAATTTGGCGTTTCTGAGCGCCAAATTGCATAAAACCCCTCTAGAAACGCTTCCCAGCCTTCTAGAACCGAGGCGGGAGGTCCGCCTAATGTCGGGAGGCCCGCCTGAGGCGGCAGGACCTCCCTGAAGCCAGAAAACCACCAAAAACCACCAAAAACACCCAAAATACTTAGAAAAATAAACTACGACCACTAAAACCTTTAAAACACATAATTAAGCTACAACAAAATTGTGACATGAAACGTAGAGAAAAATTAGCCCATTCTAATGTTACTAAGCACTTAACCCTAAGACTTAAGGTTAGCCTGTAAAACGTGAAAAAAATTTAAACAGCTATCTTTTAGAGTGAAAAATGAGAAATAATCCCTCAAATACTTAGAATATGAAAAATTTCATCAAGACATGAAATATAGAGAAAAACCAGGGCTATCCAATGGTAATACCCACATCCCCGCAGTCTCAATATTCGTTAAGTAATTCAAGAAAAACACCCAATTATTAAACAATGCCATTTAAGACATATTAAAAAAATGCCAAACATACCAACAAAGGGCTCCACCAATGTTGGAAGACCACAAAATTTGTTTTTTTTGTTGTCTACTTTTCCTACTGGTAACTTGTCATTGATGGTCCCTCAGTTTCTGGCTTCAAGATATTGATGCGCTGTTGACAATTCCGAAAGGGCCTCAAGTGTCAAAGGGTCCTGATGGTTTAGAAGATTTTTAACAGAGGTCCAACAGCAAGGATAGGTGGATTTGAAGATCTCAAGGTAAAGGTATGTATGAATTTATCTTTTAGTTTAATTACTCAAATAAAGAGGTAAAAGTATTATAATTATTATTATAATTTAGAATTTCAAATTACAATGTTGTAAGTACTAAAACAATAAATAATATTAATAAATGTTTGATATAATAAATGGTTTAATAAAATAAAAAGTAAGTAAAGGATGATCAAAACAACCAGAAAAGAGAGGCCTTATATCAGCAAATGAGAGACAAAGCCCAGAGATAAAAAATCCTATACACAGGAGTATGAGAGAAGAAAAAGAATATTCCAGAAGAATATTTTCAAATAGTAAGATTGTTTTAAAAAGAAGGTGTTTAAAATGTTTATTTACTGTAAATGTCAGAAATAAATTGATTTATTTACAAATTACTGTAAGTGTCATTTTAAATAAGTAATTTGAATTTATAGTATAGATTTATTTTTATGTTTAATATTAAATTTTATTTCAATATTAAATTTTATTTCTCTTAATGTCATTGAGCACAGTATTAAGAAATAAAAATATAATGGATAATTAATATTAATTTTAATGATTAAAAATTTTTCTTTTTTGTAATTTGTTAATTTATTGCAGGTAAATTTAAAGTAAATATATTATAATTAATAATAATAATAATAATAATAATAAAAAGGCATAACTTCATCCCAGTAAATAATTAATTATATTAATGGGTAAGTCTAGCAGCCTGGCTGACAGATTTATTGAAGTTCTCTGTACATGTCAAAGTAAAATAGAAATATTTGATTTTAATATATATATTTTTTTATAATCTAGTCTACTTTTCAGCTGTCATGAGGATGCTGTCAAGGAATAAAAAATATGAGAGAAAAATAGAATTAAATCTTTACTAAATTTTAATTATTGATTAGTTAAGATTGTATTAGTAACTTTTTAAGTAAGTATAACTAACTAAAATAAGAGGTAAAGATGCAGCTTTACTCAAGTAAATAATTAATTATTTACTGGGTAAGTTTAGTAGCCTGGCTGACACTCCCTCACTCTAAAAAATAATAAAAAAAATCTATGACTTTTTCTTTTTATATTTCTTTGGTAGAGAAAGAAGGTTAGATATCTCTTTCCCAGGTATTCAAGAATCATATTCAGAAGATTTATCTTTAAATCTTAATAAGTATTCAGTACCTTTTTCATCAGAGACAATTCTGTCATTTAGAATCTTTTCAATTTTTTCTGTCTCAGCGATTTCATTAGGGGTTTTTTTTGGTCTTCCCCTCCTTTTGAAAAATAAATCATTATTGGATGTGTAAGGTTTAAAAAGAGATATTGGAAAAACAGGATGTTTCCTGACATATGGAGAGTACAAGATAACTTCAACTGCATTATCACCAACAATTCTTCTGACAACAAATGGACCTAAAAATGGGTCTTTTAATTTATTATTACCTTGTATATTAAAGTGGATTGTATAAATCAGTACTTCATCACCCTTCTTAAGAGCATGACTTCAGAAAAGTTGTTACATTTGAAGGAAAGATTTTACACCAGGATTTAAGTCCAATTTATGTATTTTATTATTGAGAGTTTGGGAAGGAGTATTTGGAACATATCCAAGACAGAGCTCAAAAGGCTTCACTGAGTAACAGAATGAACAGTGCTATTATAAGCAAATTCCAAACCAGGATGTAAGGTAACAAAATTGTTAGTGAAACTGTCATTGTATTTATACTCAAGGCTAAAAGCAAAATACCTTTTTATCATGTCCTATAAAGTCTGAATAATCCTTTCAGCTAATTCATCAGTTTGAGGATGATGGGCAATAGAAAGCTCAGATCACAACCACAAACATCTATCAGATACATCTAAAATTCAGAAGAAAATTTAGGGTCTCTGTTAGAGATTATGGCCTTTTCAAAACTAGCAGTACTAAACATATGAGACCACCACAAGAAGGCTAATTCTTCAGTGAAAACATCCTTGTGAGTAGGGATGAATTTGCACATTTTTGTAAATCTGTACACAGTAACCCAAAAAGAGTTATAACTGTCTTTCCCAGAAATGTGTAATCCTGTTACAAACTCCATGTTTATAATTTTCCATGGTGCATCAGGTGATTAAATATTTTGCATCAATCCTTTACTTTTCCACATTAATCTATTTGATTTCTGGAAAGATCACAGGATTCAACATATATTTTAGTGTCTTCAGACATATTAGCCTACCTGGAAGTGTTCTTAATTCTAATCATTGTTTTTTCAAGATCAAACTGTCCTATCAATATGTCATCACAACAAATTTTCAAGATTATTTCTTTCATAGAAGGAAGAATAACAATAACATTACTCAACTTTCTTCTATAATAGGGCTAGCCTTCATCAATTGAAAATTTACCTTTTGCCTAAGCATTTTGGTACTTCAGAGGAAGGGTTTTAATTAATGCTTGTATTGAAGCATTCTTTTGATTATTTAATATAGTAGACAGCTTTTTTAAGTCAGTGTCTTTATTATATAAATCCAGAATAAGCTGTAATATCTCTTCTTCCATATCAACCACATAATTCCCAAGAATTTTAACTATTTCATCTTTAGGATCATATGCAGGATTAAAGTCATCCTTTGGAAAATGTAAAGTTGATAACATATCAAAATTTGAGTGAAAAATACCAGCTCTAATAATTATTGTCATTCTTTCTCTGTATTGCTGAAGAGCCAATTTCCATCTGAACATGTGTGTGTTAGGTGTTTTTAAATTTAAGAGGGACCTCACTGCACTGCAGTCAGTGACAAATTCAAATTTCTGGTCATATAGATAAAAATGTAGTTTTTCCAGAGCCCACACAACTGTTAAACACTCAATTTTAGTGGAACCATATTTCAATTCAATATTTTTTAAGGTTCTTGAAATATTTCAAATACCTACTTCTGATTCTTTGTCATTAATAAGCTATTTTTGGTGGAGAGCAGCACCAAGGCCAATAAAATTGGCATCAGTGTACAAAAAAAATGGTTGAGTAAAGTCAGGCAAGGCAAGAATTGGTGCTGACATCAAACAATGTTTCATAGTGTCAAAAGCTCTTTGTCTTTGACTTTTCCATAAAAAAGCAACATATTTACTAGTTAATTGGGTGAGGGGTAATGATATGACTTGATAATTTTTAATATATTATCTATAGTATCCACACATTCCCAAAAATATTGGAGCTTTCTAACTGTAGTAAGAGCCCTTACCTTTTGTATTGCTGCCACTTTGCTCTGTAAACACATATCTGTAATCCTGAGACAACATGACCAAGCACTTTCAAAGAATGAAAACCAAATTTTCATTTTTTCAAAGTAAGTGTCATATTGATCTCATACATTTTATAGAAAAATTTACACAGGTGGTTAAGGTTATCTTCAAATGTATTAGAGAATATGATGATATCATCAATGTAAGCCATTAGCCATCCATCAATTATTTCTTGATGGAATGTGTTATCCATAGCTTTTTGAGAAACTGATAAGACATTTTTGGGGCCAAATGGCATCCTAATATACTTATAAATTCCCATTTGAGTAGCAATTATTAGAAATTTCTGAGAATTCTTCTCAAAAGGTACCTGGCGATATCCTTCATTACCATCTAAACATCTGATATATTTAGCACCTTATAAGGTAGAATAGATTGAGCTAATTCTGGGTAAGGGGTAGATATCATCTACAGTATAACTATTTAGTGATCTATAATTACCACATAACCTTGCTTTATCTTTCTCATAAGAAATTAGGATAGGTGAGATAACAAAATGTTCAGGTGTTTGAACTACCTTTTCATTAATATTCATTTTTAAAAGGGTAGAGATATTGTCTTCAATATCTTCTCTCTTTGTGGGGGAAGCATGATAAGGATTCTTTTTTTAACTACGCTGTATTTCAGTTAATGAGAAAGATAATGAAAGTTTCATCTCTTCTTTTACTAATTCTCATTCATGTGACCCATGAGCAAAGGCCAAAGGAAAAGATTTTATCAAATGAATGATGGAATCTTTTTTCTCACCAGAAAGTTGTTCTCCAAAATAAGCTGTGTCAATTTCAGACAGTAGGGAAGGCATTTCTTTTGTAGATCTTCCTTTATTTTGAGCTACAGAATGACATGATTTCAATTCTGGTGCTAAAAGTTTTTTTGGGGAAGAAATTCTAAATTTTCTTTTTCCATTCAACCCCATTGTGAAGCATTCGTTTAAGGTATCAATCTTGATTCAATATTTTGTTAATATACATTTCCCACAATAAACCAATTGCTTAAGTTATCATTTTTCATAACTAAAAAGTCACACATAGCTTTTACAAATCCATGGTTATATTTGAGAAATATTTTAGCTTTGTATTTACCAATGGGGGACAATTCAGAGCCAAAGCCTCTCCAATTTTCAGGAGTGACAGGCATAAGTTTTGATTTATAATCCTGATCAACTGAAGCAATTGCTTTTTCATATATAACACTTCCTCCAGCTCTAGAATCAAAACAACCTAAATGTTATTTCCATTAATCAAGACTGGTTCCTTGAGAGGGGTAATAATAATTGAGGTGTACTCAAGATTTCTTATGATTTCAGTATCTTCAAATGTGGAAAAAAATTTTTATCAATGTCAATATTATTTAAATATTGAATATCTATCTCCAGCTTCAAGATTTCTTGGTTAGACTCATAAGAAATGTTGCTGACACAATCACTTGAAGTATCATCTAGTGCAACTGTGTCATCATAAGGCTCCTCTGTTTGTTCAACAAGGTTTATTTTCTTGTCACAAACATGGCCTTTCTGCCAATTCTTGCTTCATTTAAAGAAAGTGTTGGTTACATATTTTTTAGGAGCAAAAGGGACAGAGGGCTTAACAACTTTTTCAGGAAGTTTTTGTTTGTAGTTGGAGGGCTTCTCCACTGAAGGTCTTTTGAAGAACTTCCTAGATTTGTACCTGTTATTTAAAAGAACTTCATTAAAAGTATTAATAAAGGAAGAAGGCTCCCTGGAGAATTCAGCTCTTGCAACAATTAAGTCTCTTAAAAACATTGGCAATTTTTAAAGGATTCTGTCCATCCAAAGTTCATAATCCATCTTTGGATCCATTGATCTCAAGATATCATTGTTGCATTATAAATATTGCCCATTATTTTCTCTGTGAGATTGAGATGAAGTATAAGATTTTTCTAAATTTTGTGTTAACAAAACTGTGAAATTTGCCCTCTCCTAAGGCTGAAATAAGATTCTAATATGTTCCCAGGATAACTTAATGTGTCTGCACCAACTCTTCTCCCTATAGTTTTCATACATCATATCCTTGAGGAAAGTTCAGATCTACCCAAGATCTGGGCAACTTAGTTCTCAACTTCTTTTCCCTTAGCTTGGGTAAACTCCAGTCTTCTGCTCAAGTTAAGCATAAAAATTAGAGTTTAGATGAATTTATACTGTTTTGTCATGTTTTATGTTTAAAATTTTACATCTAGTTTGAATTTCAATATTTCATATGAAAAATTCACTCATTAAAGATTAATTCTTTCACCTCATGAGATCACTCTACCAACTTAAAATATTTTGAAGGAATGGTGATGAACTACATCATGAAGTGTTCCAGAATCTCATATATGTATTTCTTTTACTAAGTGGTTATTACAAAACTTCTTAGTGCCTGAAGAATATCTAGAACAAAAAAAATTGACTTCATTTTAACTTTAATCATCTTCTTGCATTTCAAAAGTTTAAAATCTGGATTAAAATCTACTATTATAAGAGTTATACTTCTTTCCAGAAATATAATCAAATAATTCTACAAAAAATAGTGGTTATTATAAAAAATCTGTGAAAATAATTGATTAAGTCAGAGTTTATGAGAAAAAATATCTATCTTTTATTTATTAAGCACTGTGTGGATTTAATGTATTCTAGATGAAAAAATTTAAGAATTTTGATGGCTCAGTATGTTTATTAGATAAATTAATTGCATTTAAAATAATCTTATGGAATAATTAGAAAATGAAAAACTAATTCAAAGGAATAATCAGTCCATATGGCTTAAAATAATAAATTAAAGCTTCAAATTTTGGTTTAAATGGATTTTTTAATAAAAAGAGCCACTGATTTAATGTAATATGTTTTCAACAAAAAATTAATAAAATCATCAGACAGTTTAAAAGAAATTTTGAAATATACGATATTATTTTCAGTATTTCTAATCATCAAGTGCAATTCAAAATTAACATTAAACTGTGTTTTATAACAAAATACATTCAATTGATCAGATTCACAATCTCCCCTTGTTTGAATTTAGATTAATTTTTAATTGAACTTTCAATATTACTTCAGCACCAAATAATTTATCCTTGATTAAGGGTTCATGATGAGCTCAAAGTAAAGTTCAGTCTGAGTTCCACCTGATTTCAAATTCAGAAGTTGCTAGAAAGTCCCCCCACAAATATTGTGTGGTTTTGAGTGGGTCTTAAGTGCAAAAAAATAATTTTATCATAACTTTTGCACAACTTCTGATTAATTTTTGAACCCCAAGGAAAAACAAACATGTGATGTAGTGAATGGTGCTGTGAGATGAGAGCCATTTACCAGGGTGTCAGCAATCTCATTACCAGGGATTCCAAGCTGGCCAGGGCACCATCTACTGACAAGAACCAGTTTGCAGTAGTCATCTTGCAAGTTGCAGTCTGTGAGGATTATTACAGTAAGGAGAGTAGTCTTGTAAGTTGATGGGGATAAAGAACAGAAGGTTTTGATAACTTCTTGGTTATCAGTGAGAAAGGTGAGGGAGTGGTATAAGGAGTGGAAGGGGTTGTTACAGAAACAACTGAGGCCTAAAATGATACCAAAAGAATTGGTTTTAAAGACAGAGAAAAGATGAGGATCTCCCAGTCCTACTACCAATGGGTGAGGCTTAATGGGTCAAAGGCTGCTGCACATGATCTGTCTTGTAATTTGGAACCATCTGTGTAAATAAAATAAGATGGAAGGAGAGAGAGAGAGAGAGAGAGAGAGAGAGAGAGAGAGAGAGAGAGAGAGAGAGAGAGAGAGAGAGAGAGAGAGAGAGAGAGAGAGAGAGAGAGAGAGATAGAGAGGGAGTTGGATTTCAGGTGCAGGATTTCATCACAGGATTCAATTTTTGAATCTCCTATTACTGTTGTGGAAAGGGGGGGAGCATAAGGAGGGAGAAAGATTGAGTGGTGTGAATAAATTGAAACAAGCAGAAGAAATGATGGGAAGATCTTTGATAAGGTGAGATAGTGAGATTGGTGAAGATGAGATTTTGGTTGGGGGAGGGAAATGAGTGATTTGTCTAGGAGAGCCATGGGGTTGGATGAAAGTATGATGAGGAGTTGTGCCCAAGCTTTATAAACCACAAGTCAAGGTATTATTTACAGGTCAATTAATGAGCATCATGAAGTAATAGAAATACTAGGGTGGATCTAAGGCAGTCAAGTGCTCTAAAGTATGCTTTATTATCAACCACTAGCAGTAATCTTGCTGGGCATGTGAATTTTTGGTGGTTGTGCCATACTATCACAGCATAGTCAGTTCATGAGTGGATGAGGGAGAAAATTAGTGACTTGTATTGTATCAAAGGGATACCCCAGCCTAATGAGGGCAGTTGATAAATAGAGGCTGTGGCTTTGAGGCCCTTTACAATGAGGCTTTTGCTGTTGGGAATGAAAGAAAAACTAGAGTCAATGAGTACATCTAGCCATTTTAAGGATGGTGAGGGTTGAAGAGTGTAGCTATTTCAAGACAGAACTGGAGGGAAATGCAGAAGAAATTTGAATTTAAAAGGAAAAGCCAATCTGTTTTGGAGAAGTCAAATACTACAGCATCTTATGTGCCCCATTCTTCAGCTTCTGCACCAAGATGTGAGATTGAGGTAACCAATTTTTATGGATCTTTGATGGAAGGAAGGTAAATCATGTCATTAATGTGTGCTAATGCAAAGGAGGAATCAAAGAGGGAGGGCAGAGTCAGCTGGTCAGCATTATATATGATGTATAAGATAGGAGAAAGGGGGGTCCTTGTGTCACCAGACAACCTACGCACAAGGTCAAGGGTGTTCCTGAGTAAGATGAAGTAGTTCAAAGATATGTCAAAAAACCTATATTTCTTCAAGATATATTTGTGGGGAATCTCAATATAAATTTAAAGGTAATACTAGTATTTTAAGTAATCTCAAAAATGGCTGGAAACTTAATGATCAAGGGAAATGATTTAAGGATTTAGGATTCAGTTCAAAATTGATTATTAAAAAATTGAAGGAATCAATAGTAGCACAATATAGATTACTATAAATTTAACCACTATCAAATGGATATTTTAATTTAATTCTAAGGAATTCCAAATCAAAACCAACACCATTTATATAGAAAACTCTACCTTGCATTGAACCTTTTAATGAACATCAGTACCATGATAAAGACAGCTTAATATATCCACCTGTTCATACTCACAGACCCTTAAATAACCCTCAGACACACAAGAACCCACATTGAGAATATCAAATCAACAATAGCAACAATAGTATTTCAATTTGCTTAAAATGAAAAGAATAATAATGTAATTGAAATCACTTGACTAATTTAGATTTAGTATTTAGACTAAGCACAATAAAATAATTAATTCTGGATTGAGAATACAAAGGATCCACGGTTGCAAAGCAAATGTTGTTTCTGTGCTTTTTTTATGGATTTAGTTGAGACAATTATGCCCTTATTTATGGACTTAGTGAGCTCCTTTTTCTTTGAGTGTCACACATTGTGTGACACCTTGAAGGAATCCCTTAAGGGAGAAAGAGGGTAGGGATTTATAAATGGAGAAGGCAATTATGGTAATAATTACTTCAAGTAGGTTGACAATAGGGGGTATCAACATGAGAAGATCTGAAATTAGGGGACAGTAAATTTTTTCCCCATATCAGAGATTATTAATTGGGGAAGATTCCTATCTACTAGCCCAAGGGAAAGTGGATAAGCATTGCAGGATAATGCATTATCCAGCCTCTTATACCTTAATTTCCATTCCTAATTCTTTATTCCAAAATCTTCACATCCATGATTGATTTATAAGCAAGTCACATGAAAAATAATTAAAGATGGCATTCTTATGTCTTTCTTCACTCTTGGAAACTTAATTTTGGTGGAAAAAACCTAAGATTTCTGTCTATCTACACCCCCCTGCTCATTTGGTGGAAAATTTCTTCTTCCCTCATCACCTAAATCTTCAACCAATAACAATGAATCTCTTCTCTACTAGGAAGAAACTTGCATCAGCTATGAATTTTATTGCATTAAATTTAATTTCTGACTCTGATTCTCACTCTGATTTTGAAAACACCTTATATTAGGGGGTGTCAGTTCTGGCAAATCCGCACTTACAAATCCGCACTTAAATTTGACCAAATCCGCACTTAAATAAGTGCGGATTTCCAAAACACACTAGCCCCAATACTGGTGGATTTCAAAATGAAATAAGTCACTTATTTCACTCAAATCCGCACTTTCTCAACCAAAAGTGCTGATTTCACCATCAAGTCCCATTTCACTGATTTGTCAGCATCATCCCATTCATACGCAGCACTCCGCAGCATAACACTTCATAACTCAAAACATCGTACATCACTTACATCTTCATATCAGATCATATAAGAGTCATGCCTTCCTCACTTTCAAATCGTGATAAATTACATAAGGCAAAGACTTTCATGGCGCTTGAACTGCTCTTGGACTCTGATTCCGATTCTGATCTAGAAGAAGATTTTGTCGTTTTATCAAAAATGGCCAGGAAACGTTACCTTCTTCCCAGAAAGCCTCAAGTACTTCATACCCACAAGTACACCATCCAAACACTTCTTAGCCTATCTACACCCAGTTTTAGACAGCTTTTCAGGACTTCTCAGGAATGTTTCCTTAAATTGCTTGAGCTTATTCAGGATCATCCCATATTTCACAATAATTCTCAAAAAGAACAACGACATCCTTCAATTCAATTGGCCATCACACTATGTCGTTTGGGTTCAAATGGTAATGGAGCCGCTTTGAAACGTTTAGAAAATGTCTTTGATTTAGGGTATGGTTCAGTTAACACTTATACCAAACGATGTATCACTGCCATCAACTTCTTGGAATCTCAACTTCTCACCTGGCCAACAAAAGAAGAGCGACTTGAATCATCTCAGGTTATGCAAGCAGAGGGCTTTCCAGGATGTATTGGTTTTGTTGATGGTAATACTATTCCTTTGAGCCAGAAACCTGGTCAAGGTGGAAACAATTACTTTGACTGTAAAAAGAGGTAGATTATTTTTAACTCCTTTCATCCTCCTTGAAACTAACACAAACAAATATATCTTCTTTATAGATATTCAATTAACTTTCAGCTTATATGTGACGTAAACAAAAAATTTATATCATTCTTCGCTGGCTATCCTGGCTCATTTCATGACTCCTACGTCTTCCAAAGAATGCATATTTCAAATGAACCTGAAAAATTCTTTGATGAAAATCAGTATCTTCTTGCAGATTCTGCTTATGTGAATGGAAAGTATGTACTTCCTGCTTTTCGGGGAGCAGCTTCAGAAGACAGTCAAAATGCCAAATTCAACAATCATTTGGCAAAGTCAAGAGTCCGTATTGAACATTCTATTGGAATCTTGAAAGGCCGTTTTTCTAGTTTAAGGGAATTAAGAAGTCCTCTTAGAAATAAATCTGAAATGGAGGCGGTGATCAACTGGATTCTGTGTTGCACTATACTTCATAACCTACTTGCTGACCTCAAAGTTCAATGGTTAGAGCTGTATGAAGATGAACAAGTTGATTCACCTCCGACTATATCCAACACTTCTATTTCTCAATCAACTAGTATAAGGGCGAAAATCCTTCCAATAACACTCCAACATTTTTCAACGCAATTTTAATTTTTTTCTCTTTCTCTTCAAATTATCAATTTGCATGTATTATTCACTGAGAATGGTAAATTTTTTTGCATATTTTTTTGGTTTTTGAATTTGCTGTTAAAGTCTTATTTTTTTTCTCTGTGTTTTCTTTCATCAACTCAACATGAAATCGCATATTTTCAGCAAACGCATATTTTTTCAGTCACTCAAAGGTTGGGAAAGAGTTGGAAGGGAAGATTAAGGGTTCCGAGGCATTTTAAATGAAGAAAAGGGTCTGGGAGAGGTTGAGAGGGGTGAAATGGGGATCAAAAGAGGATGGCATACAATGGGGCTGGGAGGATAGCGAAAGGCATGGGGAGGGAAGACAAGCATGTGTTGATAGAATTGAAAGGGATGGAGATTGGTGCAAACAGAATGTGAAAATAGGAGGATGAACTCTGTTCTTCGGGCGAAGAACAGAGTTCACTTCCATAAAATATTAGCTGAAACATAGTTTTCAATTCTGTAAAAACAGTTGTAAGTAATAGAAAAAGTCACTGATTTTTTTTATATGTAATCCTTGCTTTACGAGGAGACTTTTGTGATGAAGCAGATTTTTGAGTTACCTTTAAAAGAGGATGGCATACAATGGGGCTGGGAGGATAGCGAAAGGCATGGGGAGGGAAGACAAGCATGTGTTGATAGAATTGAAAGGGATGGAGATTGGTGCAAACAGAGTGTGAAAATAGGAGGATGAACTCTGTTCTTCGGGCGAAGAACAGAGCTCACTTCCATAAAATATTAGCTGAAACATAGTTTTCAATTCTGTAAAAACAGTTGTAAGTAATAGAAAAAGTCACTGATTTTTTTTATATGTAATCCTTGCTTTACGAGGAGACTTTTGTGATGAAGCAGATTTTTGAGTTACCTTTTGAGATTTGGAATGTCTGGGAGGCATTATGAAACTGGCGCATAACAAGAAAAAAGATTAAAAAGTAGAAGAAATAAGTAAAAAAGAATGTAAACATGCCTGGTCAAAATATTGAAAATGTCAGGAAGGGGTGTGTGCCGAGGATTGATGGGTAGGTAGCGAGGAAGGTCAGTGTGTCACATGTGACAGGGATGGGGTAAGAAAGGAAGGGATGTTTTGTGGCCAAAATGTGTTTGTGAAAAAAAACGGGAAAAAAGTGCTGATTTGAGGTCATAACTGACACCCTTTTTTGAAATAAGTGACTTTTTTGCAAAATTTAAGTGCTGATTTGGTTTGAAATCCGCACTTAATTTAAGTGCGGATTTGCCAGAACTGACACCCCCTATTATATGTCTATTCTTTCAAAAATGTGTTACAGTGGGCCAAATATTGTTCATGATCCCAGATACAGTCTCCACTCAATTCTCAAAACAATTTTTCAAAAAAACATTTTAGTGACAGCCATTTTTGTGCAAGTGTAAAAATGTGCACTTGTAAATTTTTTTTGATGAATTAACAGACTTATGTTACCCACATGTAAAAGTAAACATCTTGAAGAAAGTAAAATCACCATTTTGACCAAAAGGGACATAAAATAATGACCTGATAATTCCCAATTGAAAAAATACATGCACCATCACATCTTTATCTTTTTGTAACATTTCTTATTACTTGTTGCCGGTTGAAATGTTTCATGCACCATGAAAACAAAACTATCATCAAAGAATCAGAAAATCTATTGGAACCATATAATATGAGATTTTAAACATGGTAACCCAAATATTTCTGTATTTCCTATGAGTAGGTGGAACAAATTTTTAAAAAGCATTTGAGTAATGACAATTTTTGTGCAAGTGTGAAAATTCACACTTTTCAAAAATGGTTGGTGAACTACCAGATTATGTCTCCCACATGTAAAAACAAAAATTTCAAAGAAGGTACAATCACCATTCCAACCAAAAGGTACATAAAATGATGACCTGATAATTACAAATTGAAAAAATACATGTGCCATCACAACAAAAGGCATCATCAGAGCACCAGCAAAACTATTGGAACAATATAATGTTAAAATCCCATACAGACATCTTCAAAATATTATTAGTGTTGGTGGGGGGGCTACAAACAAATAAACCCCACTAAAAAAACCAACCTGACTTGAAGGAATCCATTATGGATTGTCAAAAATGGGTGATGAACTACCAGACATGTTGTGCCTGCATGTATAAACACACAACTCAAAGAAGGTACAATCACCTTTCTGACCAAAAGGATCATAATATAATAGCCAGATGTTTGCCTTTGAAATGATAAAGATGACTAACAACTGTTCTGCCCCACCCTAAAAGTAGCCTGAAGTAAAAAAACAGCATGGAAACTCACATATATTGTTTGCCCCTCATTTTCATTTAAAATTGAATTCATATTGCATGCAGGGAACTATGAATATGCAATAATTATTATGAATTATGCACAATGAATAATTCATAATGAATAATACAGTCTTCAAAAAGCATAATTCACAATGCATATTTCATATTTCATATTCATAGTTACAATGCATGCAATAAGAATTTCATTTTGAATGAAAATGAGAGGAAAACATAAACTGTGAGTTTCCATCCTGTTTTTTTACTTCAGGCTTCTGTTAGGGTAGGGCAGAACAGTTGGTAGTCATATTTCTCATTTCAAAGGCAATCATCAGGCCATTATATAATGATACTTTTTGTCAGAATGGTGAATGTACCTTCTTTGAGTTCCGTATTTATACATGCAGTAAAAACATGTCTGGAAGTTGACCATCTATTTTTGAAAATGAATAATTAATCAAAATTCAAAATAGACTACTTCAACTCTTTTTGGGGTTTTAAGTGGTTTTTATTAGTTTTTAGCCCCCCCACCAACACTAATATTTTTTCGAAGATGTCTGTATAGGGTTTTAATATTATATTGTTCCAATATTTTTCTGATGCTCTGATGATGCCTTTTGTTGTGATGGTGCATTTATTCTTTTAATTGGGAAATATCAGGTAATTATTCTATGTTCCTTTTGGTCAGAATGGTGATTTTAATTTCTTTGAGATGTTTGTTTTGACATGTGGGAAACATAATTCTGGAAGTTCATCAACTATTTTTGACAAGTGTTAATTTTCACACTTGCACAAAAATTGTCATCACTCAAATTTTTTTTAAAGATGTGTTCCACCTACTCATGGGAAATATAGAAATATTTAGGTTATAATGTTTAAGATCTCATATTGCATTGTTCCAATAGATTTGCTAATGCTTTGATGATAGTTTTGTTTTCTTGGTGTATGAAACATTTAAATTAGAATCAGATAATAAGAAATGTTAAAACAAGATAAAGAAAAGCTACTGAATGAGTTCAGGTTAAATACTGGCCAATCACCGGTCATATTCTTGTTGTATGCAGGATGAATGCAGTGCAAAGAAAAAACCTCATTGAAGACTTGCATGAAGATCCCCCCTAATTTTTCCTGGTGAATCTTGTTTGATGGGGAATTGAAGGTGTTTGATGAGTAAGGTAGCAGCTCTCTAACAGGTGGCTCATATAGAATAAATCTAATTTGGCTTAAGAATCTGTATCAGACTCAACCATGAGATAAAGGGCCAGAGCATAAGTGGTTGTTTGAAGCTTTTTACAAAGTAAAAGACTCATGTTAGTGTTTGGGGGAGAGAATAACAAGGTTGGGAGTAATCAAAGATGGGAGGAAGTAAGGGTTGGAGTATGATATTAGGGGGGCCTTAGAACTTGTGTATACATAAAATAGTCCCTAGGGATTAGGTGAAGAGATATTTTTAGGTATGAGCGTGTCTGTACCTAATGCTGACTAATCAAGTTAAGAGGTAGAATTACTTGAAAAGCTTTGATGTACACAAAAGATGGATTGTTAAGGGAAAAACATTCTGTGTAACTATACCCCTTATTCACTGGTTTACTTCAAATTAAGATGACTTGGCACCTTTTTTGGGATGTGCTTGAATGGTGTATATCCTAATGTTTGAAACACCCTATTTAGTTGATATATCTTTAATTTATTAGTAGAGAAGAGGAAAGAGGGAGTTTTTTTATTTGAAGAAAAAGTGGGACAAGGCTTCTATTGAGAAGATATGTGACACCAAGGCATGTTAAGATATTTTATGATGAGAAGGAGCAGAAATAAGCAGAAGAGATGGTCAGGAATCTGAATTGAAGGAAGAAATAAACAGAATAGGGGGTATCAAAGTTAGAAATTTGTAATTATTAAAAAGGTATTTCACAACACAAATAGAAGTCCACAGACTTAACATTAATTCCCAGTAAAAAGGTGTTTTGAGGGACACAATATGGAATATTTTAAAAAATAATCATGGTTGATTTTGTGGAAAAAAAGAGGTATTTTGAAAAGGAAGATTTCTAACTTTAATACCCCCTAATGGGTGAGTGCAGTAAGGTAGGGAGGCTGGCACATCCAGAAATTTGTCCAAGATGTGGTTATGAAAAATTGAGGATAAAAATTTCAGATAAGAGGTGAACTTTGAGACATAAAATATATAATAACTCAATTATTTTCAAAATTAATTTCAGAAGATAATTGGGGCATAAGGATTTTTATCAGCAATTAATTCAATTATGGATCCAATAACATTGATAACCCCTAACTATATTAACAATATTTTAAGGAAGGGGAAGGGTATGTAGTGAGGCTGCCAATCTTTTTGTGCTGAATGAGGGGAAATCTCCATTTACATTGAAATTGAGAGCACTGACCACTCTATCTTTCCTCCACTGGTATTTTTCCCAAGAAGAAAAGGGAAGGAGGGAATCTGAAGTACTCCTTAATAAGTGTTGTGGATTGCTAGCAGCCAGAAGCTGCATGCATATGGGAAATATGCAGTTTTTGGTGATTGGAAGGTTTCAAATTTTCATGCACAGCTTGTTGAGGAATGATTTTCAGGTTATGTGGCCGGGAATCTCAAATAACAGTGAGTTTTCTCTCAATTTAATGTCTTAATAATATTTTTAGTAATTTTTGTGTTTTGTGAAACCACTTGGATTTTCTTTTTTTTAATATCTCTTTCATTTTTTTTTTGTGTTTTACATTGTGGCATTTCAAATTTGAGTATTCCATAAATATTATATTTAGCCTTCATGAAAAATGTATTTAGAAGATGGATACTACTCATAAAGTGGATTTCTTAATTTTTATCAAAGGTTGGGTTGAAAGATGATTAGAAATTAGGTTCTGGAATTACCCTGGAAATTCAAATTAAGGTCTAGTTTGGTCTTTGAGATTTTTTATAATTTTTAAATTGATTTTAGGTTTTCATTTTTTTAATTTAAATTAAAAGTTTTTATTTAAAGAGGATGAAATTATTTATTTAAATTTTAGAATTTTTAGCTTCACATGCAGCCAAAATCAGTATAGAAAGTTTATTAGAGGTCAGTCTATTTTTTAATTTTTCTGGATTTTTAGTGTTTTATTTAGCTATTTTTTGCATCTGGATGCCTGTAAAAGCTCCAGTAAAACATTTGGAAGTAAGGTAACTTTCTTTGCATAATTAAGCTCTGATTTTAAATTATGCATAGTGAATTTGTAAAATATGGAAAAAACGATGCATGATAAAAGATACTTATAGAGAAATAAAAACCAATTTCAACAAATGATATGATATAAATTATTAAAAATCAAATTTTAGGGTACCATTAGATAGTCCTCCTCATTGGTGACTAAAATTTAACTCTTTTATTTTAAAATTCAAAAAAATTAAAAAAATATAAATCAATTTTTTTACAGAATATATTTCTGGCTCTGGAACAAGGGTGGAAGCTTTTTCTGAGTGATTTCTGGCTCTAGTATCAGTGAAATCTGGTGCAAAGTATCTTTTTCTCAGGTGAAACATCTATTGTGTTTCCGTTTTATTTTACTTTAAGACAGATCCAATACATATCAAGTTCAATGAAAATTTCTCTCATCAAGTTGAATTTAGAGCTTAGTTAATTGAAACACCCAATTTTACTTGAAGGGACAGGGGTTTCTCTGTTTTCTCAAATCCCTTGAATTTTCCCTACAGAAAGGTGAATTTTGGAGTCTTTATACAATTTAAAGAGGTTAGGTGTGAGAAATGAGCTCTTAGTAACAGAAATTAGCTAATCTTCTGATCTACATTTTATGTCTTAAGGTTGTTTTATAATTATTTAGGCTTAGAGAATCTAAAATTTTACATGAAATTATCCCAATTATGCAATTTTTATGCATTAGTTTGAACTTTTTTATCCAATCATTACTTTTGTGAATTTCTTTTAAATACTCATCTTTATCTATACAAATTTCATAATGGAAAATAATGATGGATAATGAAGCTCCATTAACTATTTATAATCTTAGTAATATGTATTTAATACCTGTTAGATGTTTTTATCCCTTTATAGTCTTCATTTATGTCCTTTTTTTTACTTTCTGAATGTCTCTGAATCACCTTTATTTTTACTGAAGTCAATCTTATCTTATTTTTTTTATAATTTAATGCCTATGACATATTCATCAGGCACAAAATAAATTTTCAGTATTTTTTACAACTCATTGCAAAATCAATCACATCACATGGATATATATGCCATAAGATTCTTTCAAATAAAACAGGTGTTTTCTAAATACTATAAAGGGTATTCATTTCATTATTTCTAATCCATAAAGCTATCCAGATTCAAAATCACAGACAAATTGAGAAAGATATGGTCATTATTTATGGAAAGTAAATGTGGCACTGATAAAGCCACACCTCAATCAATTTCAACTCAATGTTGAAGAGAATTAGCTCAATTTTCAATTTTCACAGTATCTTCAATAAATGAAAATGAATATCTGATGCTAAATTTATAGAAGATAATGTGATGTTCTAAATTTCATTAAATTAGGTGATCTTAAACCTTACCAAACAGGCCTAGAGTGTTTCTTTAAAAAACACCACAAAAACAAAGCATGAAACATGGCTGATTTGGTAATTGGTGTCTTAAAAATGGGGTCAAATACTTCCTACTTTTGTACAATTTTCTCAACCACAATTAAGCCCACCAGTACCCACATCCTCCCAATTAACTACAATCACCTTCCTATCATCCTAACCCATGTAATTTACTTTATATATCTTTCCTCCCAGTTCTTTTTCAAATCAGATTTCTCTACTTCACACCACAGATAGTGTATTACTTTTTATTTCCTTCTTTATAAAAGCAGATTTTTAGATCTGAAGAAAGACCTAGGAGTGGAAAATTATGCACATGTTGGTATTATCATATAATTAATATATGAGTCTATACACTTACAGGAGGATGATGGTGTGGTTGTGGGAGATGTTGAATCTTCTAATAAGCTAGAAACTAAATAATCAAACCAAACTGTACCTGGCTCTTTCCTATGAGATATTTTAGCTTCTTCATTATTCATAAGATATGGAGTTACTGAAAAACTGATGTCATTATCAACTTCATAGTCTAATCTATGATATGGAAAATGTATATAAAGAGAGAAATTTTATTTTTTTATTTTAGAAAATATTTTTAACATTAAAACTTACATAAAAAATGCACTTTTTTCATGAAAATAAGTAGTAGTTAGATAATACACTAAAATTTCAAAGAGATTAAATAGTGAGTGAATTTACAATAAAACATGACTTAAAAAAAGTTTAAATAAAAAACAATTAATTTCAGGTCATTAGGATGTGAAAAAAAAATTAATTACACAAAACATGGGGTTTCAAACATTACCATATATTCCATTCAAAAACATCCCAAAAAAGTACCAGGTAAGTCATTTTAATTCAAAGTAAACCTGTGAATAAGTGGTATAATTCAACATAATTTTTCTCCCTTAACATACCATCTGTTTGGTACATCCAAGCCTTTCAAGCACTTCTTCCCCTTAACTTTATTTGTCAGCATTAGGTACAGACATATTCATAACTTGAAATTTCTCTTCAGCTAATCCTTAGGGGCCTATTTATACATGCATAGTACATGTTGCATCAAGTCTTAAGGCCCCCCCAACATCATACTACAACCCTTAATTCCTCCCACCCTTGATTACTCCTGCCCTTTCTTTTTTTCCCCAAAAAAACTAACATGAGTCCTTAAATTTGTCAAATAGTTCAAAAAACCACTCATTCTCTTGCCCTTGATCTTATGGTTGATTCTAATACTTATTGTGATTGCAAATTAGATATAGATTATATGAATCACCTGTTGAAGAAACACTACTCTACTTCCCAGACACCTTCAATCAAACATCAACCATGATATCCACCCCAAAACTTCTTTAATTATCAAGCCTAGCTTTTAAAGAATGTTTAAAACTACTTATAATGGCTTCAATAATCATCCAGTTCTTTTTCTTAATTTGGTGAAATGCATGCTAAAATTTTTCCTATAACTTGCTTATCTTTCAGACACAGCTTAATTATCTACTATTACTCAGATTCTTTCCTGATTTCTTCTTTGATTTACTTATGGAAGTCTTTTAACATATATTATTTATTTTTTCATACATATTTAAATTTTTATATGGTTGTTACTAACTAAACTACTAATTTCTAATAAATTTTTTTCAATCTTCTTTTAACCCTTCAACACACTTATCAATCACCACCATGGTAGCTATTTCTTGCTCAGTTACATAATATTCCAATATCTGATTCCAAAAACTATCTTCATCTTCTAAATCTATACTAATAAGTTGTTATTTTCTTCTATCTAATAAAGCTCTAAATTTTAGTTCTAAATTTTCTTTTCCAAAAAACTACATTAAACTAACAAGGAATAATTATCTTTATTCTTTTTCTGCAAATATTTTTTACTTTTGAAGCTTCTTCATCATCAATAATAACTTTTTCAGTACAAGCAGATTTATATAATGGCCTAGCAGCTTTGATAAATATAAAACAAATATATATCAAAGATACATAATACAAGAAAGTCTCTAACATAATATCACTCTCTTTGAATTCATGAAATATGTATTTTTAATCTCAAAATAGAGGTTGTGGTTAAGTTAATTTGTTAATCTGTATATATTTAAATTTTAACAATCTTTCAAAACTCTTCATATTTTTTATTTATAAATGTATATGCATTTAAACATATTTTCTAACTGATTCACAAAGAAATATGAACAAATGACAATAACCTCCCCTGAAATTTACTATAGGAGGGGGTCAGGATCACCAAATTTTCATTTTTATTTCATAAATTGATAAATAAATCAGTCAAAAATATTATCAAAAAACTGAAATCAATTGCATTCAGAATACTACTGATCAATGAATCCTAATGTGACTGAAGTCAAAGAATAAACTTGAAATAGAATTTCATTGAGAACTAATTCAATTCATTAATTTTTTGAATGATAACCTTCATTCAGAAGCAAGACCCAATGTCCCATTACTAAAAGCTGATAATTATCTTTCAAGACTGAATAGTTATAAACTTAAGAAAAAAAATGAAAACTTAAAAAAACATTCACTTACCATACTTAGAATTAAAAGAACTTACCAAATAAACTCAGAAATAATCAGTAAATGTCCTAGCACAGTTTCCAAAGCACTTCAGAAACAGAAAAGAATTAAAAAAACCTTATTAAATGTCTCAGAAAAATTTCCAAAGAGTTTCTGAGACAAAAAAAAACTTACCAAATACACTGAGAAATAGGAAGGTAATGTCCTGGGACTGTGCCCAAAATGATCAAGGAGAAAAAAAATGAAAAGGTTAAAAAAAGTAAAAGATACATTAGGAAGTAAATACCTGGGATAAGAGTTAGAGGGACATTAAGCTAAGAAGAAGAAAAAGAATTAAGAAAAAAACAAAAAAAAGAAAAAAGGTAGAAAGGGTAGAAAAATCAAAGAGATAAGAGAAAGAAAAAAATTAGAATAAAGATTGAGGGTGAAAAAGATAAAAAATTAGAATGAAAAAAGTAGAAAAATGGTAAGAAAAAGAAAAAATAAATATATTGATAAAATGAAAAATAATAAGAAAAGATAAATATAGTTAAGGGAATCACGAAGGAGGAAGGCATGATTAAAGCATTATGATATACACTATGATATAAATAAATGTGAAATTAGGAAAAGGAAGGCTCAAGATTAAAGGTTTATATCTCAGAAACAACTGAACCAAATTAACTGTTTGTGAGAAATGAAAGGTTGGCCTCTGAAGAATCTTCAGTTAAAAGGAAATAAGATTTCAATGAATCTAACCCTGATTTCAATTTTTTTTTTCAAAATTTCACAAATATTTAAAAAATGATTGTCAAAATGAAAAACAAGAGAAGTTAAGTGTTTCCACGATTATCCAGATCAGAGTCCTACATATATTTGATTGTGAATTTTTTATATAAAAAAAGAAAAATCAGATAGGCATGAAAAAGAAAAAGTAGTTGACACTTACCTTGATGGAAAGTGTCAGCCAGGCTGCTAGACGTACCCAGTAAAATAATTAATTATTTACTAGAGGAAGCCACACCTTATTAATTTAATTTTTTAATTATAAATTAGTTACACTAAAATCACCTATAATAAATAAAGTAATTACAGAATGTTAAATTTAAAATGAATAATTAAAATTAAATATAAAATGTCCCTTATATTTTTATTCTCTAACACCGTGCTCATTGACAGGTTAGAAGAAATAAAATTTTATATTCAAAAATAGATTTTAAATTTAAATAAAATTATAATATTGAAATAAAAATAAATATATACAAAAAAAACAAATTTCTTATTTAGAATTGACTTCTACAGTAAATATTAAATAAATTTATATATTTCTGACATATTCTGTAAATAAATCTTTAAATACATATTTTTGACACCTTCTTTTTAGAACAACCTTATTAGTTGAAAATACTCCTTCTGGAATATTCTTTTCTCTCTCTGTCGGCCGGTCGTCTAGAAGAAGGAGAAAATAGAAGAAGGAATGAGAGGAGGAGAAGGAGGGAAAAAGTATGGGTAATAAAAAAAATAAAATTTAATAAAATTATTTAATTTATTGAGAGAAAAACAACGATAAGTGAGCTGGGAGGTGACAACAACTTGGTTTTATTAATATTAATATTATTTAAGTAAGAGTTCTGCGCGGCAACCAAAATAATTACTATCAGACTTAGAGCAACCTTTAAATTGTTATATAAAATTTTAATTAGAATTTTATTACTAATAAAAAGAATATAAACGTAATATAAAAATTGTATTTAAATTGTTGAGTGTATAATAAGTGATAAGGCTACAGGGGATTATCCAAGGCCCTTTTATAGGCAATGGGTCCTCTGAAGCGCTACTATATCAGTAAATACAATGATTAGAAAGGAATAAAACAAATATATCAAAAAGAGTAAATGAAACATAACAATATAGAGAAAAACATGAAACAATTAATTAAAAGCCCAATTAAGAATCCAATTTCCCCGCCATTAATCCCCAAATCAGTAAGTGACAATAGTAAATAACTAAACAAGAGTGGAAACATAGGAACTATGAGAAATATAATTCCCAACAGATGGTCCATCCTGATTAGAGGACATTTTAAGTGAAACAAAAAATAATTTGACGCAACAAAACAATCAATTAATCTCAATTTAGTTCAAATTAATTTATTTGTTTTTTCTAACACAATTAAGGGTCAAAAGAAGCGTCCTTAATAATTGTTTAGTGTCATATGAGAGGTATTAGTTAATATATAAATTTAAGTAATTAATTTAAATATATTATAAATCAAATTTACACTTGTAATTATAATATATGTTTTTTAATTAATTAAATATAAATTTATAATTATTAAATATATAAAAATGCGCCATTATTTGTAGAATATATTATATTATGCTCAATTTAATTGTATATAAAAATATATATAACCAATAAATTTAATGTAACATTTGTATATAATAAAATTCTTATATAATTTCATTATGTAATAAAATATTAAGTTATATTCATTAAATACAAGTTTTACCCACTCTTTAAGGTTTTATAATTTATATATCATTTACTGGACTCCTGGAATAGCCTGGCTGACACTCCCTCACTCTAAAAAAACAATAAAAAAAAAAATGCTAAGATTTTTTCTTTTTGTATTTTTTCAACAGAGCAGGCAGATTTGAAATTTCTTTGCCAGGTATCCATGCATCATGTTCAGATGATTTGTTCTTATATCTCAATAAATATTCAGTACCTCTTTCAGAAGTGATAATTCTATCATTGAGAATTTTATCAATTTCTGCTGTTTCTGTGACTTCCTGAGGGTTCTTCTTAGGTCTTCCTCTTCTTTTTGGAAATAAGTCACTGTTGGAAGTATAAGGTTTAAGCAAAGAAATGGGAAAGACAGGATGTTTCCTATCATATGGAGAATACAATACAACTTCTACTGCATTATCACCAACCATTCTTTTAACAAGAAATGGTCCTACAAAAGGATCTTTTAATTTGTGGTTACCTTGTAAATTGAAATGGACAGTAGAGATCAACACTTCATCACCCTTGTTAAATGTGTATTCTTTATGGGATTTATCCCATCTTTTCTTTTCATATTCAAATGCTTTATCAATACAACTCTGAGCATGTTTTCTGCATAGCTGTTGCATTTGCATAAAAGATTTTACACCAGGATGTAGTTCCAACTTAGGTAATTTATTATTGAGAATCTGAGCAGGAGTGTTTGGGACATAACCTAACCAAAGCTCAAAAGGCTTTTTCTCAGTGACAGAATGAACAGTGCTATTATATGCAAATTCAAGACCAGGCAAAAGAGTGACCCAATCATGAGTAAATCTGTCATTATCTTTATATTCTAAACCAAAGGCACAATACCTTCTAATCATATCTTCCAGAGTTTGAATCATTCTTTCAGCTAGACCATCAGTCTGAGGATGGTGAGCTGTAGATAATTTTAACTCACAGCCACAAATATCCATCAAAGAGGTCCAAAACTCAGAAGTGAATTTTGGATCCCTATCAGAGATAATGGCTTTTGGAAAACCAATAATATTAAACATGTAAGACCACCATAAGAAAGCTAATTCTTTGGTGGATACATCTTTGTGGGTTGGAATAAATTTGCACATTTTTGTGAATCTATCAACTATTACCCAACAAGAGTTAAAGCTGTCTTTACCTGCAACAGGAAGACCAGTGACAAAATCCATATTAATGATTTGCCAGGGAGCACTAGGTGCTTCAATATGTTGTAATAACCCTGCTCTCTTGCCTGTTAACTTTTTAGATTTTTGGCAGGAGTCACAAGATTCAACATATAATTTTGTGTCTTCAGACATATTAGCCCACCATGCAGTGTTTTTGATTCTAATCAATGTTTTTTCAAGATCAAAATGACCAGCTAATATGTCATCATGACAAAGTTTGAGGATAGTTTCTTTCATTGAAGGAGGAATAACAATTACATTGGTAAGCTTCCTTCTATAATAAATATAACCATCTTCAATAGAAAACTTTCCTTTATTTAAAGCATTTTGGTATTTTGCAGGAAGAGTTTTTATTAATGCTTGAATTGAAGCATTCTTAGGATCATTCAAAATAGTAACTAATTTATTTAAGTCAGAATCTTTATCATATGAATCCAGTATTAACTGTAATAACTCTTCTTCCATATCAACTATAAATATACCATGTATATGAACAGTGTCATCCTCAGGTACATAAGCAGGATTGGAGTCATTATTTGGCAGAGGCAATCTGGAGAGCATATCAACATTAGAGTGAACATTTCCAGCTCTGTGGATAATAGTCATCCTTCCTCTGTATTCCTGAACAGCAAGTTGCCACCTGAACATATGTCTGTTAGGTGTTTTGAGGTTTAAGAGAGATTTCACAGCACTACAGTCAGTTACCAACTCAAATTTTTGGTCATCCAAGTAGTAATGAAGTTTCTCAAGAGCCCAAACAACTGCTAAGCACTCTAATTGAGTGGCACCATATTTCAATTCACTATTTCTTAAGGTTCTTGAAATATAACAAATTACAACCTCTGAGGATTTATCATTAATAATTTGCTTTTGGTGAAGGGCAGCACCCAGACCAATAAAGCTAGCATCTGTATAAAGTACAAATGGCTTGTTAAAATCTGGGAGAGCCAATATAGGGGCTGACATTAAGCAATTTTTCAATGTATTAAAAGCTTTTTGACAGTCATCATTCCAGAGAAAAGCAACATCTTTTCTGGTTAGTTTTGTAAGAGGCAAGGCTATGACCTGATAATTTTTAATATATTGTCTATAATAGCCACACATACCTAAAAAACTTTGGATTTCTCTTACAGAAGTTGGTGCTTTCACATTTTGAATGGCAGCAACTTTATTATGGTCTACACAAATTTGTAAGCCTGACACAACATGGCCAAGGACTTTCAAAGATTGAAAACCAAATTTACACTTTTTTAAAGATAAGGTCATATTGATTTCATCCATTTTTTGGAAAACTCTATTTAAATGAATCATATGTTCATCAAAAGTTTTAGAAAAAACAATAATATCATCAATATAAACCATGAGCCAACCTTCAATAATTTCTTGATGGAAAGTGTTATCCATGACTTTTTGGAAAACTGAAGGAGCATTTTTAGGGCCAAATGGCATCCTAACATACTTATATATTCCCATATGAGTAGCAATAAGCAAAAAATTTTGAGAATTTTTCTCAACTGGAACTTGATGATAACCTTTATTACCATCCAGACAACTAATAAATTTTGCACCTTGCAAGGTAGCATGTATTGAATTAATTCTGGGTAAAGGATAAATATCATCAACAGTATAAGTATTTAAAGCTCTGTAATCTCCACATAATCTAGCTTTATCTTTTTCATAAGAAATTAAGACTGGGGAGATGACACAATATTTGGGGGTGACATCCACTTTCTCAATGATATTCATTTTCAATAATGTTTCAATATTATCTTCAATATCTTTTCTTTTTGATGGAGAAGCAGGATATGGTTTTTTCTTAAGGGAAGGAGGAATATCACTCAAATTACAGGATAAGGTAATTTTCATCTCTTCCTGAACAATTCCCAAGACATGAGAACCATGAGCAAAAGCCATAGGGAAAGAGGTAATTGAGGCAACCATAGAATCCTTTTGTTCATCAGTCAAATGATCACCAAAAGAAGCGGTATTTATTTCATGTAATAAATCATCCATTTCAGTTGTTGTTCTACCTTTACATTGGGTCAGTGAGTTACAAGATTTCAACAAATGCCCAGAAGGTTTAGGAGAAGAAATTTTGAATTTTCTTTTCCCATTTATTCCTAAGGTAAAGCAATTATTTGCTGGGTCCAGTTTCACACCAAACATGGTCAAAATATCATTTCCCATAATAAACCAATTGCTCAAATTATCATTTTTCATGACAACAAATTCACAAATAGCTCTGACAAAACCACCATTATATTTGAAGAAAACAGAGGTTTTGTATTTGCCAATAGGAAATAAGGTAGAACCATACCCTCTCCATTTTTCAGAAGTTATAGGCAATAATTTACTCAAATATTCCTTATCCACTGAAGCCAAAGCTTTTTCAGATACTACACTTCCTCCAGCACCAGAATCAAGAACTACATCAACATTTTTACCATTAATGATAACAGGTGCCTTTAAAGGGGATATAGGAATAGAATTGTTAGTAATATCTCTAATTATCTCAGCATTTTCTACTGAAGATAAATTCAATACACAATCTTCAGATATATTATTTAAATAATGGACATCATGTTCCAACATTAAAACATCTTTAACAGATTCATTGTCATAGGAGATATTACTTTCACAGTCACTGGAAGAATTATTGACATCAAGTTCAAGTTCATCAGTGTCTTCATTTTGTTCAACAAGATGAATTTTCTTGTCACAAACATGACCCTTCTGCCACGGTTTGTTACATTTATAACAAGTATTTGTTGCATATTTTTTAGGTGCAACTGGGGCAGAGGGTTTACCAGATTTTTCTGGGAGCTTTATAGAAGGTTTATTCTGATCATTATAAGATTTACTAAGGTAATTCTTTGGTTCATATCTATGGTTGAGTAGTACTTCATTACAGATATTAATGAAAGAAGAATTTTCCCTTACATGCTCAGTTCTAGCAACAATCAAATCCCTAAGAGAATTTGGTAATTTATACAAGATTTTATCTCTCCAAATATCATAATCCATCTTTGGATCAATTGCTCTAAGGATTTTAGTTATTTTCATCAGAAAAACAATGGGCTTTTCAACAGAGGAGGATACATATCTAGTATTCTCATACAGTCTCTGCTGAGCTAACCTGAATTTTGAACCACCAAATTGATTCTCAATCAAGGATTTCCAATCATTCCATGTATAATGGTTGTTATCTAAGAGGACAGATTCATACCACATCAAGGCTACATTGGAAAATAAAGAAATTAACTTAGAAACAATTTCCTCATCAGGTAGTTTATAAGATCTCTTTAAATTATCAATTCTCTGGATAAAGTGTTGCCAATCAGAGGAAGAATCACCATCAAAGGTAGGATATTGGTCTAATTTAGGCCAATTTTTCTGACTACTGGGATGGTCCACTTTTTGGTTTGAATTATTCATTAGTAATAATTCCTGAAGTTTAGCCAGGTGTTCAGAAATTTCATTATTTACAGAAACAGCTGGTGCATGACTATCACAAGATTTTTTGCTAGTAGCAAAAGATTTTACAGACTCATTGTCAGTTTGTTTAATGGTTGAAATATGAGGAAGAAAGGATGAACTTTGTTCAGGTTTTTTCCCTTTATTTTTATGCAGCTTACTGGCAGAAATCTCATTTAATTCATTATTGATGGTTAAGGTTGAGAACTTTTCCTGTAGGTCAGACACATAGTTTCTTATTCTTGGAATTTCAGACATCTGGTCATTCACTTTTGCAAGAGATAGAACATTTCTGTCCTCAGAAACTGAGTGTTTGGTACTTAGTGCATGGAAGTCATTTTTTAGTTTCTTCAACTCATTTTGTAGAGATTTTATTTCATTTTTGAATGAATAATTTTCCTCAATAAGGGGTTTCAATTCACTCAATGTTTTATGCAGACTGATATTTCTATCTGAGATAGCTCTATGGTCACTTCTTATTTGTTTTTGTTGACTAAGAACAATATTCAAGGTTTCTTTGATTTTTAAATAAGCTGTATCTTGTACAGAAGAACTCACTTTACATTGCAAGTGTAAATTATTTAATCTATCATTTTCATGGATTAACACATCTCTCACATGTTTGTCTTTCACAATATTAAAATCAAGGGTATCTTTCAATATTTCCTCAGAAGTTTTTTCAATTAAGTTATAGATTTCAGGGGGAACAGAATCATTTTTAATTGCAAGAGAAGGATTAATTAAAGATGTAGAAGTTAAATGTAAAGGTTCATCAAATGACAATTTGCTAATTACATCAATAGGGCTACTAGTTACAGGAAGCTGTCTTTTAACAGGTTTAACTGTTCTTTCACCATGTTCAATAATATTACCTGCAGAAGAAGATTTATTAGAAAACATACCCAAGTGACTATCAACCAAATTACTTACCATGGCAGAGGAGGAAACTTCCCCTGGGACTGGGTTTGGGATTGTGCTTGGGCCTTCTTTCTCCTGCTTTGTTGGTAGGGATGAGGAGGTGGATGGAAATTGGGTGTTCTGGATGGGCCAGGCTGATGATGAGGAGGGTGTTGCACATTCTGTTGGTAGTGACTCATTAGATAATCCCATTTCCATTGCTCTACTTCCATAGTATTTGGATTTTGGATGGTTGAGCTGGGTGGCTGTGAAGGTTGAGCCTGAAATTGAAGCTGATTGGGAGGCAATTGAGGAGGGGCCTGGGCCTGAATCTGGTTCCTGAGTTCTTGGACCTGATCCCACAATGTGTCTACCTTTGCTTTGTACGTCATATTTTCTGTCTTCAACTCTTTTATATGACTGGAGAGGTTGCTGATTTGTTGTGGCAGAGGAAGCTTTTTTATTTTGAAGCCTTTTGGAAGACCTTCTTGAGGCACTAGAGGCTTTACTTCCTTCTGTGGTACTGGGGGAAGGGGGTTTGGTTTGTTTGCATTTCCTGTCATTTCCACATCCTGCAGTATGAGAATTCTTTGTGTTAGCATAAGATTTTTTATGACCAACTTTAGAAGAACTTACAGTGTCAGCATCATAGTCAATTTCTATCTCATCCACTTGCATGTTATCCATTTTTTCTGTCAAATTGTTGGACATACTAGTGGGAAGATTAATATTTTACTTTGTACTTTATAAAAAAAATAATCAAAGTTAGTCAATAATTTGCTCCAAACAATATAAAAAAAATTTTTTAATTAATTAAATTATAGAAAAAATAACTTTCAATATAAAGTAATAATTAAAAAATTAATTTTTTTTTAAAAAAAATGGATTGCAAGTTTAAATTGGGAATAACAAGTTAGTTAATTCAACCAATTAATTACCAATATTAAATATGGCAATATATTGGGACTAAGCACAATGTACTTTTAAGTCAACCAAAAATTAACAATAATTAATAATAAAAAAAAATTAAATTAATAATTCAATTTGTATTAATAATAATGTCAATTCTTCTAGGACTAAGAGGATTTAACACTCTATAATGGTCAACTAGGAAAAAAAAAATTTTAAAAATTGAACACTTACACTCAGTGAATCAGCAATTAAGCCACAATCACTGTTATTGCAATAAAAATATAGTAATATGAGTGAGAGGCGCAAAGGTGAACTTACTATAGTGATCGAAAAATCACTTCAAAATAATATAAAAATTAATATTATATAAACCTAATATGTCGAACCCAAGTTTGAAACACAGTCGCGGCAAAAGTTTCGTTTTGCTAGGTGGTCCGTGCGTTTTGTCGTTCGTTGCCAGGCTTTGATCGTCGTCGTCGTTTGGAAAGGCCCTCAGTTGTCGGCCGGTCGTCTAGAAGAAGGAGAAAATAGAAGAAGGAATGAGAGGAGGAGAAGGAGGGAAAAAGTATGGGTAATAAAAAAAAATAAAATTTAATAAAATTATTTAATTTATTGAGAGAAAAACAACGATAAGTGAGCTGGGAGGTGACAACAACTTGGTTTTATTAATATTAATATTATTTAAGTAAGAGTTCTGCGCGGCAACCAAAATAATTACTATCAGACTTAGAGCAACCTTTAAATTGTTATATAAAATTTTAATTAGAATTTTATTACTAATAAAAAGAATATAAACGTAATATAAAAATTGTATTTAAATTGTTGAGTGTATAATAAGTGATAAGGCTACAGGGGATTATCCAAGGCCCTTTTATAGGCAATGGGTCCTCTGAAGCGCTACTATATCAGTAAATACAATGATTAGAAAGGAATAAAACAAATATATCAAAAAGAGTAAATGAAACATAACAATATAGAGAAAAACATGAAACAATTAATTAAAAGCCCAATTAAGAATCCAATTTCCCCGCCATTAATCCCCAAATCAGTAAGTGACAATAGTAAATAACTAAACAAGAGTGGAAACATAGGAACTATGAGAAATATAATTCCCAACAGATGGTCCATCCTGATTAGAGGACATTTTAAGTGAAACAAAAAATAATTTGACGCAACAAAACAATCAATTAATCTCAATTTAGTTCAAATTAATTTATTTGTTTTTTCTAACACAATTAAGGGTCAAAAGAAGCGTCCTTAATAATTGTTTAGTGTCATATGAGAGGTATTAGTTAATATATAAATTTAAGTAATTAATTTAAATATATTATAAATCAAATTTACACTTGTAATTATAATATATGTTTTTTAATTAATTAAATATAAATTTATAATTATTAAATATATAAAAATGCGCCATTATTTGTAGAATATATTATATTATGCTCAATTTAATTGTATATAAAAATATATATAACCAATAAATTTAATGTAACATTTGTATATAATAAAATTCTTATATAATTTCATTATGTAATAAAATATTAAGTTATATTCATTAAATACAAGTTTTACCCACTCTTTAAGGTTTTATAATTTATATATCATTTACTGGACTCCTGGAATAGCCTGGCTGACACTCTCTCTCATATTACTGGTTTTAGAATTTCATTTCTGTGCTTTGTCCCTCCTTTGCCTATATAAGGCCTCTCTTTTGGTTGTTTTTTGATTCATTCATTACTTTGTTATTTTATTACACCTATTTACAATCCCTTTATTTCTATTTATTATTGCCTTAGTATTTACATTAAATGTAATTCTAATCCATTAATCATAATAATAATCCAACTCTTTACCTCTTATTATTGAGTAACTAATCTTTAAGATAGGAAAATACGTACCTGAGTTTGAATCCCTTAATAACTGTTGTTACCGCCATTGGACCTCCCTATAAAATGTTCTAGACTTGAAAGACCCCTTGACAGTTGTGAACCTTTCCAAATCCTCGACGGCACATCGTTATCTTGAGGACCGGAGACCATGGGACCATCCCCATTGAGGTACCTATAAGGACAAGTGGACAACAAAAACAACAAACTTCATATATCACGTGACTTATTTTTTGCTGTGAACGGGAATTAAACCGTGCTCCAACACTTAGGCTTATATATTAAGTAATAGTTATATATTTTTTGGTAATTATTGATTACTATTTGTGGGTCACTTTGCACTCTTCATACTCTATGTATTTCCTTTTACTCAGCACTCTGTAGGTGGCATTAATTTGCTCATTTTACATGGGGAGGTGTCTGGTAAATTTAAATTTATTTATTTATATTTATTTTCTTAGTTGACAAAGATAGAGAAATTGTGTTCTTAGTCTTAGAAGTAATAAATTTTTATTTTTTAAATTAATTGTAATTTACAGTTGACTTTGTCCTGATAAATTAAAAAAAAAATTTTTTGTTCCAGTTGACAAATTGTCCTGACAATAAAATTTTAATAATTAATAAAAAATAAATTATATTAAATTATTTCAGTTGAAATTGAGTCCTAGTAATTAAATATCTTTCAGTTGATTTAAATCCTGATAATTATCATAAATTAATTTGTTAAATTAAAATTTATTTTTATTTCTTCAGTCGATTTCTTTTAAATCCTGGTTATAAGATTATTTTGAATTAATAAATAATTGATTTTTATTTTCAGTTGATTTTTGTCCTGAAGAATTTTATATTCTTTTTATTATTCTTTTTCTTTTAAAAAGTAAAAATAAAACTGATTCATCTTATTGTTTCTTTCCCTCACTTCAGGTTAGATTTAAAACAGTGACTGACCAAAGTTTTTCTGCTACAGGTAAAGATGAACTGTATCTGTTTGATTACGACCAGGCTACTTCTGTAAGCTCTCCTTAAACTACAAAATTAGCTCAAATTAATAAATCATTGAATCAATCAGGATGTGGAAATGAAGGAAGTGGAGATTCTGGTAGAGACAAATGCCCAAGAACAAAAAACTTCAATAAAACCCCCAGAAGAGTTTCCCAAAGGCTTCAAGATAAAAAAGATGCCCTTAAACTAGCAGGTAAAAAATCTCTCTGCTCACATCAAGGAGTTGAGGACAGAAAACCTCAAGCTGAGGTAAAGAATAGACTTTCTAGAAGACAAGGTAAGAAACATAGAGTCTTTTCTTCAAGAGAAGAAGAAAAATCCTTCCCCAAAAGACCTTCCACAACTAGCCCCCCAGCAACAAGAATAGGTGGAAGTCTCAAAGTGGCAGTGGGATTGGCTGAACACTCAGTGGGATTATCTGTCCCAACAGAAACAGCAACAAGCACATCAGGCAGGTCCTTCAAGAACAAATCAGTTCAATCCAACACCTCCTCATCCCTATCTAGGAGGAAGAAGGAGAAAGAACAACCACATCCAAGTCTTGCCCAAGCTATGGTAGGCCCCTCTATTGAATCTCAAGTACCATTTCTTGTAACTGAACCAGTTCCTTTAGGTAATTCTGGAGGAGGAGATGAGACTGTGAGACCTGTAGAGGCTGAGAACAGTAGAAAAATTGCTCAAATTTCAAATTTATCTAATCCTTTAGTTCTAAGTGCTACTTCAATGATAAAACACAATATGGCTATTATTGATGAAGCACTTGAGCCTGAGTTTTATGAGAATCTGGAAAGTTACTCTGTTTCCTTATTGAGAAACACTCCAGATGTAGCTAACATTAATGATGAATATTTGAGAGATATTATTGCTAAACAAAATCATATAATGAACAACATTCAATTGACTCAAAAATATAATAGTTTGTTAACTGAACAGGGTTATCAAGCATTGAGGAGTGAGTTACAGAGATTTTCTGATGATTTGTTTCATTACAAAGCAAAACATGCAAAGCAAGTTGCTTTATGGAAAAATATCAAAAATGATTTGTCTAAACTGAAAGATACTGTATCTTCCTGTTTCCTTAAGCTAGAGGTAGATAAGATGAACCTGAAAAGATTTAGTGATCATTATTCATCTTTTCAAAATAAAACCCAGTTATCTTTTGCAACAATAAATGAGAGTTTATCTAGTCTTCAAAGAGTGAAAACCAGACTAACAACCATTGAAGAAAAATTGAATTCATTATTTAATAATAAAAAGAATTCTGAAACTTCTTTGAAGGAACATATGGTACAGGATGCTCTAAGTTTACCTGTTGCTAGTTCATCTAAAGAAAAATTAGATTCAGAAATGCATGTTGATACCACTCAGTTTCCATTAAAAATTGATGATTCACCAGGATCTTCAACAGAAGAATTAAACAATGAGATTACTGCAAAATTGGAGAATTTAAAGCTGCTTCTTACTCACAAACAAGCTAATACTAAGGAGGCTCCTTCAAATTAAAATAATTGGCCAAACCTTGACCAGTACCCAACATTTGATGGTGATTCTTCTTCTGATTGGCAGCAATTCATTTGCAGAATTGATAACTTAAAAAATTATTACAAACTCCCAGATGAGGAAATTTTGTCTAAGTTAATTTCTTTGTTTACCAATGTAGCCCTAATGTGGTATGAATCTGTTCTCCTGGATAGGAATGACTACTCATGGGAAGATTGGAAAAAATTAATTAAAGCACAATTTGGTGGCTCCAAGTTTAGGATGGCTCAACAAAGGCAGTATGAGGAAACTAGATATAGCTCTTCAACTGATAACCCTATTGAGTTCATAATGAAACTTGTAAAAATATTTAGGGCAATGGACCCAAATATGGAGTTTGAGTTATGAAAAACATGATCCTTTATAAATTACCAATGTCATTAAGAGACTTGATATTGGACAGGGCTGAGTTCTCCAGAGAAACTTCTTCCTTCATTAATACTTATAATGAGATCCTTCTAAACAACAAGTATGAATCCAGAAGATTCATTCCTAGAACCCCTTTGGATAAATCCTCCACTTACCAACAGAAACCTCTGGAAAAGGTTGGTAAACCTTCTGTCCCCGTTGCACCAAAAAAGTATGCAACAAACACTTGCTTCAAGTGCAACAAGCCTTGGCAGAAAGGCCATGTTTGTGACAAGAGAAAAAATCTTGTTTAAAAAACTGAAGAGCATGCTGATGACACAATAGCACAGGATGATTCTTCAAGTGATTGTGCCAGCAATATTTCATATGAATCTCAACAACAAATCTTGATGCTGGAAGAAGATATTCATTATTTAGATACTATTGATATTGATAATAATGATTTATCTACAGTTGAGGATGCTGAGATCATAAGGAACATTGAGGATAGCTCAGTTGTTATTGCCCCTCTCAAAACACCAGTCTTGATAAATGGAACCAGCATTGAAGTTGTTCTGGATTCTGGAGCTGGAGGAAGTGTAGTATCTGAAAAAGCACTTGCTTCAGTGGATCAAGACTATAAATCAAAACAGATGCCTATCATATCTTAAAATTAGAGAGGTTATGGCTCTTTTTTGTCCCCAATTGGTTAATACAAAGCCACAGTGTTTTTTAGATATAACCATGGTTTTGTAAGAGCTATTTGTGATTTTGTTGTCATGAAAAATGATAATTTAAGCAGTTGGTTTATTATAGGAAATAATATTTTACCAAATATGGCATAAAATTAGATCCTTCAAACCAATACTTCACAATGGGGATAAATGGAGAGAGAAAATTTAAGATTTCCTCCCCCAAAAAATTGTTAAAACCAGAATTGAACACATGTAACTCTGTGATTCAATATAAAGAAAGGTCTAAAAAGGAAATGCCTGCTCTTATGTCTGAAATTGACAATGCTTCTTTTGGAGAACAACTTTCTGTAGAGGATAAAGACTCCATCATTAAATTGATAAAATCTTTTCCTATGGCCTTTTCTCATGGGTCACATGAACTAGGATTAATTAAGGAAGAAATGAAACTTTCATTATCTTGTCCATTAACTGACATACCACCTAGTTTGAAGAAGAAGCCTTACCCTGGTTCTCCCACAAAGAGAAAAGATATTGAAGATAATATCCCTACCCTTTTGAAAATGAATATTATTGAAAAGGTAGTTGAGACACCTAAATATTGTGTTATCTCACCTATCCTAATTTCTTATGAGAAAGATAAAGCCAGGTTATGTGGTGATTATAGATCATTTAATACTTATGCTGTTGATGATATCTATCTATTACCTAGAATTAGCTTTATACATGCTACATTACAAGGTGCTAAATATATAAGCTGCTTGGATAGTAACAAGGGATATCACCAGGGACCTGTTGAGAAGAATTCTCAAAATTTTCTGATGATTGCTACTCATATGGGTATTTATAAGTATGTTAGGATGCCATTTGGCCCTAAAAATGCCCCTTCAGTTTTTCAAAAGGTTATGGATAACACATTCAATCAGGAGATAATTGAAGAATGGCTGATGGTTTATATTGATGATATCATTATATTCTCAAAAACATTTGAGGACCATCTCAACCACCTGTGTAAAGTGTTCCACAAAATGGATGAAATAAATATGACACTTTATTTGAAGAAATATAAATTTGGTTTTCATTCCTTAAAAGTGCTGGGTCATGTTGTTTCAGGGTTACAGATATGTGTTGACCAAAATAAAGTGGCAGCCATACAGCAGGTGAAGGCTCCTACCACGCTTAGAGAGCTCCAGAGTTTTTTGAGAATTTGTGGATACTATAGACAGTATATTAAAAATTACCAAGTCATAGCTTTACCCCTTACCCAACTGACTAGAAAGGATGTCGCTTTTGTCTGGAATAGTGAAAGACAGAGAGCTTTGACACTATGAAACACTGTTTGATGTCAGCACCAATTCTTGCTTTACCTGACTTTAAAATATTATTTGTTTTGTACACTGATGCCAGTTTTATCGGTCTTGGTGCTGCCCTCCATCAAAAAAAAGTGATGAATGATAAAGTATCAGAAGTAGTAATTTGTTATATTTCAAGAACCTTGAGAAATAGTGAATTGAAATATGATGCCACTCAGCTTGAATGTTTAGCTGTAGTGTGGGCTCTAGAAAAGCTACATTATTACCTAGATGACCAGAAATTTGAACTTATTACTGAATTCAGTGCAGTTAAATCCCTTTTAAACTTGAAAACACCTAACAGACATATGTTTAGATGGCAGTTAGCTGTTCAGGAATACAGAGGGAGAATGTCAATTATTCATAGGGCTGGTATTGTTCACTCAAATGTTGATCTGTTATCAAGGTTATCTTTACCAAATGATGACTCTAACCCTGCTTATGATTCTGGAGATGAACTTATTCATATTCATGTGATATATGTGGTTGATATGGAGGAAGAGCAATTAAAGCTTATTCTGGATTTATATGATAAGGAAACTGACTTAAAAAAGTTATGCACCATATTAAATGATACAAAGAATGCTTCAATACAATCATTAATTAAAACCCTTCCAACAAAGTACCAGAAGGCTTTGGAGAAAGGAAAATTTTCAATTGATGAAGGATATCTATATTATAGAAGAAAGTTGAGTAATTTCATTGTCATTCCTCCTTCTATGAAAGAAATCATCTTGAAAATTTATCATGATGACATATTAGCTGGACATTTTGATCTTGAAAAAACAATGATCAGAATTATAACACTGCTTGGTGGGTTAATATGTCTGAATACACCAAATTATATGTTGAATCTTATGATTATTACCAAAAATCAATAAGACTGACTGGTAAGAGAGCTTGATTAATGCAACATATTGAGCCTCCTGATTCACCGTGGCAGATAATAAACATGGATTGTGTAGCAGGATTACCTATTTCTGGAAAACACAGTTATAACTCTTGTTGGGTTATTGTGGACAGATTCACCAAAATATGTAAATTTATCCCTACTCACAAGGATGTTTCCACTAAGGAATTAGCTTTCATATGGTGGTCTCATATGTTTAATACTGCTGGTTTTCTTAAAGCCTTAATCTCTGACAGAGACCCTAAATTTACTTCTGAATTTTGGATGTCTCTGATGGATGTTTGTGGTTTTGATCTGAAACTATCTACTCCCCATCACCCTCAGACTGATGGATTAGCTGAAAGAATGATTTAGACTTTAGAGGACATGATAAGAAGGAACTGTGCCTTTGGCCTTGAGTATAAAGACAATTACAGATTCACTCATGATTGGGTTACCTTACTTACTGGGTAGGAATTTTCTTATAATAGCACTGTTCATTCTGTTACTCAATGAAAGCCTTTTTGAGCTCTGGCTTGGATATGTTCCAAATACTCCTGCCCAAATTCTCAATGATAAAATACCTAAATTGGATTTACATCCTGGTGTAAAATCTTTTCTTCAAATGCAACAACTTTGCAGAAGTCATGCTCAAAAATGTATTGAAAAATAATTTGAATATGAGAAGAAGAGATGGGACAAATCCCATAAAGAATACACTTTTAAAAAGGGTGAAGAGGTGTTTATTTCTACAGTCCACTTCAATTTACAAAGTAATAAGAAATTAAAAGACCCATTTTTTAGTCCATTTGATGTAAGAAGAATGGTTGGTGATAATGCAGTTGAAGTTATTTTGTATTCTCCATATGACAGAAAACATCCTTTTTTTCCAATATCTCTTTTGAAACCTTACACATCCAAGAGTGTTTATTTCCCAAAAGGAGTGGAAGACCAAAAAAGACCCCTAATGAAATCACTGAGACAGCAGAAATTGATAAGATTCTAAATTACAGAATAGTTACTGCTGAAAAAGGTACAGAATACTTATTGAGATTCAAGAATAAATCTTCTGAAAATGATTCTTTGACACCTGGGAAGGAAATATCTAATATTCCCACTCTGCTAAAAAAATATAAAAAGAAAAAATCATAGCATTTTTTTTATTGTTTTTTTAGAGTGAGGGAGTATTGGCCAGAGGTCTAGAAGAAGGAGGAGGAGAAGAGGAAAAAGGGACAGCAGGAGGGGAAACTATAAGATATTATAAATATAAGTAATAAAAATATAATATTTTTAGTTTGAGAAGAGAGGACGACGAGAGAGGATGAAGAGTTAAAATGTAATATATTATAATTTATAGTTATATTCAATGCGCGGCAGTCAATGATAGTATTATTAGACTTAAAGAAACCTATAGTTATATATATAGTATTTAAATTAGATATGTAGAACTAATAAAAATAATAAATAAAGTAGTATATTAAAATGATGTTTAAGTGAGTGTATAATAAGTAATGAGCTACCAGAGAGGTTTTCAAAGCTCTTTTATAGGCAAGAGGACCTTCTGGAGGGTTCCAATAGTACTGAAAAAAGGTAAAATAAAGTGAAAGAAATAATTAAAAACATGTAATTAAAAACAATAAAAATAAACCTGTGATTAAGCAAATATCTTTTCCCATCAGAAATTCCTAAAAAAGAATAGAATTAATATAGCAAATAACTACGTTAATATGGAAAATGAGAGCTATGAGAAAGAATTCTAAAGAGGGAATACAAATAGCTAAAAAGGTATAATTAAAATAAAAGGAATTATTTTTACTCTTTTAAATAATCTTAATTCAGTATAAGATGTGTTAATTTAACTATTTCAAGTAATTTAATTATTAAATTAATTGAAACAACTAATTAATTTAATAAAGAAACATATGTAGCATGCATATGTCTATTAGGTGTTTTCAGGTTTAAGAGGGAATTTACAGCACTACAGTCAGTTACCAATTCAAACTTTTGGTCATCTAGATAGTAATGAAGTTTCTCATGAGCCCAAACAGCTTCCAAGCACTCTAATTGAGTGGCACCATATTTCAATTCACAATTTCTCAAGGTTCTTGAAATATAACAAATTACAACTTCTGAGGATTTATCATTAATAATTTGTTTCTGGTGTAAGGCAGCACCCAGACCAACAAAGCTAGCATCTGTATACAGGAAAAATGGTTTGTTAAAATCTGGAATAGCTAAGATAGGGGCTGTCATTAAGCAACTTTTTAAAATATCTAAATCTTTTTGACAGTCACTATTCCAGATGAATGCAACATCTTTCCTAGTGAGTTTGGTAAGAGGTAAGGCTATGACCTGATAAATTTAAATATATTTCCTGTAATAGTCACACATACCCAAAAAACTTTGTATTTCTCTTACAGAAGTTGGTGCTTTCACATTTTGAATTGCAGCAACTTTGTTTTGGTCTACACAAATTTGTAGGCCTGACACAACATGGCCAAGGACTTTCTAAGATTGAAAACCAAATTTACACTTTTTCAAGGACAAGGTCATATTTATTTCTTCCATTTTTTGAAAAACTCTATTCAAGTGAACCATATGTTCATCAAATGTTTTAGAAAAAATTATGATATCATCAATTTACACCATGAGCCATCCTTCAATGATTTCCTGATGGAAAGTGTTATCCATGACTTTTTGGAAAACTGAAGGGGAATTTTTGGGGCCAAATGGAATTCTAATATACTTATATATTCCCATATTAGTAGCAATAAGCAAAAAATTCTGAGAATTTTTCTCAACTGGAACTTGATGATACCCTTTGTTAACATCCAGACAACTAATAAATTTTGCACCTTGCAAGGTAGTATGAATTGAATTAATTCTGGGTAAAGGATAAATATCGTCAACAGTATAAGTGTTTAATGCTCTGTAATCTCCACATAATCTGGCCTTATCTTTTTCATAAGATATTAAGACTGGGGAGATGACACAATATTTGGGGGTGACATCCACTTTCTCTATGATATTCATTTTTAATAATGTGGTAATATTATCTTCAATATCCTTTCTTTTTTTTGGAGAAGCAGGATATGGTTTTTTCTTAAGACTAGGAGGAATATCACTCAAGTTACAGGATAAGTTAATCTTCATTTCTTCCTGAACACTTCCTAAGACATTAGAACCATGAGCAAAAGCCATAGGGAAAGAAGTAATTGAGGCAATAATAGAATCTTTTTCTTCACTAGTTAAATGATCACCAAAAGAAGCAGTATTTATTTCAATTTTTAGTCTGACTTTACACTGAATCAGTAAGTTACAAGACTTTAACAGATGCCCAGAAGGTTTTCTAGGGGAGAAAATTTTGAATTTTCTTTTGCCATTCAATCCCAAGGTGAAGAAATTATTTGCTGGGTCAGATTTCACACCAAAAATGGTCAAAATATTATTGCCCATAATAAACCAATTGCTTAAATTATCATTTTTCATGACAACAAACTCACAAATAGCTCTGACAAAACCACCATTATATTTGAAGAATACAGAGGTTTTATATTTGCCAATAGGAATTAAGGGAGAACCATACCCTTTCCATTTTTCAGAAGTTATAGGTAATAATTTACTCAAATATTCCTTATCTACTGAAGCTAAAGCTTTTTCAGACACTACACTTCCTCCAGCACCAGAATCAGGAACTACATCAACATTTTTACCATTAATGATAACAGGTGCCTTCAAAGGGGATATGGCTATAGGATTGTTAGTAATATCTTTAATTATCCCAGAATTTTCTACTGAAGATAATTCCAATAAACATTCTTCAGATATATTATCTAAAAATGGACATCCTGTTCCAAAATTAAAACATCTTTACAGGATTCATTGTCATAGGAGATATTACTTTCACAGTCACTAGAAGAATTATTGACCTCCATTTCAGCCTCATCAGTGTCCTCATTGTGTTCAACAAGATTAATTTTCTTGTCACAAACATGACCCTTTTGCCATGGTTTGTTATATTTATAACAAGTATTTGTTGCATATTTTTTAGGTGCAACTGGGGCAGAGGGTCTACCAGATTTTTCCGGGGGCTTTGTAGAGGTTTTATTCTGATCATTATAAGGCTTACCAAGGTAATTCTTAGGTTCATATCTATGGTTGAGTAGTACCTCTTTACAAATATTAATTAAAGAAGAATGGTCCCTCACATGCTCAGTTCTAGTTACAATTAAATCTCTAATAGAATTTGGCAATATATACAAGATTTTATCCCTCAAAATATCATAATCCATCTTTGAATCAACTGCTCTTAGGATTTTTGTTACTTTCATAAGAAAAACAATGGGTTTTTCAACAGAGGAGGATACATATCTAGTATTCTCATTAAGTCTTTTCTGAGCCAACCTGAATTTTGAACCACCAAATTGATTCTCAATTAAGGATTTCCACTCATTCCATGTATAATGGTTATTATCTAATAGAACAGATTCATACCACAACAAGGCTACATTTGAAAATAATGAAATTATCTTAGAAACAATTTCCTCATCAGGTAGTTTATAAGATCTTTTTAAATTAACAATCCTTTGTATACAGTGTTGCCAATCAGATGAAGAATCACCATCAAAGGTAGGATATTGATCCAACTTAGGCCAATTTTTCTGGCTACTGGGATGTTCCATCCTATGGTTTGAGATATTCAAGGTTATCAGTTCTTGAAGCCTTGAAAGGTCTTCAGATATTTCATTATTCAAAGAGGCAGCTGGCTCATGGTGAGAATTAAATTATTTCCGTTTGATGCAATAGATTTTTCAGAATGAATTTCAGCTGGTAAAATTGGTACATTACAAGGGAGAGAAGAACTACTCTGTTCAGACTGTTTATTATTATGATTAACAGCAGTATGAGCAATATTTTTTAATTCATGATAATGAGTAACCTGGAAAGCTTGTAATGCAGAAAATAATTTCTCAAGGTCAGATAATATATTTCTCAAATCAGGGATATAAGATAGTTGATCATTAATCCTAGAAATAGATAAAACATTTCTTTCCTCATCTAGAGAGCATTTATTACTTAAATTCTGAGAATCAATTTTCAATTTTCTTAATTCACTGTGCGAAAGCATATTGTCATTCTTTAAAGAAGTATTTTCATCTTTTAGATTATCAACATTTTTGCATAGGTGAATATATTTATCTGAAAGTGATCTGTGGTCAGCTTTAATAGACTTTTGTTGAGCCAGGACATTATTTAATGTGTCTTTCAATTTGAAATAAGCAGTGTCTTGAACAGAAGAACTCACTTTGCAATATAAATGCAAATTATTTAATCTATCACTCTCATGTTTTAACAAATCTCTCAAATGTTTATCTTTCACAACATTAAAATCAAGGGTATCTTTCAATATTTTTTCAGCAGTTTTCTCAAGTAAAGTGTAAACTTCAGGGGAAACAGAATCATTCTTGATTGCAAGAGAAGGGTTAATTAAAAAAGTAGAAGTCAAATGTAAAGGTTCATCAAATGATAATTTGCTAATTACATCAATGGGGCTACTTATTAAAGAAAGTTGTTTCTTCAAGGCTTTAACTGTTCTTTCAGGGTCCACATTATTACCTGAATAAGATTTGTTATTATATATACCAATGTGCCTATAAAAAAATTACTTACCATGGCAAGGGAGGAAACTTCCCCTGTGCTTTCTTTCTTCTGCCCCCCTGATAAGGATGGTGCTGAAGAGATGGATTTTAGTTTGGTGTCCTGGATGGGCCAGGGTGTTGAGCTGATTGTTGTACATTCTGTTGGTAGTGGGTCATCAAGTAATCCCATTTACATTGTTCGACTTGCAGAATGCCTTGATTTTTGTTGAGGGAGCTGGTTGCTTGATTGGGCTGAGGTTGAGGCGGAGGTTGGGAAGCTGGTAAATGAGGAGGTTGACCCTGTTTGGGATTTAAAAGCTCCTGCATCTGCTTCCAGAGTGTGTCTACCTTTGCCTTGTACTTCATACCTTCTTCTCTCAGCTCCTTTCTATGTCTTCACAGATTTTTTACCTGCTGTGTTAGAGGAATCTTTTTTATTTTTATACCTCTGAGTGGATTGTCCTGATTTACTTGAGGTTTTACTTCTTCAGAGTTGTTAGGTGAGAGGGGTTCTCCACTTCTCCTGACATTTCCACGTCCTGAAGGTTTTTTGTCAGCTGAATTAGTTTTGTAAGTTACTTTAGAAGAACCTACAGATTCAGTGTCAACATTCACTTCAGTCTCATCCACATGTAAGTTATCCATGCTTTTAGCCAAACTACTTGAAACTTAAACTGTAAAAAGGAGAATCAAAATTAAACAATGATTAAATTTGTTATTTCAAAATAAAATATAATCAATTGGATTTAAAATTTTTTTTATTAAAAATCAATTAATTATAAAAAAAATGTAATACAAATAAATGAAATTACAATGTTTATTAAGAATTAACAATAATTAAAATGGGACCAACCAATAAAGGTTTAAGAAGTCAACCAAAATAATTAATACCAAAATTAATATAATGCTAAAATTGGGACTAAGTACTGAGTACTATTATGGTCAACCAATATACAAAAAATAATAATAAAATTAATTTAATAATTTATTAAATATTAATTGTCTTCTAGGACTAAGAGTTTTACTCTATTATGGTCAACTAGGAAAAAAAAATTAATATAATGAAAACTTACACTCAGTGAGTCAGTAATTGTCAGCCAGGCTACTAGACTTACCAAGTGAAATAAGTAATTATTTACTGGATGAAGCCGCACCTTATCATCTTTAATTATTATTTAATTATCATTTAGTTACATTAAAATTAGTTATAAATTAACTAGTTACAGAATGTTAAAAGTAAATTAATTAATTAAATAAATAAATAAAATTATAATTATAATTTTGTCCCTTATATTTTTCTCTAACACCGTGCTCAAATGACAGGTTGGGAAAAATAAAACTTTATATTTAAAAAATAAAATACAAAGATAAAATAAGATTTAAATATTCAAATAATATTAAATATATACAAAAAAATCAAATTTCTTATTTGGGATTGACATTTACAGTAAATATTAAAAATATTGATGTATTTCTGACATACTCTGTAAATACATCTTTTTGACGCCTTCTTTTTGGAATAACTTTATTATTTGAAATACTCTTTCTGGAATGTTCTTTTTCTCTCTCTTTTCCTACTGTTTTTAGAATTTGATTTCCTTGCTTTGTCTCTCCTTTTCCTATAAAAGGCCTCTCCTTTTGTTGTCTTTTGATCATTCTATCTTACCAAACCATTTTATTACAACAATAACCAATAAAACTTATTCTTATACTCTATATCATTAGTATTTACAATAGCGTAATTCTAATTTATAAATTATATTAATATTTTAATCCTACCTTTTTTTATTGAGTAAAACAATCATCTTTGAATTAAGAAATACGTACAAATTTGTTGAGAATCCATTTAAACCTTATAAATCCTCGTAGAACTTCGTACCAAAACTTCTAGACTAAAAGCGTACCTTGACAATTGGGAACCTTTACAAAATATCGACGGCGCAACGTTACTTGAGGCGTAATCGAGGGGACCATCGGCGTACAAGCACCTGTAAAGGACGAGTGGAGGCGAGAAAAACGACGAACGTCATACGTCACGTGATAAAAGTTTTTTCTGCAAACGGGAATCAAACCGCGCTCCAAAACTTAAGTTCATATACTGACTAAAGATCGTATATATAGTGGTAATTATTGTGATTACTATTTGTGGGTTACTCTTCACTCTTCATTTGCTACGTATTTCCTTTTACTCAGCACTCTGTAAGTGGAATTAATTTGCTCATTTTTCAGGGGGAGGTGTCTGGTAATTGGAATTTATTTTTATTATTATATTTTTTTTTTATTTTTCCTGGTTGACCATAATAGAGCAATAACTGTTCTTAGTCCCAGAGGTAATAAAATAATTATATATTAATATTAATTATTATCATTTTTCAGTTGACAATTGTCCTGATTAATTTGAATTTTAATTGTTCCAGTTGACAAACTGTCCTGACAATAATATTTTTTATTAAATAAAATAATTATTATAATTTTTCAGTTTACATTTGTCCTGATTAATTAATTGTTCCAGTTGACAAATTGTCCTGACAATTATATTTTTTTTAAATAAATAATTAACATTTCATTACTTCAGTTGACTTTGAGTCCTGGTAATCCAATAAATCTTTTTAAGAAATAAAATTCATATTTAAATTACTTCAGTTGACATTAAGTCCTGGTAGTTAGGTAATCAGTTAAAATAATTTTATTAATAAAGATTCATATTTTGATTATTTCAGTTGACAATAAATCCTGGTAATAAATTAGTTGATTTAAATCCTAAAAATAAAAATTAATAGAAATTCTAATTTATTTCTACAGTTGATTGCATTATCCTGGTTTTAAATTTTTTTTATTAATTTTATTTAAGTTGATTTTTATCCTAAAAAGATTTTTTTTATTATTTTTATTTTATTTTTTCGGTTAAATAAAAATTAAAAATAAAGACTAATTAATTTTTTGTCTCTTTTCCTTCATTTCAGTAGAATCTTAGGATGACTGATCAAAGTGGCTTTGCTGCACGTGAAGAAGAACTAGACTTAATTGATTATGATGAGCCTACTTCTGTAAGTTCTCCTTTCACAAGAAGAATTTCTCAAACTAATAAATCCTTGCCCCAAACAGGATGTGGAAATGGAAGAAGTAGAAATCATAGTGGACAATACTCAGGATCAGAAACCCAGGACAAACCCACCAGAAGAGCTTCCAAGAGGCTTCAAGATAAAAAAGATGCCGTTGTCCCAGCAGATAAAGAATCTGTCAACCCACATAAAGGAGTTAAAGACAGACAGCTTAAAACTAAAGGTAAGGGTAGATGCCTTGGAAGAATGGGAGAAAAGAACAAATACTTCTCTCCAAGAGAAAAGGAAACCTCTTCCTCCCAGGGATCAACAACAATTGGCTCCCCAATCCCAAGAGATGGTAGAAGTGTCCAAGTGGCAGTGGGACTGGCTCAACACACAGTGGGACTACTTAGCTCAAAATCAGCATCAATTACCTCAGGTAGGTCCATCAAGGCCCAACCAGGCAAACCTCACTCCTCCCCACCCTTATCAAGGAGGCAAAAGAAGAAGGAAGCCCAATATGGTGATACCCAGCAAACCCTGGTACGTCCTTCTATTGATTCTCAAGTGCCTTTTCTTGTGGCTGACTCTGTTCCTTCAGGTAAATCTGGAAGGTAGGATGAAACCTTGAGACCTATAGAGGCTGGGAATAGTAGAAAGTTATCTCATGTATCAAATCCATTACTTTTAATTGCTACCTCAATGATTAATCCTGATATGGCTGTGATTAATGAAACTCTTGACCCTGAGTTCTATGAGAGTCTGGAAAGTTACTCAGTTTCCTTATTGAGAAACACTCCAGATGTAGCAAGAATTAATGATGAGCACTTGAGAGATATTATTGCCAAGCAAAATCATATAATGAACAATATGCAATTGACTCAAAGATATAATAGTTTGTTAACTGATCAGGGTTATCAAGCATTAAAAAGTGAAGCACAGAGAGTCTCTGATGAATTGTCCCATTACAAAGCAACCCATGAAAAGAAAGTTGCTTTATGGCAAAATATAAAAAATGATTTTTCTAAACTAAAAGATACTGTATCTGCCTGTTGCCAGGAGGTAGAAATAGATAAGATAAATCTGAAAAGATTGAGTGACCATTTATCATCTTTTCAACATAAAAATCAATTATCTTTTGCAACTATCAATGAAAGTTTATCTAGTCTTCCAAGAATGAAAACAAGACTAACAACCATTGAAGAAACATTGAACTCATTGTTAAATGACCAAAAATATTCTGACATTTCTGTGAAGGAACATATAGTGCAGGATGCTCAACCAGTACCTGTGGCTAGTTCATCTAAAATAAAAATTGATCCAGAATTACCTGTTGATAACACTGAGTTTCCATCAAAAACTGATGATGCACCAGGATCTGCAACAGAATTAAACAATGAGATTTCAGCACAATTAGAGAAATTACAGCTGCTTCTTACTCAGAAACAAGCTAGTACTAAGGAGACTCCCTCAAATCAAAAGAATTGGCCAAAACTTGACCAGTACCCAACATTTGATGGTGATTCTTCCTCTGATTGACAACAATTTATTTGCAGAATTGATAATTTAAAAAATTCTTACAAACTCCCAGATGAGGAAATTGTGTCCAAATTAATTTCTTTGTTCACTAATGTTTCCCTGATGTGGTATGAATCTGTTCTCCTGGATGGGAATGACTACTCATGGGAGGATTGGAAGAAATTAATTAAATACAATTTGGTGGCTCCAAGTTCAGAATGGCTCAACAAAGGCAGTATGAGGAAACTAGATATAGCTCTTCTACTGATAAACCTATTGAGTTTTTAATGAAACTTGTAAAAATCTTAAGGGCAATGGACCCAAATATGGAGTTTGATTTATGGCAGGACAGGATCCTCTATAAATTACCAATGTCTCTGAGAGACTTGATTGTGGCTAGGACTGAGTTCTCCAAAGAACCCTCTTCTTTAATTAATACTTGAAATGAGATACTTCTAAACAATAAGTATGATTCAAGAAGATTCATTCCTAGGACCCCTTTGGAGAAACCCTCCACTTACCAACAAAAACCTCTGGAAAAGGTTGGTAAACCTTCTGCCCCTATTGCACCAAAGAAGTATGCAACAAACACTTGCTTCAAGTGCAAAAAGCCTTGGCAGAAAGGCCATGCTTGTGACAAGAAGATAAATCTTGTGGAACAAACAGAGGAGCATGCTGATGACACAGTGGCACTGGATGATACATCAAGTGATTGTGCCAGCAATATTTCATATGAATCTCAACAAGAAATCTTGATGCTGGAAGAAGATATTCATTATTTAAATACTATTGACATTGATAATAATGATTTATCTACAGTTGAGGATGCTGAGATCATAAAGAACATTGAGGATAACTCAATTGTTATTGCCCCTCTTAAGGCACCAGTCTTGATTAATGGAACCAGCATTGAAGTTGTTCTGGATTCTGGAGCTGGAGGAAGTGTAGTATCTGAAAGAGCACTTGCCTCAGTAGATCAAGACTATAAATCTAAACTGTTGCCTATCATTTCTGAAAATTGGAGAGGGTATGGCTCTGTTTTGTTCCCAATTGGTAAATACAAAGCCACAGTGTTTTTTAAATATAACCATGGTTTTGTAAGAGCTATTTGTGATTTTGTTGTCATGAAAAATGATAACTTGAGCAATTGGTTTATTGTAGGGAATGATATTTCAACCAAGTATGGCATAAAATTGGATCCTTCAAACCAATGTTTCACAATGGGGTTGAATGGGAAGAGAAAATTTAAAATTTCCTCCCCTAAAAAATTATTAAAACCAGAATTGAACACATGTAACTCTGTGGTTCAATATAAAGGAAGATCTACAAAGGAAATGCATGCCCTTATGTCTGAAATTGACAATGCCTCTTTTGGAGAACAACTTTCTGGTGAGGATAAAGATTCCATCATTAACTTGATAAAATCTTTTCCTATGGCCTTTGCTCATGGGTCACATGAACTGGGATTAGTTAAGGAGGAAATGAAACTTTCATTGTCTTGCCCATTAACTGATATACCACCTAGTTTAAAAAAGAAGCCTTATCCTGCTTCTCCCACAAAGAGAAAAGATATTGAAGATAATATCTCTACCCTTTTAAAAATGAATATTATTGAAAAGGTAGTTGAAACACCTAAATATTGTGTTATCTCACCTGTCCTAATTTCTTATGAAAAAGATAAAGCCAGGTTATGTGGTGATTATAGAGCACTAAATACTTATACTGTTGATGATATCTATCCTTTACCTAGAATCAGCTCTATACATGCTACTTTACAGGGTGCTAAATATATCAGCTGTTTGGATGGTAATAAGGGATATCACCAGGTACCTGTTGAGAAAAATTCTCAGAACTTTCTGATGATTTCCACTCATATGGGTATTTATAAGTATATTAGGATGCCATTTGGCCCTAAAAATGCCCCTTCAGCTTTTCAAAAAGTAATGGATAACACATTCCATCAAGAGATAATTGAAGGTTGGGTGATGGTTTATATTGATGATATCATTATATTCTCAAAAACATTTGAGGACCATCTTAAACACCTGTGTAAAGTATTCCAGAAAATGGATGAAATAAATATGACACTTGCTTTGAAGAAATGTTAATTTGGTTTCCATTCTTTAAAAGTTCTTGGTCATGTTGTTTCAGGCTTACAGATATGTGTTGACCAGAACAAAGTGGCAGCCATACAACAGGTGAAAGCTCCTACAACAGTGAGAGAGCTCCAAAGTTTTTTGGGAATGTGTGGATACTATAGACAGTATATTAAAAATTACCAAGTCATAGCTTTACCCCTTACCCAATTAACTAGAAAGGATGTTGCTTTTGTCTGGAATAGTGAAAGACAAAGAGCCTTTGACACTATGAAACACTGTTTGATGTCAGCACCAATTCTTGCTTTACCTGACTTTGATCAACCATTTGTTTTGTACACTGATGCCAGTTTTATTGGTCTTGGTGCTTCCCTCCATTAAAAACAAGTGATGAATGATAAGGTATCAGAAGTAGTAATTTGTTATATTTCAAGAACCTTGAGAAATAGTGAATTGAAATATGGTGCTACTCAATTAGAGTGTTTAGCTGTAGTATGGGCTCTAGAAAAGCTACATTATTACCTAGATGACCATAAATTTGAACTTGTCACTGACTTCAGTGCAGTTAAATCCCTTTTAAACTTGAAAACACCTAATAGACATATGTTTAGATGGCAGCTGGCTGTTCAAGAATACAGAGGGAGAATGACAATTATTCACAGAGCTGGTATTGGTCACTCAAATGTAGATATGTTATCAAGGTTACCCTTACCAAATGATGACTCAAATCCTGCTTATGATCCTGAGGATGAAATTATCCATATCCATGGGATATATGTGGTTGATATGGAAGATGAGCTATTACAGCTTATTCTGGAATCATATGATAAGGACACTGACTTGAAAAAGTTATGCACCATATTAAATGATCCAAAGAATGCTTCAATACAAGCATTAATTAAAACCCTTCCACCAAAGTACCAAAAAGGTTTGGAAAAAGGAAAATTTTCAATTGATGAAGGATATCTATATTATAGAAGAAAGTTGAGTAATGTTATTGTTATTCCTCCTTCTATGAAAGAAATCATCTTGAAAATATGTCATGATGACATAATAGCTGGACATTTTGATCTTGACAAAACAATGATCAGAATTAAGAACACTGCTTGGTGGGCTAATATGTCTGAGGACACAAAATTATATGTTGAATTCTGTGATTCATGCCAAAAATCAAAAAGATTAACTGGTAAAAGAGCAGGATTAATGCAACATATTGAACCTCCTGATGCTCCATGGCAAATAATAAACATGGATTTTGTAACAGGATTACCTATTGCTGGTAAAGACAGTTATAACTCTTGTTGGGTTATTGTGGACAGATTCACAAAAATGTGTAAATTTATCCCTACCCACAAGGATGTTTCCACTAAAGAATTAGCTTTCATATGGTGGTCTCATATGTTTAATACTGCTGGTTTTCCTAAAGCCATAATCTCTGACAGAGACCCTAAATTTACTTCTGAATTTTGGATGTCTCTGATGGATGTTTGTGGTTGTGATCTGAAAATTTCTACTGCCCATCACCCTCAGACTGATGGTTTAGCTGAAAGAATGATTCAGACTTTAGAGGACATGATAAGAAGATATTGTGCCTTTGGCCTTGAGTATAAAGATAATGACAGATTCACTCATGATTGGGTTACCTTACTTCCTGGGTTAGAATTTGCTTATAATAGCACTATTCATTCTGTTACTCAAAGAAAGCCTTTTGAGCTCTGGCTTGGATATGTTCCTAATAATCCTGCCCAAATTCTCAATAACAAAATACCTAAATTGGATATACATCCTGGTGTAAAATCTTTTCTTCAAATGCAACAACTATGCAGAAATCATGCTCAAAAATGTATTAAAAAATCATTTGAATATGAGAAGAAAAGATGGGACAAATCCCATAAAGAATACACTTTTAAAAAGGGTGATGAAGTGTTGATTTCTACAGTCCACTTCAACTTACAAGGTAATAACAAATTAAAAGATCCATTTGTTGGTCCTTTTGTTGTCAGAAGAATGATTGGAGATAATGCAGTTGAAGTTATTCTGTATTCCCCATATGACAGAAAACATCCTGTTTTTACAATATCTCTTTTAAAACCTCACACATCCAATAGTGATTTATTTCCAAAAAGGAGGGGTAGACCAAAGAAAACCCCAAATGAAATCACTGAGACAGCAGAAATTGAAAAAATATTAAATGACAGAATAGTCACTGCTGAGAAAGGTACAGAATACTTATTGAGATTCAAGAATAAATCATCTGAATATGATTCTTGGATACCTGGGAAGGAGATATCTAATCTTCCTACTCTACTAAAAAAGTACAAGAAGAAAAAATCATAGCATTTATTATTATTATTTTTTTTTAGAGTGACGGAGTGTCAGCCAGGCTACTAGACTTACCCAGTGAAATAAGTAATTATTTACTGGATGAAGCCGCACCTTATCATCTTTAATTATTATTTAATTATAATTTAGTTACATTAAAATTAGTTATAAATTAACTAGTTACAGAATGTTAAAATTAAATTAATTAATTAAATAAATATGTAAAATTATAATTATAATTTTGTCACTTATATTTTTCTCTAACACTGTGCTCAATTGACAGGTTGGGAAAAATAAAACTTTATATTTAAAAAATAAAATACAAAGATAAAATAAGATTTAAATATTCAAATAATATTAAATATATACAAAAAAATCAAATTTCTTATTTGGGATTGACATTTACAGTAAATATTAAAAATATTGATGTATTTCTGACATACTCTGTAAATACATCTTTTTGACGCCTTCTTTTTGGAATAACTTTATTATTTGAAATACTCTTTCTGGAATGTTCTTTTTCTCTCTCTTTTCCTACTGTTTTTAGAATTTGATTTCCGTGCTTTGTCTCTCCTTTGCCTATAAAAGGCCTCTCCTTTTGTTGTCTTTTGATCATTCTATCTTACCAAACCATTTTATTACAACAATAACCAATAAAACTTATTCTTATACTCTATATCATTAGTATTTACAATAGCGTAATTCTAATTTATAAATTATATTAATATTTTAATCCTACCTCTTTTTATTGAGTAAAACAATCATCTTTGAATTAAGAAATATGTACAAATTTGTTGAGAATCAATTTAAACCTTATAAATCCTCGTAGAACTTCGTACCAAAACTTCTAGACTAAAAGTGTACCTTGACAGTAATTAAGGCACAAACACTGTTATTTCAGTAAAAATATAGTACTATGAGTGTGAGGTGCAAAGGTGAACTTACTATAGTGATTGTAAAATCACTTCAAAATAATATATAATTTAATTTAATATAAACCTTAACTATCAAACCCAAGTTCAAAACACGGTCGCAGCAAAAAGTTTACTTTTTGGCTTGGGTGGTCCATGCGCTTTGTTGTTCATCGCAAGTTTTCGTCGTTGTCGTTTGAAAAGGACCTCAATTATCGGCCGGTTGTCTAGAAGAAGGAGGAGGAGGGGAAACTATAAGATATTATAAATATGAGTAATAAAAATATAATATTTGTACTTTGAGAAGAGACGACAACAAGAGAGTGTGAAGAGTTGACAAAATTGTAAATAATTATTTAAATTGTAATATATTATAATTTATAGTTATATTCAATGCGCAGCAGTCAATGATAGTATTATTAGACTTAAAGAAACCTATAGTTATTTATATAGTATTTAAATTAGATATGTAGAACTAATAAAAATAATAAATAAAGTAGTATATTAAAATGATGTTTAAGTGAGTGTATAATAAGTAATGAGCTACCAGAGAGGTTTCCAAAGCTCTTTTATAGGCAAGAGGACCTTCTGGAGCGTTCCAATAGTACTTACAAAAAGGTAAAATAATTTGAAAAAAATAATTAAAAACATGTAATTAAAAACAATAAAAATAAACCCATGATTACGCAAATATCTTTTCCCATCAGAAATTCCTAAAAAAGAATAGAATTAATATAGCAAATAACTACGTGAATATGGAAAATGAGAACTATGAGAAAGAATTCTAAAGAGGGAATACAAATAGCTAAAAAGGTATAATTAAAATAAAAGGAATTATTTTTACTCTTTTAAATAATCTTAATTCAGTATAAGATGTGTTAATTTAACTATTTCAAGTAATTTAATTATTAAATTAATTGAAACAACTAATTAATTTAATAAAGAAACATATGTAACATGAGAAATTAAATTTAATCATATTAAATAAATTTTTTTAATTAATTTAGTAATTTTAGTGACACAATTAAGGGTCAAGGAAGCGCCCAATATTTATGGATAGTATTATATGATTCAGTTGTATTTAGTTTATATAAATTTTATTATTAAAATTATAATTACAGTGTAAGTTAAATTTACCCTTATAATACTATTTTAATTTATTTATTAATAAATACAAAGTGCGCCATGATATTATAGAATATAATATTTGTTCATGTAATAAAATTTATTTAATAATAAAATTAAGTATAGTAATTATTTTATTTATTCATAAAATATTTATAATTTTATTTTAATAATTTTTTGTAATTATATAATGTTATTCCTTAATATGATTGCAGTAATTTATTGTATAAATTACTGGACTCCTGAGATAGCCTGGCTGACAGGGAGTGTCAGCCAGGCTGCTAGACGTACCCATTAAAATAATTAATTATTTACTGGAGGAAGCCCCACTTTATTACTTTAATTATTAAATTATAATATAGTTGCACTAAAATTACCTATAATAAATTAACTAATTTCAGAATGGTAAAATTAAATGAATAGATAAAATTAAATATAAAATTTCACTTATATTTTTATTCTCTAACACCTTGCTCATTGACAGGTTAGAAGAAATAAATTTTTATATTAAAAAATAAATTATAAATTAAAATAAAATTATAATATTCAAGATGAAAATAAATATATACAAAAAATTCAAATTTCTTATTTAGAATTGACTTCTACAGTAAATGTTAAATAAATTTATGTATTTCTGACATATTCTGTAAATACATCTTTTTGACGCCTCCTTTTTAGAACAACGTTATTATTTGAAAATACTCCTTCTGGAATATTCATTTCTCTTTCTCTCATACTACTGGTTTTAGAATTTCATTTCCGTGCTTTGTCCCTCATTTGCCTATATAAGGCCTCTCTTTTGGTTTTTTTTGATTCATTCATTACTTACTTATTTTATTACACCTATTTACAATCCCTTTATTACTATTTATTATTGCCTTAGTATTTACATTAAATGTAATTCTAATCCATTAATCATAATAATAATACAACTCTTTACCTCTTATTATTGAGTAACTAATCTTTAAGATAGGAAAATACATACCTGAGTTTGAATCCCTTAATAACTGTTTTTAACGCCATTGGACCTCCCTATAAAACCTTCTAGACTTGAAAGACCCCTTGAAAGAAAGGTAGGTGAAAATATAATGAGGGAAAATTGAATATGAAGCAATTGAAATGCATAAATAATCCATTATTGATGTGCATTAATGACATGAAAATAGAACAATTGAAATAGTCAAAACAGAGGGCTAAAATTCTAAAGTCTATATCTCTGCAACCACAAGTTGTAGGGAAAAATCAAAAACTCAGCTGGAAAAAGGCAATGATTTAAAAAATGAAAAGGAATGAACTTACTGTGATTAGAAGATAAAAATTTAAGTCATAACTGTTAATTTAGCTAAATTGAGAAAATTTGAGCACATGTAAAATGTGAGACTAGGGGAGAAAGAATCTGATGTGCAGTGGGCTGGGGTGATGTGTGTATTGGTGGGCTAAATTATGGTTGTAGAGATGGAAAAAGGTTAGGAAGTATTTGAACTCATTTTTTAAATTTATAACCCCAAGTAAGCCATTTATGATGGTATCATGGAAAAATATTTAGAGACTTAAGTTGGCTGGACATATATGGTGACTTTTGACACCCCCTAATATGTTTATAAATCATAAATTGAAATTTAAAATAATTATAACAAAATAGTCAGCATCCAAAACATAAAAGAAATTAATAAACAAAAATTTAAATTCAAAAAAAAAATTAGTAACACAAAATATTAAAAAATTTATAAAAAAACAACAATATGAACTTAATATTAATAATTAATTTTAAAAATTAAATATTCATTAAGTAAGAATTAAACAAATTAAATAATTTTTAAAATAAAAGAATTCTATAAAATAATAATTTCATGAAAGTAAATAATTTTAGTAAGATCTAAAATAATTATTAAAAAGAAAGAATTTATTAACCTGAAAAAATTGAATGTCATAATCTTAAGAATAAATGAAAAATTCAAAAAAAAATTTAAATTTTTTTAAAAAAGCCCAAATTAATTAATTAAAAACTTATATAATTAAAAAAAATGATTAAATTTAATTTGTGTTACAAAGTTAAATAAATTTATATATTAAAGCTGAAAAAAAAATTAAGGAGTAATAAAAAATATTATTTTTAAAATTATGGTCATAATATTTTATTTACATTAAGAACAGATGTAAATAAACATCCTTACTCCCTTTCTAGCAACTTAACTTTTTTCAAAGAGTTTTATTTTCCATTAAAGTTTTGAGATAATATATTTGAAAATTGCATTCTTAGAAATAAAACTGGTCATTAGAAAGTGGAAAAAAATTAGCAGGGGTAATGGTTACCATCAAGCTAATAGCAAGGTTAGAGAAAAGGTAATTTGCCTCTATAAATTGAAAAAATAAAGTTTTTGGAACTCACAGAAGCTACTAAAAAAGGAAAAAGATTTAATGAAAAAGGTGAGAAATTATATATATATATATATATATATGGGGAATCATCAGTCCTACCTTCTTCTTTTATTTATACTTTTGATTTTTATTCTCCCAGCAAGTGTCAACCTTTCTGGGAGTAATTTTTATTTTTATATTCTCCCATAATTTGAGAGACCCTCACTGCTTTAGTTGAAGTTAGGTAAGCATAAAATTGTTTTACTTTTTTTATATTTTTATATTTTTATTTTTTTTGTTTTACTCTTCAAGCCAGGGAGAGTCTGTTGGGAGAGTAGCAACCTTGCTTCTGTGATCAAAGAAAGGTTGGTTTAATTTTTTTAATTTTATTATTTTATTATTTCTTACTGCATCATTTAACCTACATCTAATAAAAAAAAGCCCATATTTGGAGAAACACAAAAACATTGAAATTACATATTCTGAAAAAATTAGACAAGATATTGATGAGATATCTTTGTTCATTACATTTATGCTTAATTAAATGTGGAAATTATATAGGAGAGCTCAGAGGTGGTTTGATAGCATTTTATTATTTAAATTTTTGTGCATAAATATCACAATTAGTATAATTAGGGAGTAATTGAGTTAATGGGATAGATAATATTTCAGTGGAGATAAGAAAATAGACGCTGCAGTAGGAGAGCAGCTTATTACATCAACACAATGGAAAAGAACCTTTCCAATTTCTACTTGAGTTTTTCTGAAAAATTCAAACACTCTTTCCAATTTACATGAATGGAATAGTCAGCATCCAAAAATTAATGGTAGAAATAACATCATGCACACCAGGGGAGGATTGAGATCTAGTTCTGATCCAAAGCATCTAAAATATTAATATTTAGTAACAAAAAAGCTCCTGGAAAGGATAATTCAAATGAATGGCTATAGAAGATTCCCAAAATTTTGTGTAAACCTGAGCTACACTGTTAGAAATTTCTGCACACTCTTCTTCTTTGTCTTCAGAAATGCAGAAAATTTGGTTAATATTATAACTTTGAAGAAGTTCAATATCCTGACTAACTTGATATGGACAGAAAAAGTGTCAGCCAGGCTGTACCAGGAGTCCAGTAAGTTGTATGTTAATCTATTGGAGCTTAATGAGGGCGAAAAATTATGAATTTTATGTATATAAATTAATATTATATTGCATAATAAAATTATATAACAATTGTATTATAATATAACTAAAATAAGGGTTATATTAAATTTATTATTAAATAAATTATAGATACAATAAAACTCATAAAAAAATTTATATTCTATAAAATGTTGGCACATTTTTAATGTATTTAATACTTATAAATTATTAATTAATTTATTAAATATATTATAGTTAAAAATAAAAATATTAAATTATAATATAATTAAATAAATAAATAAAATTAAAGTATGAAATAAAACTTTTATATCATATGAATTATGAATATTGAACGCTTTTTTGACTAATAATTATTTCATTAAGGTATTAAATTAGTTAAAACATTTTATTTAATTAACTACTAATGTTTTTTTCAAAAATTTAGTAATAATATTAAATTAATAAATTGTTTTAACTTAATTTAATTCTTACACTAATAAAATGGGTTATATTAATAATATCTTATGTTTCAGACTTAATTAATTAATTACACTAATTATTATGTTAAAATAGTTTAATTTTTATGTTTCACTTAAAATTTGCTATTATCAAACATGTTATAAATTTAATTAGTTAATACTTCAAGTGTTTCAATCTTATTTAATTACTCACTTATTTTAAAGAGATGTTTAGGCTTAAATTGGTGGATTTTTTGGGCTCTTAATTATTTTTTAATTAATTGTTTTATATTTTTCCCCTTTCAGCTTTGGTACACTTAATTTTAATTATTAATTAATATTTTATTTCTTATAGAATATAATTTTTTGTGGCGCTCCAGAGGGCCCCTTGCCTATATAAGGGCCTTGGGGGACCCCCTGTAGCTCCATCACATACATTAAATTTATTTTTAACCTTATATTTTATTTTTATTAAATAAAAGAATTTAAATTTGTATTAAACTACGTAAATATTATTTCAGTGACTACCTCTATAACTATACAAAGCAAAATATAAATAATAGGTTTTAATAGAGTATTTAATATTATTTAATTATTTTGTTAAGCAGAGAAAATAAAATACTTACTTATTTACCCTTAAAAGTCCCTTCAATCCTTTAGTTGTTTTTTGTTATTTTCCTGTTCTTCTTTCCCTTTTCTCCATTTTCTCTCCATTTTCCTTCCTTCTTCTAGACAACCGGCCAATAATTGGGCGCCTTTCCAAACAAAATGATGATTTTGACAATTGAACAAAACGACAATTTTTGAAAATTGGACGAACAACTTGGCGCACAGACCACCTTGCGGGCGAAAAAGCAAACTTTGCGGTGACCATGAATCGAACCGGGCTCCTTTTTAACAAGTTATATATCAAGATTTTTTTATTAATTTGTAGTGATTTTTCAATCACTTTGGTTGTTATTCTTTGCACCTCATAATTATAATATTAGGTTTTCATTGCAATAACAGTGCTTTGGCTATTTTGCTGAGACACTGCGTTTAGCTGATTAAAATTTTTTAATTTTTTTTTCCTAGTTGACCATAATAGAGTAACCCTCTTCGTCCTAGAAGATCATTTATTTTTTGATTAATTATTAAATTAATTGTCATAATATTTGATATTATTGGTTGACCATAATAAAACCTGGTGTTTAGTCCCAATTAACTGTATTGGTTTATTATTTTTGGTTCACATAATAAATTTATTTGTCTCATTAATATTTTTTATTATTTTTATTATTTTATATATAATAATAATTATTATTTGTTTGGTTATAATTTGACAAAAAAATAAAATAAAATTGTAAATAGAATAATATTGATAATATATTTGATTTTTTAATCAAAATAAGTTTTTTTTCTGAAAAAAGAATTAAAACTCAATTTCATAAATCAGTGTTAATTAACAACTTGATTTTTTATTTTTTACAGTTTAATGTCTAATAAATTGGCTGAAGACATGGATAACTTGAATTTAGATGAAATTGAAGTTGACTATGATGCTGATACTGTAAGATCTTCAAAATTGGAAAATAAAAAATCCAATGCTGACAGAAATTTTTCTTATTCTTCAGGTCATAGAGATTACAGGAGGAGTAGAAGTGGTAAACCCCCCTCCCCAAGTATCTCTGAAGGAATCAAAGCCTCTGCTCAATCCAGAAGATCCTCTAAAAGGTATAAGAATAAGAAATCTTCCACTATCACAACAAATAAGCAATCTTTCCAGTCACATCACCAAACTGAAGACAGAAAATCTGAAGCTACAGGCAAAAGTAGACACCCTATAGGGTCAAATGAAGGAAATCATGGATCAAAAATAGGCTCAACCTCCTCCTCACTTGCCCCCCTTCCAGCCTCAACCCAACCAGGCTCACATTCCACTTCAGCAGCCCCCAAAGAAACTAGAGGAAGAGAAATGGAAGTGGGATTGGCTCATGAGTCATTATAAACAGAGCCAAAAAATTCAACTACCTGGCCCATCCAGGACTCAAAAATTCAATCCTCAGCCAAATCATCCTTACCAAAGCAGCAGGAGAAAGGAGCCACAGAAGAACCTTCCTTCCATTCCCTGGTAAAAAATCTTTTTGATAAGCATGTTGTTATATACATCACTAAGTCTTCTTCTGCAGGTAATGCTGTTGAGAGTAGTGAGAGAACCATTAAACCAATTAAGAAAAAAGTTTTTCCCATTACAAGTAGCCCTAATAATAAAATTAGTAAATTGTAATTTGATGAACCAATGAACATAACTTTTACTTCATTAATTAATCCTTCTCTTGCAATTTTCCCTTGAAAATTATTTTATACTTGAACAAATATCTGAAGAGATATTGAGAAATGTTCCAAATTTTGACATTGTGAAAGACAAGGTCCTGAGAGATTTGCTTAGAAATGAAGTTGACAGGTTGAATAATTTGCACCTACATTGTAAGATGAACTCTTCTGTTCAAGATTAGGCTTTCTTTAAGATTGAAGATACTTTAAAAGAAATGCAAACTCAGCATATGCAGATTATAAGAGATCACCGAGCACTTGTTGAAAAAAATACCCATCTTAAAAAAATTATTGGTGAATTGAGACCTCTAAAAGATGAGAATGCTTCATTGAAGAATGACAATAAGACCTTGCACAATGATTTGAAAAGATTGACAGGTGACTTCTAAGCTTTAAGTGATAAATACTCAATACATGAGGACAGAAATGTCTTATCACTTGCTAGAATTAATGATCAACTTTCTAAGATTCCTAAATTAAAAAAGATGTTTTCTAGCCTTGAAAATAAAATCTCCAAACTCCCTGGTGAATTTTATGATGCACATGAGGATATTGCCAAAGATCTTTTCAAAAATAAAGGAAAGAGAACTTGACAAAGTACCTCTTATGTTACTCTCAGTAGACAGTCTGACAAAGGTTCTGCCAAATTTTCTGTAAAAGAAAAACAATCTTGTAATAATCCTTGTAATGAACCAGCTTTTTCCTCTGTAAATGATGAAATTACTGAGCACCTTTCAAGGCTTCAAGAATTATTTACATTGAATAAACCCAACAAAGTGTCACCAGAGGACCTACGCACAAAGTCGAGGATGTTCCTGAGAGTGAGATGAGGGATTTTAGAAACTTCTTCGAAGCACAGAGGAATGATTCGAGGAAATGATTCGAAGGTCACTCGAAGTAATAGCTATAGGTTCGAGGTTTGTTTGAGAAGAATTATAAACTAGTTTCAAAGGTAATAGTAATTCTTAAAATCTCACGAAGGGTTGGAAACTCAATAATCAAAATATTTAGGATTTTAGAAATGAATATTGAGAAAATAAAAGAAAGATACAATAACAATGATTTAACTTTAAGGATTTACCACTATTAATGTAAATACGATATTATAATTTAATTCTAAGGAATATCGAACCAAATACCCAACTCCTTTTATATCCTTTGTTCCTCCTCGCATTGACCTCCCTTCCATCGCACCATTCCCATTCCATTGACCATTACTAACATACACTTAGACCCTCTTCACTAAATATCCGTCCATGCTCAATTTGCCCCTTTTTAATTAATTAACAAAATTTTAATGAAAAAACTACTACTGTACTATTTCGTTGAACCTAGCACTGTGCGTCGCTTATTGAAAAGGACTAAGGTACCCTATTGGGAGATTGACTAATTTAGATTTAGTGTTTATGCTAGCGCAGTTAAATAGTAAGTACACAAAGGAGAATAGCAGTTTCTATGGAGAATTTCTTTCTGCGCTTTGAGTATAGATTTAGGACTCGATATTATTGATTTAATGAGTGGATTTTGCCTTGAGTGTCACGTGGCGCGTGACAGATGCCCGGGTATAAAAAATTGCGAACTCCGTTGAGCTTGAGCCATCTTCCCACACTAGTTTCCCTTTTCTAATACTTTTTTCCCTCACCTCTTAATTACTTATTCTTATAATGAACTGCCCCACTCCCACACCTACGCCTCCACACCCTAAAGCGGATGGGGGAATAATCACACGACAGTTTTCACAGACTTGCACGGCTTGTGAAAGCATGGAATATTTCTGTGTCAAAAGTACGGCAACTCGAGGCCCTCGCCAGAAATGTGAGTTTTGCCGTTGGCAGCGAGTGGTGTGCGATGTGTTGACAAAGAACACGGAAATCGAAAAACGATTTACCAAAACTAAGTTTTGGGTAGTTCCAAAAACCAAGGAGGTGGTCGAAGACATTTGGGATGTCTCAATCGAAGATGAGCAATCGGTGGGGGAAAATGATAAGGAGATGAACAACAAGATCTCAACCTGGGTAACCCAGGCCACGAGTTCGAAGCGAGGTGTCGAGGAAGAGGTCAACTAGTTGGTGGGGGAGGATGAAGATGAAGTCTCTGTTCCAGGGCGGGCACCCAAGAAACGACGTGTTGTCATCGAGGATGATGAGGAAGAGAGAGAGGTAGAGGTCGAAGTGACGCCAAGGTTATTTCTAGAGCCTGACCCCATCTTCGAGGTAAGTTTTTATTTGTTTATTTTAAGGATGAAGTTACTGATGAGTTTTTTGTTTTAGACATCGAATAACCTTGAAGAGCCGATTGCGGAGCCTGCGCCGGTTATACCAACTGAGGCAAACCCTTCGGCCACGGAGGTAGTTGAAGAGCCCAAAGACACCCTGGACCAGGTGTGGTCGAAGAAACCTCTTCAAGGTCGACGAGTAAGGTTTGCGGAAGAACTATGTGGGGAGTTCGACACTATTATCGACGCTGCTACCTTCGACGTGGCAGAGGAGCTCTTGGAGATGGGAGAAGTGGTTCCGGTAGGAGAGGAGGAGGTATTTGAGAAATGCAGGAAGGAGATAAGGATAGTTTTGGAGAAAATGAAAAGATTGGTTCGAGAGAAGTTAAAAGAAAAGATTTGAAATGAAAAGGAGATGTAAAGAAGTAAAAAAAAATTGTATTTTAGTTTTTTTTATTTTTATTTTATTTTATTATTATTATTTTTTTATTGTAGGTGAATGTTATTAATTTTATAAGATTTGAGAGAGAGAGAAAAAGAAGAGAAAAAAAGAAAAAAGAAGTTTTAAATAAAAAAAGTTTTAGAATTTGAAAGAAGAATTTTAAAGAAAGAAAAAAGTTGTTTTAATTGAAGGAAGTTTTAGTATTTTTAAAAGGAAAATTTTTATGTAAGAAAAGAGAGAGAAAAAAGAAACGGTTTTGTGATTGAGATGAGTTTGTTAAATTGAGGATTAATTTTTTTTTTTTTTTTTTAAGAAATTTTAGTTGAAAAGAGAGGAAGAAGAAAGAAAAGAAAAAAAAACAGAATTTAGAATTTAAGAGAATTTGAAAAGAAGAATTATTTGTTTCGAAGAATTATTATAGGGAGATTTTGAGGGTGAAGTTAAGTTCGAGGAAATGGTCGTGTCGTACAAGATTTGATGATTCGAAGGAAAGAAAGTTTTTTTTAAAAAGAGAATAAATTTTTGAAAGAGAATTTTTTTGAAGAGAATTTTAAATTTAAGAAAAGAATGTATTTAAAGAATTGAAAAAAGAAAAGAAAGAAAATATTTAGAGAGATTTATGAGTTTTTTTATTTATTTTATTTTATTATTTATGTTTATTCTATTTTATTTTATTTTGTTTTATTTTATTTTATTTAATTTAATTTAATTTAATTTAATTTTATTTTATTTAATTTTAATTTTGATTTTATTTTATTTTATTTTATTGTATTTAATTTTAATTTTGATTTTAATTTTAGTTGGTTTTGGAGGAAATTCTATAGAAGGAGAAGAAAGAAAAAGAAGAGAGAAAAAAAAGAAAACAAGGCTAAGAAATTTAAGAGGTGTTTTAGATTTTAAAGAAAGAAAGAAAAAGAAAAGAAAATTTTAAATAAAGAAATTTTAAGGTTTTGGTTTTGAAGGATATTTCGAATGAAAAGATTTTAGGAGTTCAGGAGCGTTAGAAACATTGATGGCTGGTTCCCAGGATGTTTTGTCTGAGTCATTGAGGAAGCCTTCCCATTCCACGAGGTATTGAAGTTTCCCCTTGCGTATTCTTGAATCAAGGATACGGCTTACTTCCAACTTTAGATGGTCTTCTACTTCGACCGGTTCCGGAGGAGGTTGGTTCTTGCCTGGGTATGTTTCTCAAGCCAGTTCCAGGAGAGATACATGGAAAACAGGGTGAATAGCCTGCCATTTAGGAGGTAGCTTGAGTTGAAATGCAGTTTTAGAGACTTCAGAGTCGATTTAAAATGGTCCCAAGCGTTTTTCAGCCAGTTTCTTTGATGGTCGAGTCGTTCAAATGTTTTGTGCGTCAAGACATACTTTGTTGCCTGGTTTAAAAGAAGGAGCAGATTGTCGATGTTTGTCGGCCTGTTCCTTGTATCTTTGAATCGCTAATTCCAAATTTGATTTAAGTTCCTCTTGGAGTTGTGATAAGGTTTTAAGATAATGTTCCGCAGGATGATTAGTTCCTACATGGATTGAGTTGAATCGAGGATGTCTTCCATAAACAGTTTCGAAAGTAGATTGTCGTGTCGAAGAATGAGTTGAGTTATTATAAGCAAATTTGGCCAATGGTAGCCATGTGGTCCAATTGTCTTGTTGGTAACTGACATACATTCGAAGATATTGTTCGAGGATTTGGTTAACTCTTTCTGTTTGACAATCGGTTTCAGGGTGATAGGCCGTGGAGAGATTCCTCGTGATATTGAGTTGTCGACACAGTTAGGTCCAGAATGTGGATAAAAACAATGAGCCTCTATCTGATATAATATATATCATTTGGTAAGCCGTGTTTAGAAAATACATATTCTAGAAACAATTTTGACAAATCTTCTGCTGTAGCAGTAGTAGTGGTTTTAATAAAAATAGACATTTTTGAAAATCTATCTACTATTACTAATATAGCATCAAAATCATTAGAAATAGGAAGTTGAGAAATGAAATCCATCGATAAAGATTCCCAAGGTTTAGAGGTAATAGGAAGTGGTTGAAGCAACCCATGCTTCCGGTGACGGGGAGACTTATTCCTATTACATTCGTAACAAGCTTTTGTATAGGCCTTGATTTCCCTGGTCATACCTGGCCAGAAGAAATCCCTCGCTATTAAATGGTAGGTTTTATCAACCCCAAAATGACCAGCTAATGGAGAATCATGTCAACTGTTGAAAATCCATAATTTTATCTCATTGTTGTCGGGTATGACTACTCTAACTTCAAAGACTAATAGACCTGATTCAATACTAAATCTTTTGGCCCCTTGCTTCGAGAGTATTTTGTCTTTTAACCCTAAACAATAATCGTCCTTCGACTGAGCTTCGAGGATGTTGGATAGTGGATTTCGAAAAGATTGAATTGTCATTGAATTAAGTTGATTAGTCGTTAACATTGATTCGTTGAAGATTGATTGCACATTTGCTGGGTTCTTGTCAGCAAATGCGTCCCCCCGCTGTGGGTAAATGTTGTCCCAACGTGACAAGATATCTGGGACAATGCAGTTTTTTCCTGGGCGATAGGAAATAGAGAAAGAAAATTCAGACAAAAATTCTGCCCACCTGGCTTGAAGCCTGGTTAACACTTTAGAAGACATGAAGTATTTTAAAGCATTATGATCTGTTAAGATTTGAAAAGGACTATCTAGGCTGAGAAGAAAAGAACGCCATTTTTTAAGACAATAAATAATAGCTAAAAGCCCTTTGTCATGAATTTCATAATTTAATTCTGCGGCTATGAGTTTGCGTGACTCAAAAGCAACAGGATGAAACAAATTTTTTTCAGAATTTAATTGGGAGATGACCCCTGCAATAGCATAATCGCTCGCATCTGTCTCAACTATTGTCGAGGCAGAAGGATCAAAATGTCGAAGAATTGGGGCTGTGGTGAACACCGTTTTTAGTGCTTCGAATTCCTTTCATGCTGTAGAAGTAAAAACAAAAGGAATATCTTTTCTAAGAAGAGAAGTAAGATTGGAAATAGTTTTAGAGTAATCTTTAATAAATCTTCTATAGAAGTTTGCAAAACCCAAAAATCCTTGGAGTGATTTGATGTTTTTTGGCTCAGGCCATTCCAGGATTTTCTGGACTTTTTTGTCATCCATGACTAAACCGTCAGTGGACAACGTAAAACCCAAAAAATCAATTGATTTGAGGTGGAATTCGCATTTATTATGCTTGGCGTAGAGACCATGATCTCGAAGACAATTTAGGACCTGTCGAACATGATGAATATGTTCATCCAGTGTTTTCGAGAATATTAAAATATCATCTAAATAGATGACTACAAATTGTTCAACAACATCTTGAAAGATATCATTAACAAAAGTTTGAAAAGTTGAAGGTGCGTTACATAATCCAAAAGGCATAACTAAATATTCAAAACTACCAAATCTAGTGCGCATTGCAGTCAGTGGTTCATGACCTTCCGCAATGCGAATAAGATTGTAAGCGCCTCTAAGATCAATTTTAGAAAAGAAATTAGCACCATTGAAAAGGGTAAGAAGTAATGACATAGGAGGAACAGGATATGCATTCTTCTTAGTGACTGTGTTGAGCTTTCTATAGTCAACACACAACCTAAGACTACCGTCTTTCTTTTTTACAAAGAGGACAGGGGAGCCGGTTGGAGATTTACTGGCTCTGATGAAACCTTTGGCTACATTCTCTGCAATGTAGTCTCGAAGAACTTGAGATTCGTCCTTCGATAAAGAATAGACAGGACCTGCCGGAGGTACTGGGCCTATTAACTCTATTTGATGGTCGTAGGGTCGATGAGGTGGTAACTTATCGGCCTTGCGGATTGAGAAAACATCGAGGAAATCATGGTATATTTCCGGTAGAGTTGATTTGGTCGTCCTCTTCATCTTCGAGAGAATCTGTTGAGGGGATACCTGTATTGAGAGAGCAGAATTCGATTACTTCGAGGCAATTTAAATCCTCTTCGAGTGAAGTCATCGAGCTAGAAGGGTTAGCCAATTGCTCATTTAAAGAAGGATCAGATGCTTGCAAGTCATCTGGCAGAGACTTGTCCTCTAGCAGGACGTTGTCAGGCGGGTTGTTTAACTCCCTATTGACCTGCATTGAAGAATCAGAAATATACTTAGAGCGTGGGGTGATCAATCCCCTAGTCCAATCAATTTCGGGATTCCAATGTGTTAAAAAGTCATGGCCAAGAATGGTATCGTCCATCCTTGGGGCGTCCAAGACTGATAATTCCCACTCGAAGGGGGGAAAGTTCGGAAAGTTGAAAACCCATAAAACTTTCTTACTTACCCAATATTTGGGTTCCTCTGATTCGACCAAATAGATTGGAGTTTGATCGATATCTGTAAATGTTAGTTGAAGCTTCTCGGCAAAAGATAAACTAACAAAAGAAATTGAAACTCCAGAGTCTATGAGACAACTGAAGGGGATATCCTCCTTTAAAAGAATGAATCTCAAGCGGTTTAAGGCAACTCCAGTCCTTAAGACATGGAGGTTCTGTGCACTGGGAGAGATAAGATAGTTTTCTTTGCACACAAGTAAACTATCTACTAGTTTTTTGACTTTGAACTAGTACCTTCTCTTTCCTTCAACTTTACACAGTCTTCCAACTTGTGCTTACCCCCACAATACATACATAACCCATTATCTGCTTGTCTCTTCCTCTCAGCTTCTTTAAGTTCCCCTTTAGGATCCAGTACTTTGCTGATATTGCCTGGGGTCGAGTCTTTTGGTCGAGGTTTATCCTTTCCCTTATTGGGTTTGGATTGAGTCGAGGAGGATTGATTTGGTCGTGGGTGTGAAGAAGGTCCCGATTTAAAATTTAGGCCTTGAGATTTGTTGGCATATCGACGATGTTGAAGTCGTCCTTGATAAACGCCGTCAAGTTTGAGGGTTCGATCCATTAAGTCTGTTAAAGTAGTCATCTTCTGACCGTGAAGATTTAATTGATCTAGAATCCTCGAAGGAAGTCCTTTCTTGAAATGATACTTAAGGGCAGCATCATTCCAACCTACTTGAGTTTGAAGTGCTCTGAAGTTCAAGATATATTCAGAAGCTTTACCATTATCACTCACGCGAAGAAAATCAAGTTCAATTTCCGCATTGTCCATTTCATTAGGGTCCCCAAACAATGTAAAAAGTTGGTCCTCGAACTTTTCCCAATTATTGATAAGTAAGTGGGTTTCTGTCGAAGAAAGCATGAGTAGATAAGGTTCGAACCATCTTGCTGCTTTCCCAGCTAGGAATGAAGAAGCGTAAACAACCTTTGATCGGTTGCTGTTAAAGGTTCGAGGGTCATTATGGAACAGTAGCTTGCAGGTTTGCAAGAAGGGTCGCAATCTGTTGGGGTGATCTCCATCAAATTTGTCAGGAGATTTCATAGAAGGAGTTTTGAACTTAGATCCCTCTGAAGATGTTGGATTTGAAAGGGTTTTCATGAAAAGTCTCATGAAATCTTCCAGAGAGTTAGATGGTCCCGGTTCTGAGGATTGGCCAGAAGGGTGATTGGCAGGGGCGGATGGTGCCTCGTGCATTGTATCCTCTCCTTCTTCTTCATCACTAGAATCCTCAAAATATTGTGGAATGTCTTCTACAGATTGAACTGAATGTTGCCGTTCCCTAAGGTCGAGTGGTTCCAAAGAGTGAGTGCGAGAAACAGACCTTGTGGCTGTTGGCCTGCCTCTAGCGCGAGCTCTAGTAGTAGCGCCCGTAGGAGGAGTGCGTTGAACAGGTGCCATTTAAAAATTTAGAAACACCTAAAAGGACGTAGTAGTGCAAAGAATGAGAACTACGGAGAATTAAATTATACTGTCACCGGACGACCTACGCACAAGGTCAAGGATGTTCCTGAAAGTGAGATGAGTGATTTTAGAAACTTTTTCGAAGCACAGAGGAATGATTCGAGGAAATGATTCGAAGGTCACTCAAAGTAATAGCTATAGGTTCGAGGTTCGTTCGAGAAGAATTATAAACTAGTTTCAAAGGTAATAGTAATTCTTAAAATCTCACGAAGGGTTGGAAACTCAATAATCAAAAGATTTAGGATTTTAGAAATTAATATTGAGAAAATAAAAGAAAGATACAATAACAATGATTTAAATTTAAGGATTTACCACTATTAATGTAAATACGATATTATTATTTAATTCTAAGGAATATTGAACCAAATACCCAACTCCTTTTATATCCTTTTTTCCTCCTCGCATTGACCTCCCTTCCATCGCACCATTCCCATTCCATTGACCATTACTAACATACACTTAGACCCTCTTCACTAAATATCCGTCCATGCTCAATTTACCCCTTTTTAATTAATTAAAAAAACTTTAATGAAAAAACTACTAATGTACTATTTCGTTGAACCTAGCGCTGTGCGTCGCTTATTGAAAAGGACTAAGGTACCCTATTGGGAGATTGACTAATTTAGATTTAGAGTTTAGGCTAGCGCAGTTAAATAGTAAGTACACAAAGGAAAATCGCAGTTGCTATGGAGAATTGCTTTCTGCGCTTCGAGTATAGATTTAGGACTCAATATTATTGATTTAATGAGTTGATTTCGCCTCGAGTGTCACGTGGCGCGTGACACAAAGTTGAAATCTCAAGTAGCCATAAACATTGGCCAAAACTTTACCAATATCCAACTTTTGATGGTGATTCATCCTCTTATTGGCAACATTTTATTCAAAGAATTGATAATTTTAAAAATTCATATAAATTTCCTGATGATGAGATTTTCTCCAAGTTAATTTCCTTATTATCTAATTTTGCCCTAATGTGGTATGAATCTGTTCTAATGGAAAATCATGATTATACTTTGAATGAGTGGAAAACATTAATTGAAAATCGATTTGGTGGATCAAAATTTGGATTGGCACAGCAGAGATTATATGAGAATGCTAAATACACATCTTCTTCTGTTGAAAAACCTTTTGTTTTCCTCATAAAAATAAAAAATTTCTGAAAGCTATAGATCCAAAAATTGATTATGATATTTGGAGAGATAAAATCCTCTATAAATTACCAAACTCTCTAAGAGATTTAATTGTGGCTAGGACTGAGCATATGAGGGAAAACTCTTCTTTTATTAATATCTGTAATGAAGTACTACTCAACCACAGATATGAACCAAAGAATCACCCTTTAAAGCTTTCCCATGATCAATTAGAATCTTCACCAAAACGTCCAAAAAAACCTGGTAAACCCTCTGCCCCTGTTGCACCAAAGAAATATGCAACAAAAACTTGTTATAAATGTAATAAATCATGGCAGAAAGGACATACTTGTGAAAAAAAAATCATCTTGTTGAACAAAGTGAGAAATCTGAAAATACTCAGGATGATCTTGATGATTCCTCAAGTGACTGAAATAGCAATATCTCTTATGAACATGATTCTTCTCAGGAGGTTCTAGTTTTAGAAAAATATATCCAATATTTAGATAATGAGTCTGAAAATTGTGATATAGACTTATCTTCTGTGGAAAATGCTGAAATAATTAGAGATATTAATGCCAGTTCCACTTTAATATCATCTTTGAAAGCACCAGTTATCACAAATGGAAAAAATGTTGAGGTTATTCTTGACTCTGGTTCTGGAGGAAGTGTGTTTTCTGAGAAAGCACTAGCTTCTATGGATAAAGATTATCAATTCAAATTTTTACCTATAACATCTGAAGATGGAAAGTTTATGGTTCTGTTTTATGACCCATTGGCAAATACAAGTCAACTGTGTTCATTAAATATAATGGTTGTTTTTTCAGAGCTATTTGTGAATTTGTTGTAATGAAAAATGATAATTTAAGCAATTGGTTTATCATGGGGAATGACATTTTAACTATGTTTGGAATTAGGTTGGATCCTGCAAACAATTGTTTTACCTTGAGTATAAATGGGAAAATTAAATTTAAAATTTCTCCCTCAAAAAATCATTCTGCACCCTTATTAAAATCTTGTCATTCTTTAATCCAATTTAAAGGTAGACAATACATTAAAAACTATCAAGTCATTGCCTTACCACTGACCAAATTAACAAGAAAGGATGTGGCTTATATATGGAATGAGGATACTCAAAAAGCTTTTGACACATTAAAAAAATATTTCATGTCAGCTCCAATCCATGACCTTCCAGATTTTAATAAGCCTTTTTTTCTCTATACAGATGCAAGTTTTATTGGACTTGGTGCCTCTCTACACCAAAAACAAATTATTAATGAAATATTTCAAAAGTAGTAATTTTTTATATTTCAACAACCTTGAGAATAAGTGAATTATAGTATATTGCCACTCAATTAGAGTGCTTAGCAGTTGTATTGGCTCTAGAAAAGCTTCATTATTATCTAGATGATCAAAAATTTGAATTAATTACTGATTGCAGTGCTGTGATATCCCTCTTAAACTTGAAAACACAAAATAGACATATGTTTAGATGGCAACTTGCTGTTCAACAATACAGAGGTAGAATGACTATTATTCACAGGACTAGAAATTTTCATTCAAATGTTGATATGTTGTGTAGATTACCTCTTCAAAATAATGTATCCAATCCAGCTTATGTGCCTAAAGATGATACGGTACCTATAAATGGTATATATATTGTTGATATGGAAGAGAAGCTACTACAATTGATTCTGGATTCATATGATAGTTATTCTGATTTAAATAAATTAGTTACAATCTTAAATGATCCAAAGAATGCTTCTATTCAAGAATTAATAAAAACTCTTCCTCCAAAGTACCAAAATGCTTTGAGTAAAGGAAAGTTTTCCATTCAGGATGGTTATATTTATTACAGGAGAAAACTTACAAATGTAATTGTTATTCCTCCTTCCATTAAAGAAACTATCTTAAAACTTTGTCATGATGACATATTAGCAGGACATTTTGATCTTGAGAAAACCATAATCAGAATTAAAAACAGTGCTTGGTGGGCTAATATGTCTGAAGACACAAAATTATATGTTGAATCTTGTGATTCTTGTCAAAAGCCTAAATGATTTACAGGTAAAAGAGCAGGAATGTTGCAACATCTTGAAGCACCTGATGCTCCTTGGTAAATCATTAACATGGATTTTGTCACTGGTCTTCCTGTAGAAGGTAAAGACTGTTATAACTCTTGTTGGGTAATAGTGGATAGATTCACCAAAATGTGTAAATTTATTCCTACCCACAAAGATGTATCCACAAAAGAATTAGTTTTCTTGTGGTGGTCATACATGTTTTATATTTTTGGACTTCCAATAGCTATTATCTATGATAGAGACCCAAAATTTACATCTGAATTTTGGACATCTTTGATGGATATTTGTGGCTGTGCATTAAAATTATCTACAGCTCACCACCCTCAAACTGATGATCTAGCTGAAAGAATGATTCAAACTCTTGAAGATATGATTAGAAGATATTGTGCCTTTGGATTAGAATATAAAGATAATGACAGATTTACTCATGACTAGGTCACTCTATTTCCTGGTCTTGAATTTGCATATAATAGCACTGTTCACTCTGTCACTGAGAAAAAACCTTTTAAGATTTGGTTAGGTTATGTCCCAAACACTCCTTCTTGAATTCTCAATAATAAATTACCTAAGTTGGAACTACATCCTGGTGTAAAATCTTTTATGCAAATGCAACAGTTATGCAGAAAACATGCTCAAAGCTGTATTGATAAGGCATTTGAATATGAAAAGAAAAGATTGGATAAATCCTATAAAGAATACACATTTAACAAAGGTAATGAAATGTTGATATCTTGTGTCCATTTCAATCTACAGGGAAACAACAAATTAAAAGATCCTTTTGTGGGACCATGTGTTGTTAAGAGAATGTTTGCAGATAATATCGTTGAAGTTGTATTGTATTCTCCATTGGATAGGAACAATCCTGTTTTCCCCATTTCCCTGCTTAAAACTTATACTTTCAACAGTGACGGAAGAACTAAGACAAACCCTCTGGAAGTCACAGAAACTGAAGAAATTGATAAAATTCTCAATGATAGAATTATCACTTCTGAAAGAGGTTTTGAATATTAATTAAGATATAAAAACAAATCATCTGAACATGATGCATTGATACCTGGAAAAGAGATTTCTAATCTTCCTAATCTGTTATCAAAATATTAAAAGAAATAATCATAGCATTTTTTTTATTGTTTTTTTAGAGTGAGGGAGTGTCAGCCAGGCTTTACCAGGAGTAAAGTAAATTGTATTTTAATCTATTGGAGCTTAATGAGGGCAAAAAATTATGCATTTTATGTATATAAATTAATATTATATTGCATAATAAAATTATATAACAATTGTATTATAATATAACTAAAATAAGGGTTATATTAAATTTATTATTAAATAAATTATAGATACAATTAAAACTCATAAAACACTTTATATTCTATAAAATGTTGGCGCATTTTTCATGTATTTAATACTTATAAATTATTAATTAATTTATTAAATATATTATAGTTAAAAATAAAAATATTAACTAATAATATAATTAAATAAAAAAATAAATTTAAAGTATTAAATAAAACTTTTATATCATATGAATTATGAATATTAAGCGCTTTTTTGACTCATAATTATGTCATTAAGGTAATAAATTAGTTAAAATATTTTATTTAATTAATTACTAATGTTTTATTCTAAAATTTAGTAATAATATTAAATAAATAAATTATTTTAACTTAATTTAATTCTTACACTAATAAAATGGGTTATATTAATTAATATCTTATGTTTCAGACTTAATTAATTAATTACATTAATTATTATGTTAAAATAGTTTAAATTTTATGTTTCACTTAAAATTGGCTATTATCAAACATGTTATAAATTGAATCAGTTGATACTTCAAGTGTTTCAATCTTATTTAATTACTCACTTATTTTAAAGAGATGTTTTGGGTTAAATTGGTTGATTTTTTGGGCTCTTAATTATTTTTTAATTAATTGTTTTATATTTTTCCACTTACTGCTTTGGTACACTTAATTTTAATTATTAATTAATTTTTTTATTTTTTATAGAATATAATTTTTTGTGGCGCTCCAGGGGGCCCCTTGCCTATATAAGGGCCTTGGGGAACCCCCTGTAGCTCCATCACTTATATTACATTTATTTTTAACCTTATATTTCATTTTTATTAAATAAAAGAAATTAAATATGTATTAAACTACTTAAATATTATTGCGGTAACTACCTCTATAACTATACAAAGTAAAATATAAATAATAGGTTGTAATAGAGTATTTAATATTATTTAATTATTTTGTTAAGCAGAGAAAATAAAATACTTACTTATTTACCCTTAAAAGTCCCTTCAATCCTTTAGTTATTTTTTTCCTTTTTCCTGTTATTCATTCCATTTCTCTTTCTTCTCCTTCTTCTCCTTCTTCCCCATCTTCTCTTCTTTTTCCTTCCTTCTTCTAGACAACGGTCCAATAAAAATACTGATGGAAAGAATTCCTGGGATTTTTATTGCTGTTCATATCAGTGGGAATGTGTGAGGGGAATCAGAATTTTTTCAATTCCAGGGACCATTAACACTTTACTAATGTGACTGCCATCTGTCACTAGTCCTAGAATTTCCATTCCATCTTCTGGAAGGCCATTAGAGACCTGGAAACTCATCTTTCTGAGAGCTGCTTTCAACATAAGATGTTTCAATTATTGAAACTCTGCACTTATCTAAATGCAGAATTCAGAAAAAAACTAGCCCCAATACTTGTGGATTTCAGAAGTGAAATTAGTCACTTCTTTCACCCAAATCTGTACTTTATAAACCAAAATTTCAGATATCACTATATAGTCCCATTCAACTGATTTGTCAGCATCATTCCATTCATATACAGCCCTCCATAGCATAATACTTCATTACTCAAAATATTGCACATCATTTATATTTTTATACCATATAAGAGTCATTCCTTCCTCATTCTCAAATAAAGATAAAATACATTAAGAAATAAGTTTTATAGATCTTGATACCACCTTGGATTCTGATTCAGATTCAAATTTTGATGTTGAATTTTTTTTATCAAAAATGGCCAGAAAATGCTACTTTCTTCACAAAAAGCCTCAAGTACATCATACCCCAAAGTATATCATCCAGATGCTTCTTAATCTATCTTTACCTTGTTTTAGACAGATATTTAGGACTTCCCAGTCACTTTTACTTAAATTGGTTGAGCTTATTCAGGATCACTTTTTTTTTCAACAATTCTCAAAAACAACAACAAGATACTTCAATTCAATTGGCCATCACACTGATTTGTTTGGTCTTCAATGATAATTGAGCTGCTATAAAAAATTAGTAAAAAAATTTCTTTGATTTAGGTTTTGGTTCAATTAGTAGCTATAGAAAATGAAGAATAACTTCCATTCTTTTCTTATCTTCCAAATTGCTTGCTTAACCATCCAAAAAACGGTGACTTGAATCATTTCAGACTATTCAAGTAAATGGTTTCATTAGATGTATTGGTTTTGTTGATGGTACAACAATTCCAATAATTCAGAGCCCTGCTCAAGATGGAAAAAATCACTTTGATCAAAATGAGATTTAATTTTTTTTTTCTTTTTTAAAGAGTGCCATTGCTTTTTCTCACCAGATTTGTATTTTGTATAAAAATTTTTCATTACTTGATAATGTTTTTTTTGAAAAAAATGTAATTAGGTATGATAAAAATCTGGAAAATTGTTGAATTTATGTTTTTAATCTAAAATTCATCTGTGTAGGCATGTATATTTCTATATCACCACACAATATGGGGGCCAGATTTGCTAGAAAGTCTGTAACCTTTTACCCAAACTCACCACAGAATGAAAACACATTGAGCTATTGACAAAGGAGCAATACAATCAAGGATTAACACCACTCAGCAGAAACGTTTTAGGTGGGTTTTCAAGTAGAGTTCAGTATTGGTTCAGTATAAGTTCAGTCTGAGTTCAATCTGAGTTCCATCTGAGTTCAGGTTGGGGACTTGCTAAAAAGTCCACCCCCTATATTGCATAGTGAATGTCTAATGTGGAATTAATATTCCTTTTAAATTGATAAGTATAAAATAATTTTTTTTTCTTTTTTTCTTACTTTTTTCTTAAATTCTCAATTCAAAAAAAATAGAAATACCTCCCACTGATTTTATCCCAGAAGTAGGTCCAGATTACCAAATTTTAATTAAAATGCATAAATAAACAATAAGCAATTAATTCAGAGAAAGAAAAAAAGATAAAGTAATATAATTCAAGAAAACAAATGTGAATCATAAATATATTCAAGAAAACATGTCACAAAATATTTTAGACATGATACTGCAGCTGCACAGCCTGACAGTCTAAATGCTCAAGTAAGTGAAGTCGATAAATGACTTGTATATACTAAATTGTGACATTAAAAGAGAAAAATAAAAAAAAATTCTTTTACTGCCTACTTTTCATATAAATTTTATAGAAATATAAATACTCACTTATTTGAAAATAATCCCATAAGGTAAACAAAAAAAATTACAATCCATTAAGACACAGAAATTCACCAAAATAAATCCTAAAATTCCCCAAGCATGCAAATAAAATCAGTGAACTTGTGGTTCTCTTTAGAGTTACAAATTTACTGTTACTTATATGTAATTTATCATGATATAAAAATTTTGCAAGCTTTATTCTCTTATTATGTAATATCAAAGCAAAAAAAAGTAAAATAGTGCAAAAAAAGACTAAGTCAGTTTGTGGGAAATGAAAGATAGGCTTCAGAAAAATCTTCAGTTAAAAGAGATGAGATCTGAACTAAAATAACCTTAATTTTCACATTTCTTTTCAAAATTTCATAAGTATTTGAAATGAGATAGTGAAAATGACAGCAAAAGGAGTTAAATAGGTCCACCATTATCCAGATAAAGGTTCAACATATATTTGAGTGGGAATTCTTTGTATAAATAAAAAGATATCAAATAGAAATGAAAAAGGAGTTGACACTTACTTTGATGGAAAGGTAGGAAAAATAGATTGAGAAAGAGAAAAGTTGAAATTTGGGGGAGATTGAATATAGAGAAAATGAATTGCATATAGAATATGTTATGAATTTGTATCAATGACATGAAAATTTCAATGAGCTGATACCCCCTAATATGCTCCCAAAAATTTCCAAAATTCTACACTGCTGAATGATTGTAAAAAATTCTTCAAATATACACAAAAAAATTCGGGAAAAATGACTGAAAAATATGCAAAAAACTCCTTTAAAAAAGTGAAAAAAACCTGAAACACCACCTTAAAAATTCCTTCAAAGTACAACTAGATCCTGATGAAATGCCTCCTGAAATATGCCTGAAAAATAAACAAAAAAAACACCTGCCAAAATGCCTTAAAAATATATGAAAGAAAGAAAAATAGACAACTTTAAAAACTCCTGCAAAATTCCTACAAAAAACACCAATAACCTCAAATTAAAAATACTAAATACACCTTAAAAACACCTTATAAATACCTGAAAAATACACCAAAAAAACCTTCAAAATATGCCACAAACTCCTGTAAACAATAGAAATAAACAACTTCTAAAATTTGTTAAAAATACCCAAAAAGTATGCTAAAAAAATACCTGATGAATGCCTAAAAAATATGCTAAAAAACCCATGTAAACAATAGTGAAACTAGCTGCTAATATACCATTAAAATACCTTCAAAAACACCAATAAATGCAAAGATGCAAAAAATTTCTTGAAAGAGATTTTAGGGATAGTGGAGACTGAAAAAGAAGGGAAGTTTAATTTCCTGAAACATAGGAAGAGTTATTGAATGTAAAATTATGTGATAGGGAAAATATGCAATTTGAAATTATAGAGAGAGGAGAAATAAATGAAGTGAGATGGGGGGGGAAGTAAGTGCATCACATGTGACAGGAATGAGGTGTAAAAGGAAAGAATGTTGTGGCCAACATGTGGTTTTGAAAAAAAATTGTGAAAAAAGTGCTGCTTTGAGGTAATAACTGGCACCCATTTTTGAAGTAACTGACTTTTTTGCAAAATCTAATTGTTGATTTGGTTTGAAATCTGCAATTAAGTTAAGTGCGGTTTTGTAAGAACTGAAAACCCCTAATACATTTTAGATTTGAAATTTTTGTTTCAGGTTACCCTTCAGACATATCTTGTTTCACCCAAAAATGAACTATCCAAAAAATGGATCAGCACTCTTCATTGAAAATTCTCCCCAAGCTTTCTTCAGGTTTTAAATCATTGATCCAGTCTAAGAACAGTCATTAGCTCTCATATCCACATGATTAAAAACTAACTTAACTCCCCCCCACTTGGATTTAAGAAAATTAACACTCAAAATGAAATTCAAAGCATTATACTTTTTTCTTTCATGTTTCTATAAACTTTAACTTCTTATGCATGTCTCAGAAATGTCAGATGAGATCATTTTATGGCTGAAAAGCAGGTATCTGCTTAGATACATTATAAGTTTTATAGGTGGTGTCATATAAATAGGAGAAAAGAGCATAGAAGTAAAATATCAGTAAAAAGATAATAAAGTGAGAAAAAACTAGTATGACATCTAGCTTATCACACTTTGTTCAAAAAGCCAATATAGAAACTGCTATATTACAAAAAAATAGAATAGAAAATATAAAAAATGGGTTTTCCACTAAAGATATATCATTAAATCTGAATGCACATGAAAATATTTTGCTGTTTTTCACAGCCCATTGAGTGCATTTATTGTGTCGTTGGATTTTAAAAGAAATTTTGACTCAGAATCCCTGAAAGTATGCAACAGTACCAGAGCTTTCACACCTGGCTCACGCTTCCATTCACCACCACAATCCTACCTTGCTCACTCCTATCTTTCCGATTGAATTTTTTTTGGCCTCCTCAATTTACAGTTCCTTTTTCCAAACAAGTTTGATCTTCATTTTTTTCTCTTTTCCTATTTTTTGATCCTGTGTTTTTCTTTTTTTATTAGAACCCTCTCACCCCATAAATTTACAGCTGCTCCATTTGGTTTCTGGCTTGCTTTCTCACTGGCTGCTTTGCTTAAGTAAAGGTTCAGATATTTTTTGGAGCTAATTTTGTTTACTAATTCTTCAAAGAAAGTTCATATTTTTATTGAAAATTCATTAAAAAATAAATACTTGTAAATAAAATAAAATCTATTTCAATATTTAATGAAAAAATGATTGCTTTTAATCATACTCTACTCAGTTTAAAATCATTTGTGCTAGGATGTTTGATGGCTTTCAAGAAAAGTGTGAGAATTAAGGTAATAAACAGCTTACCAGATTCTATATACTTAATATTTGAATGCTCCCTAAGTGTAGGATTGTGACTTAGCCAATTTTTTGTCACCTTTCCTCAAGACAATTATGGGTGTCAGCCAGGATGTATTATGATCCTGGTAAATTTTATATTATTTCATGGGTCTGAGAATAAAAATATAAATATCTATAAATACAACAAGACAATTTTTTGAAAATGAAATTTGTCATAACAACACTAGAAGAGTTTAAATGATCCCTGTTACACTCTCAATTATGGGTCCCACTTTTTTTCACTTTTACATATTTTTTTTGATATCCTTCTAACATTTAACTAGGTACTTAAATTAAAAAAGGTTTTTTGGACTGTTAAATTTCCATTTTTAATTGTTTTTCCTTATACATTTTTTACTTTTTGATCATTTTGTTTTCATTCACCAAAATTTGTATAAATTATTTTATTTTTACTCATTATTATTTAGCTATATAAGAGTTTTGTAATACCTTTTTTATACATCACTCACTACTTACATATTTTTACATCTAGATTAAATACAAATATTTATTCTTTGTCTATTAATTATCACAGCAAGAGAGTTAATGATGTTTTGTGCTTTTTTCCACTCAACCTTTTGGCCATTCAGTAAACAAATCTATCATATATTTACTTGAGACATGTCAGTGGTACTCTTGGTCTAGAAGATAAACTGGAGGTCCTACAAGGGTCTGGATGGTTCTAATGGGCTCCCAACAAATTGGTATGTACTTCTTATAATCTTTGATTGTTTTTACTCAATTAATAAGAGGTTTTTTAAGATATTAGTTTAATTTATAGATTAGAATTACGTTTTTGTAAATACTAATATGATAAAATATAGTAATAAAGGATTTAAATAATGTATTTTAGAATATGTGTTGTAAGTAAGGAATGGTCCAAAAAGTACAAAAAGATAGGCCCTTTTATAGGCAAAAATGTGAGAAATAAAGATGCAGAGTTAACACCACCTAATACAAGGGTTTGAGAGAAAAAGAAACTAAATAAAGAGAGTATGTGAAATAATAAAAGATATACTAAATTATGCTTAAATAAAGGTATCATTTTTATTTGAAATAATACTTATTATCCCTTGGACCGTCACATTTAGTACAAAAAAATTGATTTAAAATGTTGATTCAACAAAATCTAAATTTCTTAATAAAGAAATTTGAAAATCTTCTTCTTTTTATATTTTTTTATATTTTAATACTATTTTTAACCCTCTCATTTGTAATACTGAGCATGGTGTTAGGGAGTAAAAATGTATGTGACAATTACTTATTTTTATTAATTATTTACATTACTTGGTGTACTTAGCTAGTTAGTTGTAAGTAATACATAAGTAGTTAGTAATTAATTATTAATTATTAATAAGAATTTAATAGGTGTGGCTTCATCTCAGTAAGATAATTAATTATTTTACTGAATAAGTCTAGTAGCCTGGCTGACACTCCCTTACTCTAAAAAAAACAATAAAAAAAATGCTATGATTCTTTCTTTTTATACATTTTTAGTAGAATAGGAAGATTAGATATCTCCTTCCCAGGTATCCAAGAGTCATATTCAGATAATTTATTCTTAAATCTCAATAAGTATTCTGTGTCTTTTTCAGCAGTGACTACTCTGTCATTCAGAATCTTATCAAGCTCCACTGTTTCAGTGATTTCATTAGGGGTTTTCTTTGCTCTTCCCCTCCTTTTTGGAAATAAATCACTATTAGATATGTAAGATTTCAAAGGAGATATTGGAGAAAAATGATGTTTTCTGTCATATGGAGAATACAAAATAACTTCAAATGCATTATCACCAACCATTCTTCTGACAACAAATGGACTGAAAAATGTTTCTTTCAATTTGTTATTAACTTGTAAATTGAAGAAGACTGTAGAAACCAACACTTCATCACCCTTTTTTAAAGTGTATTCTTTATGGGATTAGTTCCATCTCTTCTTCTCATATTCAAAGTATTTTGCAATCCATTCTTGAGCATGACTTCTGAAAAGCTGTTGCATTTAAAGAAAAGATTTTACACCAGGATGTAAATCCAATTTAGGTAATTTATTATTGAGAACTTGGGAAGGAGTATTTGGAACATATCCAAGCCAGAGCTTAAAAGGCTTTCTTTGAGAAACAGAATGAATAGTGCTATAATAATCAAATTCTAACCCAGGCAGTAAGTTAACCCAATCATGAGTGAATCTGTCATTGTCTTTATACTCAAGGCCAAAGGCAGAGTTCCTTCTTATCATGTCCTCAAGTGTCTGAATCATTCTTTCAGCTAATCCATCAGTATGAGGGTGATGGGCAGTAGATAGTTTCAGATAACAGCCACAAACACCCATCAGAGACATCCAAAATTCAGAATTAAATTTGGGGTCTGTGTCAGAGATTATGGCTCTAGGAAAACCAGAAGTATTAAACATATGAGACCACCATAAGAAAGCTAATTCTTTAATGGAAACATCCTTGTGAGTAGGGATAAATTTACACATTTTTGTGAATCTGTCCACAATAACACAACAAGAGTTATAACTGTCTTTTCCAGAAATGGGTAATCCTGTTGCAAAATACATGTTTATTATTTGTCATGGTGCATCAAGAGGTTCAATATGTTAGATTAATCCAGCTCTCTTACCAGTCAATATTTTCTATTTTTAGCAAGAATCAAAATATTCAACATAAAATTTGGTGTCTTCTGACATATTAACCCACCAAGCAGTGTTTCTAAATCTGATCATTGTTTTTTCAAGATCAAAATTTCCATCCAATATTTAATCATGACAAATTTTCAAGATGATTTCTTTCATAGAAGAAGGAATAAAATGATATTACTCAATTTTCTTCTATAATATAGATATCCTTCATCTTTTAAAAATTTACCTTTCTCCAAAGCCTTCTGGTACTTTGTTGGAAGTGTTTTAATTAATGCTTGTATTGAAACATTCTTTGGATCATTTAATATGGTGCATAACTTTTTTAAGTCAGTGTCCTTATCATATGAATCCAGAATAATCTATAATAGCTCTTCCTCCATATCAACCACATATATCCCATGAATATGAATAAGTTTAACCTCAGGGTCATAAGCAGGATTAGAGTCATCATTTGGTAAAGGTAACCTTAATAACATGTCCACATTTGAGTGAACAATACCTGCCCTATGAATAATTGGCATTCTCCCTCTGTATTCTTGAACAGCTAACTGCTATCTGAACATATTTCTGTTAGGTGTTTTCAAGTTTCAAAGGGATTTAACTGCACTGCAGTCTGTAACAAGCTCAAATTTATGGTCATCTAGGTAATAATATAGCTTTTCAAGAGCCCACACTATGGCTAAACATTCAGGCTGAGTGGCACCATATTTCAATTCACTATTTCTCAAGGTTCTTGAAATATAAAAAATTACTACTTCTGATACTTTATCATTCATCACTTTTTGTGATGGAGGGAAGCACCAAGAGCAATAAAACTGGCATCAGTGTACAAAACAAATGGTTGATTAAAGTCAGGTAAAGCAAGAACTTGTGCAGACATCAAACAGTGTTTCATAGTGTCAAAAGCTCTCTGTCTTTCACTATTCCATACATATGCAACATCCTTTCTAGTCAATTGGGTAAGGGGTAATGCTATGACTTGGTATTTTTTGATATACTGTCTATAGTATCCACATATTCCCAAAAAACTCTAGAGCTCTCTAAATGTGGTAGGAGCCTTCACCTGCTGTATGGATGCTACTTTGTTTTGGTCAAAACATATCTGTAACCCTGAAACAACAAGACCAAGCACTTTTAAGGAATGAAAACCAAATTTACATTTCTTCAAAGCAAGTTTCATATTTATTTCATCCATTTTGTGGAACACTATACACAGGTGGTTAATATGGTCCTCAAATGGTTTTGAGAATATAATGATATCATCAATATAAACCATCAGCCATCCTTCAATTATCTCCTGATGGAATGTGTTATCCATAACTTTTTAAAAACTGAAGGGGAATTTTTAGGGCCAAATGGAATCCTATCATACTTAAAAGTACCCATATGAGTTGCAATCATCAGAAAATTCTGGGAATTCTTCTCAACAGGTACCTGGTGATATCCCTTGTTACCATCCAAACAGCTTATATATTTAGCACCTTGTAAGGTAGCATGTATAGAGCTAATTCTAGGTAATAGATAGATATCATCAACAGTATAAGTATTAAATGATCTATAATCACCACATAACCTGGCTTTATCTTTCTCATAAGAAATTAGGACAGGTGAGATAACGCAATATTTAGGTGTCTCAACTACCTTTTCAATAATATTCATTTTCAAAAGGGTAGAGTTATTATTCTCAATATCTTTTCTCTTTGTTGGAGAAGCAGGATAAGGATTCTTCTTCAAACTAGGTGGAATGTCAGTTAATGGACATGATAATGAAATTTTCATTTCTTCTTTAACTATTCCTAGTTCATGTGACCCATGAGTAAAGGCTAAAGGAATAGATTTTATCAATTTAATGATGGAATCTTTATCCTCACCAGAAAGTTGATCTCCAAAAGAAGCATTGTCAATTTCAGACATAAGGACAGTAATTTTTTTTTTAGATCTTCCTTTATATTGAACCACAGAATTACATGTGTTCAATTCTGGTTTTAACAATTTTTTGGGGGACGAAATCTTAAATTTTCTCTTCCCATTCATCCCCACTGTGAAAATTTGGTTTGAAGGATCTAATTTTATGCCATATATGGTTAAAATATCATTTCCTATAATAAACCAACTGCTTAAGTTATCATTTTTCATGATAACAAAATCACAAATAGCTCTTACAAAACCATGGCTATAATTGAAATACAGTGTGGGTCTGTATTTACAAATGGGGTAAAAAACAGAGCCATAACCTTTCCAATTTTCAGAAATGATAGGCATAAGTTTTGATTTATAGTCTTGATCCACTGAAGCAAGTGCTTTTTCAGATACCACACTTCCTCCAGCTTCAGAAACCAGAACAACTTCAATGCTGGTTCCATTGATCAAGACTGGTGCTCTGAGAGGGGCAATAACAATTGAGATATCCTCAATGTTCCTTATGATCTCAGCATTCTCAAATGTAGATAAATAATTATTATCAAAATCAATAGTATTTAAATAATAAATATCCTCTTCCAGCATCAAGATTTCTTGTTGAGATTCATATGAAATATTGCTGGCACTATCACTTGAACTATCATAAAGTGCTATTGTGTCCTCAGCATGCTCCTCAGTTTTTTCAACAAGATTTATCTTCTTGTCACAAACATGGCCTTTCTTCCAAGGCTTTTTGCACTTGAAGAAGGTGTTTGTTGCATACTTTTTTGGTGCAACAGGGGCAGAAGGTTTACCAACCTTTTCCAGAGGTTTTTGTTGGTAAGTGGGGGATTTTCTAAAGAAATTCTAGGAATGAATCTTCTGGAATCATAATTGATGTTTTGTAGGATCTCATTACAAGTATTAATGAAGGAAGAAGTTTCTCTGGAGAAATTAGTCCTAGCCACTATGAAGTCTCTCAAAGACATTGGTAATTTTTAAAGGAACCTGTCCTTTCATAACTTAAACTCCATATTTGGGTCCATTGCCCTCAAGATTTTTACAAGTTTCATTAAGAAAACAATATTTTTATCAGTAGAAGAGTTATATCTAATTTACTCATTCTGCCTTTGCTGAGACATCCTAAACTTGGAGCCACCAAATTGTGCTTTAATCAATTTTTTCCAATCTTCCCTTGAGTAGTCATTCCTATCCAGGAGAACAGATTCATTTGGCACTAGGGCTACATTGGTAAACAAAGAAATTAACTTAGACACAATTTCCTTATCTGGGAGTTTGTAAGAATTTTTTAAGTTATCAATTCTGCAAATGAAGTTCTGTTAATCAGAAGAAGAATCACAATCAAATTTTGGATACTGGTAAAGTTTTGGCCAATTCTTTTGATTTGAAGGAGTCTCCTTAGTATTAGCTTTTTTCTGAGTAAGAAGTAGCTGTAACTTCTCCCATTGTGAAGTAATCTCATTGTTTGATCCTTCTGCTGAATATCCAGGTGTATCATCAATTTTTGATGGAAACTCATTGGTCTCAACAGACATTACTGAATCTAATTTTACTTTAGATGAACTAGCAACAGGTAAACTTGGAGCATCCTGTACCATATTTTCTTTCAAAGAAATCTCAGAATATTTTTGATCATTAAACAATTAATTCAATTTTTCTTCAATGGTTGTTAGTCTGGTTTCCGCCCTTGGAAGACTAGATATACTCTCATTGATTGTTGCAAAAGATAACTGGGGTTTTTTTTGAAAAGATGAATAATGATCACTCAATCTTTTCAGGTTCATCTTATCAACCTCTAGCTCCTGGAAACAGGCAGACACAGTATCTTGTAGTTTAGAAAAAAAGTTTTTGATATTTTGCCATAAAGCAACTTTCTTTTCATGAGTTGCTTTGTAATGAAAAAAATCATCAGAAACTCTCTTTAACTCACTCCTCAATGCTTGATAACCCTGTTCAGTTAACAAACCATTATATTTCTGAGTTAATTGCATGTTGTTCATGATATTATTTTTTTTAGCAATAATATCTCTCAAATATTCATCATTAATTCTTGCTACATCTGGAGTGTTTCTCAATAAAAAAACAGAGTAACTTTTCAGATTCTCATAAAACTCAGGCTCAAGTGTTTCATTACTAATAGCCATATCAGGATTTATCATTGAAGTAGCAATTAAAACTAAAGGATTAGATACATTAGAATATTGGGTGATTTGTCTACTCTTATCAGCCTCTACTGGTCTCATAGTTTCATCTCCTCTACCAGAATTACCTGAAGGAACTGGATCAGTAACAAGAAATGGTACTTGAGATTCAAAGGAGGGACTTACAAAGTCTTGGGCAAGATCTGAATATTACTTTTCTTTTTTCTGCCTCCTTCATAAGGGTGAGGATGTGTTGGGTTGAATTGACTGGGTCTTGACGGACCTGCCTGTGGCATTTGAGGCTGCTGATGTTGAGACAAATAATCCCACTGGGTGTTTAACCAATCCCATTGCCACTTTGACACTTCCACCTTTTCTGGCTGCTGGGGAGCCAATTGTGGAAGATCCCTGGGGGGAGGAGGTCTCCTCTTCTCTTGAAGAAAGGCATCTATTTTTCTTACCTTTTCTTCCTAGTGGGTCTGTTCTTGCTCTCAGTCTTAAGTTCTCTGTCCTCAGTTTCTTTATGTGGGTGGAGTGATTCTTTACTTTCTGAGGTAATGGCATTTTTTATTTATTTTGAAGCGTTTGGGAAGTCCTTCTAGGGGGTTGATGGAAGGCTTTTGTTCCTAAGCATTTGTCTCCACTAGTATTTCCACTTCCTTAATTTCCACATCCTGATTGGTTCAATAATTGATTAATTTGAGTCAATTTTGAAGTCAAGGGATAACTTTCAGAAGTAGCCTCATCATAATTAATCAGATCAAATTACTCTTCAGGTGTAGCAGAAACACCTTGATCAGTCATTTTTTAAATTTAAATTGAACTGAGAAAAGGAAATATTAAATGTATTAGTTTTATTTTTGCTTTTTAAAAGAAAAATAAGAAAAAAAATATTTAAAAATCTTCAGGAAAAAAAACAACTGAAAAAATAATCACAATTTTTATTTATTTAAAAATAATTTTATAATCAGGATTAAAAGAATTTAACTGATGAAACAAATTTTATTTTTTCACCAATAAATTAAATTTTGATAATAATCAGGATTAAAATCAACTGAAATAATAATTATAATTCTTATTAATTGAAAATAATTTTGTAACCAGGATTAAAAGAAATAAACTGATTAAACAAAATTAATTTTTAACCAATAAATTAAATTTTTATGATTATCAGGATTAAAACCAACTGGAATAATAGTCATAATTTTTATTAATTTAAAATATTTTTATAACCAGGATTAAAAGAAATCAACTGAAGAACAAAAATTTATTTTTTTAACCAATTTATTAAATTTTGATAATTATCAGGATTAAAATCAAATGAATGATATTTAATTTCCAGGACTTGATGTCAACTGAAATAATTTTAATATAAATTAATTTTATTAGTTTTAATATAAATTAATTTTAATAATTTTAATATAAATTAATTTTATTAATTTTAATATTTTTATTGTCAGGACAATTTGTCAACTGGAACAACAATATTATTTTAATTTATCAGGACAAAGTGAACTGAAAAAAAAATTTAATATAATAATAATAAAATATTTTATATTACTTCTACATCTAAGAACACTATAGTTCTATTTTTGTCAACTAGGAAAATAAATAAAAAATTCCAAATTACCAGACACCTCCCACTGTAAAATGAGCAAATTAATTCCACTTACAGAGTGCTGAGTAAAAGGAATTACATAGAGTATGAAAAGTGCAAAGTGACCCACGAATAGTAACCAATATAATTACCACAAAAATATACGACTATAGTAAATATATGAACCTAAGTTTTGGAGCGTGGTTCAATTCCCGGTCGCAGCAAAAAGTAAGTCACGTTGTCATATGCGCCTCGCAGGTAGTTTGATTTTGGACCAATCAGCTCGCATAGTCCAGGAAGAACAAAGGGGATTCATAGCGCAGTAGGAAGTGCTAAACTATAATGCATGTTTGTGTGTTTCAAGGACAAAGGGAAATAGAAGTGCAGAAGAGGATTCAGGGTCTGTGTGTTGGATTCTGCAGCAGGATGTGCCGCATAATTGGGAATTGTGTGTTATTGATTTAGGAATGCAAGCGCTGAACAATATGGACTTGTATTTTCAAATAATTGTGTGTTACCCACTAAGGAAGGCATTATGGCTTGAGGAAAGGCTCAAGTATGAAGTATACTGCACCGCGGCTAGTATGGTAACTTACTGAAACTGGTGATATAGGAGGTTGAATAGTTGAAAATCAAAGCGACTAGGATCAGCGTTAGAAGGAGTCAAAAGCGCTGAAACAAACAAAGGTACATTCAGGGGTGCACATGTCAAGGTGTCAAGCATGAGTGAGACAAGTTAATACTAGTGTTAGTAAGGATAGGGTATGTTTTAGGTGCTGTAGTTGTTACAAGTGGTGTACATGGTCTACTAATATATTAGTTACTGTTTTACTAATGTAGCCCTAGAGTCAGCGCTGGAGATCCACTAGGGAACTGTGTTTAGAGTGCTGGAAAAATATAAAGAGGGTATCACATCTAGTAATAGAGAGAGGAATATTGGACAAACAGTTAGTTAACATAAAAGTAGTTAATAATTGTGAATTCAAAGATATTAGAATTTTCTGCAATCAATTGTTTGAGAGTATATAGATTCAAAGGATTAACTATTATTATAGTTATTTTATTGCTATAATAAGGCATATTCAAAGAGAGCCCTTCAAGAGGGAGTATCTCTGTATATTAGCCCTTTTTAAGAATAGAAATATCTGGATATTAATACTTGTTTTTTTTGGATCTTTTAAAAACTCAGTTCTCAACTTTCAAACTTTCTAATCACATATTGGTGTTACACATTATTGCGCTGTCTTTAAAAATAAGAGTGGCAGGCGCTTCTTTTTTAAAAATCAAAAGGAAGAACCAACCCATCTCACATTGTGTCAACTGCTTAGTACTTTAGAACTCTCTACAATTTGTGTCCCAACAGTGGCCTAATTGTAACTAGTATTTTGATTAGACCATTTAGTTTTCAGGGTTTTGTCAAGAGGACAAGATAAAGCCAGTTCTTCAGCGGAAGAGTAGTAGGGTCTACAACAAGTGGATCAATAGCCGTTATCAGAGGATAGCGTAGGGCTGTATCATGAATATAGTAGGGCATAATTACTAAGTGTGTGTTTATTATTTTGTGATCTCTGTTTCGATTTCATATTTCGGAAATGGATCCTACTGAAAATACATTTAAGGGATGTCAGGAGAAGGTTAAAACACCTAATTCAACGGCATTGTTGCCACAAATGGTAATTAAAATAATTAGATGTAAAGATGAAAGTTTACGTTTTACGGGTATTAATACCAAGAAGTTCTTACAAAGGTTTGAACAAGCGGCGGAAGTGCATGGAGCAACCAAGTATGATATTGTGTGTCAAGTGCTCTTCTTTGTCTCTAATGAGTGCAAAGACAATTTAGAGAATTTAAATGGGCATGAAGAGCGCAATTGGTCAGCGCTAAAAGAAAAAATGCTCAAGAGATGGCCAAAAGTTACCGAGGAAACTAAGTATACAATAAAGTATCTGGATGTCTTGGTATAAAGGGTTAAAACTAAAGGGGGTGTTTGAAACCCTAGTGAATTTAAAAGTTTTAGAGAGGATTTTGATTTAATGGTGGAATATTTAGTCAGTAATGAAGATTTTAGTAATGCTAATGCGTCTTTACCTTGGTTTTGTGAAGCGCTAGCGCCAGAAGTGGAAGACTGGGCCAAGAGGCACTTGGATAATGAAGGAAATCTAGTCAAGAAGAGAGACGGTAATTATAAGTACGCTTTATTAGAAGAAGTAGAAATGGAAGTGGAAGCAGAAATGAAGCTGTGTCAAGTTGAGCTTTGCGCAGCTAGAGTTGCTTTGGATAATGAGGAAATGGACAATGATGTGTCTGGTGTGCCATCGTCTCCTCAGATGTTGTCTCCTGAAGTAAAAGTTTTCACTAAGGAGCCAGATTCAGTTATGGAAAGGATTGAAGAGCTGGAGAAGAAAATAAATAAAGTGGCAAAAGCAAAAGAATTGTTTATGCCTAAGAGTGCTCCTCAACCATTGCGCATTTCTACTATGGTATGTTACTATTGTATTAAAGAGGGACATACTAGTATGAGGTGTAATAAGCTTCAAAAAAATAAAGAAGAGAGGGTAGTTTACAAAGATGGAGCTACACTAATGTTGGAAGATGGGACTAAGCTTGTCAAAGACAAGGATTGAGGGATGCAAGCCATGGTCATCAATCATTTTAATAAAAGTCTATTGAGGGCAGGTCAAGTAAGGGCAAGGAGCCTGAAGCAAAAGAGAAAGGCAAGGATGCAAAGTCAGTCAATTTTGGAGTTACTTGCACAGTATTAGATTTTAAAGTAAAAAAAGGAGAGGTTGCAGCACCACTTACTGCAGCACGTTTGGAGATGTTTGCAGCGAAGCACAAGAAAATGGCCCCACATACAACTAGTAGGCTGAGAAGAGCTGGCGCAAGGTATGCGAATCCAGAGGATATGGAGGAAGTAGGGTACACTACTAGAGAGAATACACCTGCGCCTATGGTGGATGTTGAAATGGATGTTATGGAACCAGTTGGTTATGGTGTGGATCATCAGGTAAAAGATCAAACAATGATTATGGAGGAGTCACAGGTAGTGCAGCAAAGAGTGGTACCTGTTGAAGGAATGCCAGAGATGAGGTGCAATACTCCAAAGAATCCACCTGGAAGAGCAAAGGCTGGTGCGAATACGACTCAACATGAATGGAGGATGCAGAGCCCAGTTCACTCTGATTTTCCTAAGGCAGCTGAGGTTTTAGTCTCACAATGTTTAAAGACCACAGTTTCTGTCAATTGGGGGTGCTGACAGCAGTAGCGCCGGATGTAGTGAACGGAATGGTGGATAAGTGCAGGAAGCAAAGGGTTGCTAATTGTGCTGAGTTTGATGTTGGAGATCAGTCATTTCAGCCAGTTGTTGGATTACCTAGGGTGCCACATTATGCAGGACCCTTAGGGTATTTAACAATCACTGTAAATGGTAAGCAAATTAAAGCATTAGTGGATACAGGCTCACAAATCAATGTGGTGTCAGTGGATTATGCAGTGGAGTTAGGTCTTCCTGTAAAAGACGGTGATGGCACTGTTGCAGGAATTGGTGGAGTTAGTTTTCCTGTTATAGGTGTAGCAGAGTATGTACGCACTAGAGTTGCGGGAGTAACAAGGGATATACATTTTTATGTTCCAATGGGTGTAGTTAAACAAGTTTTAGGCACACCATTTTTAATGGATTATTCTGCAACTATCAATTATGGTTTAAATAAGACTATTGGAATAAGGATAATGGGTGATGATGGTATTCCAGTAACAGCAGTCTTATTAGTGCCTAAGGATGGTGGCTGGGAAACTAAGTACTCTGGAGCTGCGCCATTAGAGAAAGAAGGAGAGTTTTATGAGAAATTCTCAGATGATGAGATAGGGCAACTGTCAGGAAGGCGCCAAAATTTTCATTAGGGACTGAAATTTAAGGTGTTACTATCTCCCAGGATGAGAGGAACCCAGATAGTGACCAGTCAGTCCAACAAGAAGGGATACGTAAAGCGGTACTTCATAGGTGTCTTGGGAATACTACAGTAGAATGTATTATACCTAAGCTTTTTAATTTCTTTGATTATGGATTTTGTTATACTTATATTAAAAATAAAAGACAAAAAAAGGATTTAGGTGTAACCCATAGTTATATTAGAAAAGGGTTGATTTTAAGTAATGAAGGAAGCAGCAAGCACTGTTTAGCATCCAAGTATAAACCAGTAAATGTACCAATGCCGGATTTGAATCCTCCTTTGCAGAGGCGGGCGCTGTCTAGGAATCCTTATGATACTCCTTTAACAAAGTTTCCACCTGAATTTGGGCCTACTAGTAAAATCACGATGGAGAGGCTTCAGATGGTTAATTTTGGAACAGAGGATTGATTTTCACAGGAAGAAAAAAAGTTATTGTTACAAGTTATGGTTCTCAGAGAAAAGGCTATTGCGTTTTCTGAAGAGGAAAGAGGTTTGTTGAAACACTCTTATGGTAAACCTTATATTTTTCCAGTTATACCTCATGCGCCATGGCAAAAGAAGGCTTTTCCAATACCAGCCGCCATAAGAGAAGAATATATGGAATTAATTAGGGGAAGGTTAAGGTCTGGCTTGTATGAAAATTCTATGTCTAGTTATTCAAGTCCAGTGTTTTGTGTTGTTAAACATAATGGTAAATTAAGGGTTGTTCATGATCTTAGGGAGAAGAAGAAGGTTACGGTAAAGGATGCAGGAATGCCGCCAACATGAAGGAGTTTGTGTATTAATTTGCGGGACGTGCATGTTATGGATTAGGTGATATTATAGGAGGATACGATGAGCGCGAATTGGACAAATCATCCAGACCCATGACAACGTTTGAAACCCCACTGGGGCGCTTCAGGTTGACAAGGTTACCACAGGGTGAAAATAATTCTGTGGTGGTATACCAAGCACAGATTATGTGGATATTTCAGGATGAAATTCCAGATCATGTGGGAATTTTTATTGATGATGGTGGTATAAAAAGACCATCCAGCAATTACAATGGGGAAGTGTTAGAAGAGAATCCATATATTAGAATTTTTGTTTTGGAATATGCGATTACTCTGGAAAGAGTGCTATTCAGGATAGAAGAGGCAGGATTAATGATCTCTGGATCCAAATTTGCTTGTTGTGTTCCAGAGCTAGATATAGTGGGACATGTGGTATGCAAGGAAGGGAGGACAATTACGGAAAAACAGAAGAATAAGGTGCTTACATGGCTGAGGCCAAGAAATACTACATAAGTTAGAGGATTTTTAGGCATTTGTACATATGTAAGAATGTTTATTCGAGATTTTGCTATGTTATCTTCACCTTTAAGGTGCTTAACAAGAAAAGATGTTGTATGGGAGTGGACGGAGGAATGTGATGAGTCATTCAAGTTGTTGAAAAGGATTGTAGCAAAAGATATTCTGTTGAAGAAATTACGGTATGGACAAGGCTCTGGGAAAATTACTCTAGTGGTGGATTCTAGTTTGTCTGCAGTGGGCGCAGTTTTGATGCAGGAGGATGAGGAAGGTAATGATAGACCTGTACTTTATGAATCTAAGACTTTTACTAGAGTAGGGTCTAGGTACTCCCAGTCTAAGCTGGAGCTATGCGGAGTAGTGAAGGTTCTTAAAAAGCTTAAATTCATGCTTTGGGGGCAACATTTTGAGTTGCAGGTTGATGCGCTATCTTTGGTGCAAATGATTAGTAGCCCAAGCTTACCAGATGCGCTCATGACAAAGTGGGTAGCTCAGATTAATTTATTTTCTTTTGATTTGTTCCACAAGCCGGGAAAAACTTTCACTATGCCAGATTCATTATCTAGAAGACTGCCATGTGAAGAAGACTCGGAGGCCAAAGAATTTGAAGAAGATAAGAGATGGGTAAACGGCATAGATTATTGTTACGAAAAATTTGGCAAGGTTTTCGGCAATGACAATAAACTAGCAAGCAAGGTTGTTTGTGATGAGAATAAAACAGTTGTGCAGAATGTCCATAAAGACATAATGCTAGATGTTGATGATGCGCAGGATTTTTGCAAAGGTAGTCTGCAACTGGATTTAGGGAACGTTGAAGCTAAAGTAGTGACAAGGAGTGCGCTAGGCAAGGCAACGGAAGAGTCAGATGATGAAGATGATACAAGGGGAAGTCAAGATAGTAGAACTCATCCCAAAGAAGGGGAGTATTCTGAAGATGACACATCTACTGATGAGGGAGTAGAGTTGTTAAGACTATATCTGGAAGGCTGTAGTAGACAAGATTTTTGTGATAAAAAGGTTTGGCACAATATTGAAAAGCGCCCTAAAGACTTTTTAATAAAAGATGGGAAGTTATGGAAGGATCAAGCTTTTTTTCCCCAGTTATTTGTTAAAACTATGAAAAGGAAGGAAACAATACTCACGGAGTTACATGAGAATTTAGGACATAGAGGTCAAGATGAGATGTATCACAGAGTTAGGGAGAGATTCTGTTGTCCCAATATGAAGAATGAAGTAAGAGATTGGGTCAAATCTTGTCCTGAATGTCAGCGCAGGAAATACAGAAAGCCAAAAGAGAAATGTAGAGCGTAGGGAAAAGATAATTTATTTGGTAGGGTCAGTTTAGATGCAGTTCATATAAAAGAAGGATGCTTTAAATACTTGGTAGTAGCCAGGGATGATCTATCAGGATGGTTCAAAGCAGCACCATTTGTAAATCTTAAGGTGAGTAATGTAGCTGAGTTCTTGAAAAAAGAATGGGTGCATAGGTATGGGATAATGAAGATGGTGACTGTATATTGTGGCTCTGAATTTGCTGGAGAATTCCAAGAGGTAGTTAAAGGTATTGGCACAAGGCTACGAGTTGCAACACCATATTATCCTGAAGCAGAGGGGATCGTAGAAAGAGAGAATCAAGTTATTAAGGATGCACTAGTTAAATTATGTGGGAATAATGGGGCAAGGTGGAAGAACTACTTTCCATTAGTTTTGTTTGCGGACAGGATTTCAGTTAAAATGACAACAGGGTTTTCACCGTATGAACTTATGTTTGGTCAAAGGGCTGTATTACCTATTGAACAAGAGGCTGGATCTTTTCTAGGATGCAACTGGGATCTAGTGCCCTTGACTGAAGATTTAATTCTAGCCAGGGTAGCACAGCTTGAAAGAAAGGATGAGTTTGTGGAGAAGGAATATGATAGAATGATGCAGATCTGTGACAAGTCAGTTAAATATTGGGATGAAAGTTTAGCACATAGGTTAAAGAAGCCATTGAACCCAGATGATTTGTTTTTGGTTTATAATAAATTTTTAGAAAGCCAATGCGGGAAGATGTTTGCTGACAGATGGAACAGTCCTTATAGGATCAGAAAGCAGATGACTGGGGGGTCTTACTTACTGGAGGAACTAGATGGTACTGAATGAAAGCGGCAAGTGGCGGCAGATCAGATCAAAATGTTCTACCCAAGGGGTGTTCAAGTGATACAAGATGACCTCCGAAATGAGGAAAAACTACAAGAATGTCCTCCGGAAAGAGGCTAAACTATCAATGTTCTTTTATGTTTTTTTATGATATTTTATGTTACCTCCTGGAAGAGGTTAAACTAACAAGTTATGTTAAGCTTTGTTTTTCTAAGAAGACTCACAGGAGTCTTTGACCCAGTTGTTATGGGTAGAGGGCGCTAACTGGAAGTTAGGTGCACTAAGGCTGAACAGGCAACTGTCACAAGCGCTCAGATGAGGACACAGATGAAAATGAAATCTTATATTTTTATCGTTCAAGGGGAAATGAAAAGATAGGCAATTGGAATTAAAGAAGGCGCATACCATGTAAAAGCAAAAAATGCTGGGAATTTAGCTAATGGGCTAGCTAACCAGGAGTGGAATAATGACTTATAGATGGGGAGCTCTACAGTTCAATTCTTATTTCCATCATGTATTTTTTTATTGCAGTATAGGTTGTAAAGTTTTATGATTTAAAAGGTTTATTTATGATTTTTTAGGGTTTACAGTCTTTTAAAGAAATTAGAGGGAGAAAAGTTAGGTGCTCTAAATTTAGAAGACAGGTGTAGTAAAATAGCACCATGTCTAAAATGATTATTTAAAGACATAGCGTAAAAAATATATGGAGACTATGTACAGGAATAATGGACACAGAAGGCTCATATGGAGGGTGCTAGTAGACTATTCAGTATCAGGGTGAAAGCTATTAGGATATCTTTTCCAGTCTTCAGTCATGACAAAACAACAAGGATCTGCGGGGAATCCAAGAATAGTTGATGAACTGATTTCATTCATTAGTTGACCTATCATATCTATATGGATGTAGCGGGCTTCAAGTTTAGTGTCAGAAAAAGCTGGTGCTTTATAATAGGATAGAGACATAGCATCGTATATAAGACGAAGTCTGGAAAGCATTCACATGGAATGGACGAAAGGTAAAGGAATAGGAACCCATCCCAGAGAGATGGATTCATTGAATCCTGAAAAAGAGTCAGCCGGAAAAGGAAGCGTAAGTATAATAAAGGGTACTTACTTGCTAATAATTTTTGTGGGCGCGCTGATGGCAAAGAAATGGTAATCACGTCAGGAGCAGCTGTAGTGGAGCCTGAGTGCATGGAAGCATTAGAGATCGGAGTGAAAGAAGGTACAGTGCTAGGCTGGATAGATATTTTGCGCCTGGGAAAAATAGGAAGCCTTGGCAACTCATTAGGAATGTTGTTATTGGTGGAAGAATTGGGTCTAGTGGGAGTAGTAAATGTAATTATGGGGGCGCTACTGGTGGAACTAGGAGGAAAGCAAATATTGCCAGTAGGCTGAGGAGTATTATGGTTCAGAGAGATATTGCAAGTTTTGTGGTATCTAAAGCAGTTGTCACAGGAAGGTCTAAAGGAGGTATACCCCCAAGGTCTAGAAAATTTACAATGAAAGTTGTGGAGTTTACAAAATGAGCACGCTTGATCTTTGGGAACTGTGCGATATTGAGTCATGATGTTTGGATGAAGGAAATCTGGGTTATTAGATGGGCTATTTATAGTTTAATAATGGCATTATGGAAGAGACATCAGTTGCGCAATAACTGACATGAGCGCTGAATGGTTACTAAGATGGATGTGAAGAATCTTCATCAAAGAAGAAAAAAAATGAGGGACCTAAGGAAAGGCAAATCCGTTACAGTAAAGAGAAAGTCATACGCTGCAAAGATCTGAAGATTTAAAGGGAAAGCATGCATATATGACACAGGGGATGTATTTGCTGCTATAGAGAGTAGTGGGGATCTCAGATTTATTTTGTGTTTATTGTTTCACTTTGCATCGGCACTTAGTATTAAGGTGCACTGTTTGGAAAAAGGATGATATTTTTTTCTGGGGGCAACTCATCTCGCATATGTTGGGTTCTCATAAGGGACTTAGGGTCAAGCAGAATTAAGGAGAAAAAAAATATTATTACATTTTTTACAAAGCTATATACAATTTTTTAAGGAATATATAACCAAGATTTTTAGTATTCTGCGTCATTGTAGATAGGGATGCAGAAGGCCCAGTCGTATACAGCCTCTTGCATGTTTTGCTGCAAGGTGGTGACTAGCTGTCTTCTTTTGTCATACTTGGCGAGAGTATAGACCGGGACAGCCTTGAGAATTTTTTCAACAGCAACTATCATATTTCTCATATGACGCATGGTTGCATCGTATGGTGCACAGGCAAAATGCTCTCCAAATTCCCAGTTTTGAGCCATTGCGGGCTCTTCTTCTTCTTTGTTGTTGTCAGGGGGTACATCGGCTGGCCAATCATCCGGGATGATAGTGTCGAAGACTGGTTTAAGGGTACTCCAGTCAGGAGTCGGTGAGCGCGGAGTGCACTCAGGAATTGTATCGGTATCCCAGACGGGATCTTCTTCCAAGGCAGGAAGGAAAAGGGGAGCGTTAGGTGGAGGAGGCAATGCAGCGTAAGGAGTGGCTGGCGCATTCTAAGAGAGAAAAGAGCTTATGTTAGCATTTTAAGAAAAAAAAAGAGAACTTACTGTTCTCTCCTCTGAAAGAGAGTATTTGCAATGGAGGCGACACTACTAGGTGTAGGTGTGCGGTGATTAACCTTGGCTTGTTTGTTGCTAGGTGGAGTTCAAGATGTAGGCGCAGGGCGCTTGATGGCCAACTGACTCATCATATTCGAGGTTGAAGCGTTGGGATCCAGGCGCGCAACAGTGGGCGGCCCATCGTAACTACATTTCTTCTTGCGTTTTTTACAGTAGTTGCATGACTAAGAAAAAAAAAAGAAGATTAGTAATAAGGAGAAAGAAAGGAAAAGAAAAGAAAAAAAAAGACTTACAGTAAAGAAAACATTGTAACGGCGGGCTTTTGAGAAATGACAGGGAGTTATGCCGTTCTCGACACAGCGGGTGCATCTTGTCCCACCCATAAGCGTAGTAACTGGTGTTTCAGGTGGAGCACCAGAAGGCTGGGTACGCATGAACTGCCGGAAAGCGTCCACGACGTTGGCAGTATTTTTGGTATTAATGGTATTATTTCAAGTATTCATTGAAAAGAATTAAGGGAAAAAAATATTTACGAAGAAAAGAGGATTGTAATAAATTAGAGAATATGGAAGAAGATGGAGGAAGAAGATGCTGCGAGAGGCAGGATATTTATAGGCTCCTTGGGACAGTCGCGAGTAGAGAGAGGCTGTGGTATGCGCCTCGAAGTTAGTTTGATTTTGGACCAATCAGCTCGCATAATCCAGGAAGAACAAAGGGGATTCATAGCGCAGTAGGAAGTGCTAAACTATAATGCGTGTTTTTGTGTTTCAAGGACAAAGGAAAATAGAAGTGCGGAAGAGGATTCAGGGTCTGTCTGTTGGATTTTGCAGCAGGATGCGCCGCATATTGGGGAATTGTGTGTTATTGATTTAGGAATGCAAGCACTGAACAATATGGACTTGTATTTTCTAATAATTGTGTGTTACGCACTAAGGAAGGCATTATGGCTTGAGGAAAGGCTCAAGTGCGAAGTATACTGCACCAGGGCTAGTATGGTAACTTACTGAAACAGGTGATATAGGAAGTTAAATAATTTAAAATCAAAGCAACTAGGATCAGCGTTAGACGGAGTCAAGCTTGGAAGTAGCACTGAAACAAACAAAGATACATTCAGGGGCGTGCATGTCAAGGTGTCAAGCATGAGTGAGAAAAGTTAATACTAGTGTTAGTAAGGATAAGGTATGTTTTAGGCTCTGTAGTTGTTACAAGTGTGTACATGGTATACTAATAGATTAGTTACTGTTTTACTAATGTAGCGCTAGAGTCAGCGCTGGAGATCCACTAGGGAACTGTGTTTAGAGTGCTGGAAAAATATAAAGAGGGTATCACATCTAGTAATAGAGAGAGGAAGATTGGACAAATAGTTAGTTAACATAAAAGTAGTTAATAATTGTGAAGTCAAAGATATTAGAATTTTCTGCAATCAATTGTTTGAGAGTATATAGATTCAAAGGATTAACTATTATTAGAATTATTTTATTGCTATAATAAGGAATATTTGAAGAGAGCACTTCAAGAGGGAGTAGCTGTGGATATTAGCACTTGTTAAGAATAGAAATATCTGGATAGTAATACTTGTTTTTTTTGGGTCTTTTAAAAACTCAGTTCTCAACTTATAAACTTTCTAATCACATATTGGTGTTACACATTATTGCGCTGTCTTTAAAAATAAGAGTGGCAGGCACTTCTTTTTTAGAAATCTAAGGGAAGAACCAACCCATCTTGCATTGCGTCTACTGCTTAGTATTTTAGAACTCTCTACAACGTGGCTGATGAAGTTTGTCCTCTTTGTTGTATATTTGTCCTATTGGCACCTTTTCATCAATGGTCCCTTGGTCACCGGCTTCAAGATATCAATTCTCCATTGACTATTTGGAAAGGGCCTCAGCTGTCAAGGGGTCTTTCAAGTCTAGAAGGTTTTTTCAAGGAGGTTCAATGGTGGCAACAATGTGATTTATGGGATTCAAACTTGGGTACGTATTTTCTTATCTTATAGAATGTTTACTCAATAGACAGAGGTAAATATTTGAATTATTATTATAATTAATGTTTTAGAATTATGTGGATGTAAATACTAAGTCACTAATAGATAGTAATAAATGGATTTTAAATAGTTATAATAAAATAGATAAGTAATGGAATGAATGAAAAACAACCAAAAGAGAGGCCTTATATAGGTAAAGGAGGGACAAAGCGCAGAAATAAAGTTCTAAAAAAAATTAGTATGAGAGAGTGAGAAAAAGAATATTTCAGAAGAAATATTTTCAAATAATAATGTTTTTCTAAAAAGAAGGTATCAAAAGGGTGTATTTACAGAGTATGTCAGATATACATTAATTTATTTAATATTCACTGTAAACGTCAATTCTTAATAATAAATTTGAATTTTTTTTATATATTTACTTTTATTTGTGATTAAAATTTTTATTTTAATTTTAAGGTTTTTTTTAATATAAATTTTTATTTCTTTCAACCTGTCAATGAGCACAGTGTTAGAGAATAAAAATATAAGGGACATTTTTATATTTAATTTTTATTATTCATTAATTTTACTATTCTTTAATTAGTTAATTTATTATAGGTAATTTTAATGTAACTATTTTATAATTAAATAATTAAAATAATATGGCGTGGCTTCATCCAGTAAATAATAATTAATTATTTAACTGGGTAGTCTAGCAGCCTGGCTAACATAATACCTCAAAATAAAAGACTATAAAAAGAAAAATGACACTAAATATTACAAAATATTAAGGGAAATTCACAGTAGAAATTTAGGGGCTAATTATTCTAAATAACTACGTGAAATCCCCATTAAATTATGACCAATATTGACTGAGAAACCACTAAGATACCCAAAAAAGGATATGAGATGTGGGGTAACTGAATGCAGTCCTTGGTAGGCACCTGCAAGGGAAAATATTTGACTAATATGGGAAAATTTAAGTGTTTTAGTTAATTAAAGGTGCCAATCTTGAGGTGGTTCATAAAATTAGTGCATATAATGAGGACAATGCACTTATCATTAAATTAGGACATTAAAAAAGCACCTGTTGCCTATTTTAGTGTGTTTCCCCATAGTGGGAATACAATGTGGGGTAATTCTGGTGTGAAAGAACTAACTCAGATTAAAATGAAGCTATTCATTTTGAAAAAATGCCGGAAGTATTTTGCCAGTACACAGAAGCCATTTCTGGCATAAAAAACACCAAATTTGAAGAGTGTTATTTTTATGCATTTTAATAGCCAAATAAATAGTCTTAATAAGGAAAAATTGATCTTTCATGTTATATTTCTAATATTATTAAACTTACAGCATATAATTTTAACTTTTAAGTGATGTAAAGCACAATTCTTGTTTTTTCCATAAAACAATGAAATCAACATCTTTAAGTCTACTTAAAAATTATGTAGCCTTATTTTTAAGGTTCTTAAGATTACACTTACATATAAAAAGCTAATATTAAGTACATAAGACTTATTAAAAGTGGATATATTTATGTATTTAAGTTATTATAATGGCATATATTGTGTTTAATCATTGATTACACTTATGTATAATTTTATTCATTTTTCTATATGTACTACATGTGTTTAACAGAAATTATAATCAGTTTTCACTCACTCATTTGAATATCTAGGCTGAAAATAAGAGTTTTAGATTTCTAATTTTTCTAAAAATGAAGCTATTGACATGGGAAAAATGCAAGTGTATGTGGCCAGTACACAGAAGCCATTTCTTGCATAAAAAACATCAATTTTGAAAAGTGTTATTTTTATGCATTTGAGTAGTCAAATCAATAGTTCTAATTAAGAAAGAGTGATTAGTCAAGGATAAATTTTTATATTTATAAAATATTTAGCACATATATTCAACTTTTAAGTGATTTAAAGCACATTTCTTATTTTTTACATAAAAAAATGAGAGCAACAGCTTTAAGTCTACCTAAAAATTATTTAGCCATATATTTAGGATTATTAAGATTACTCTAAAATATTAAAACTTAATATAAAGTACATAAGACCTATAAAAGGTTGATATATGCATGTATATAAGGTATAATAATGGTATATATTGTACTTAAACATTAATTTCACTTATGAATACATATTGTATACCTTTAATTATTATTCCCATATGTACTACATGTGTTTAAAATAATTTATGAGAGTTATTTACTAATTCCTTGGAATATTATGTAGCCTAATGTTTAGGGTTCTTTAGATTACCCTAACATATTCCAACTTAATATTAAGTACATAAGACCTATTAAAGGTGGTTAAAGATGAGTATATAAAGTATAATAATGGTATATAATGTATTTAATCATTTACTTCACTTATGTATACATATTGTATACCTTTATTTATTGTTCCCATGTGTGCTACATGTGTTTAACATAATTTATAAGAAATTTTTACTCGTTTCTTGGAATATCCAGGCTGAAATTTCCCACTCAAAAAACAATAAAAAAATGATAAATTATAAATATTTTTATTTTTATTTTTTAGGTATTTATAAAAAATCAGTAGAATTAAAGAGTAATTCTTTAAAGAAATCAAATATATAAAAATATTATGATTACTGGTTATAGCCCCTCAGCTGGTTAGGCCCAGTATTATTTCTGTTCAAATTTTTTAAGAAGGGAGGATAGATTTAAAATTTCATTTTCAGGTATCACTTATCAAATTCATTTGATATCCCCTTATATCTTAATAAATACTCACTTCCTTTCTCTTTAGTAAGTATTCTTTTCATGAGTATTTTTTTAATCTCTGCTTTTTCCACAAGTTATTCAGGCTGTTTCTTGGGCCTTCCTCTTCTTTTTGGAACCAATTCAAGATCATTTTATTGGTAAGGTTTTAATAATGAGATTAGAAAAACTGGATGTTTCCTATCATATGGGGCATATAGTATGACTTCAACAGCATTATTACCAACCATTTTATTGACTAAAAAAGGTCCCACAAAAGGATCTTTTAATTTAACAATACCTTGTAAGTTAACACAGGATAAAAAAACCATGAACAAGGTGCCTAGTTGTTTTTTTGGTTTCTGTTTGTGACTCTGTGCCTGATTCTGCTAATAGGGGGTATCAAAGATAGAAATTTGTAATTATTTAAAATTTATTCCATAGCACAAAAAAAAAGCCAGAAACTTGACGTTATTTCACAACAAAAAGGTATTTAGGGGGTACAATATGGCATATTTTAAAAAATAATCATGGTTGTTTTAGTTGAAAAAAGAGTTATTTTGAAATGGAAGTTTTCTAACTTTGATACCCCCTAATGACTCTGTCTGAGCCACTTCCAATTTTTCTCCTAATTCCCTCAAATTTTCTTTTTTTTGTTCCAGCCATTCATCCCTTTTATTTCCTGTGCTCATCTTTGAAGAGTTTTTTTTTCTCTACTGGAATTCTCAATTATTCTACTGATTCTCTAATGGCTCCTACTTCCCTTCCATTTACGGTAAGTCATTTTTTATATGTTTTCATCTTCCCTTCATCACCTCCATCTGTAGGAAGATAAATCCAAGCAATGCAGGTCATATTTTTTTTGCATTCATGGTTTGGTCCCTTTTTCTAAATATTTTCTTTGTAAATTAACATAATTTTCTGATCCTATCCTTTTCTTGTGCTGCCACTAATTCCACTACAGCTAAAATCTACATTTCTCCCCTCTCTTGACCTTCACTAAAAATCCCTTTCCTCAAATCCACATTGATCTCCACCTCTTCTCCTGTAATAGACACTCCACTTCACCCCTTTACCTCTACTTGATGCCTTACCCCTCAAATCCACTTTGCTTGCCTCCCATTTGTCTCCAATAGACACCCCACTCCTCAAAATTATCTTGATTTCCATACATTTATCTTTACTACACACCCCAACACACCCTTTCATCTCTATTTGACTCCTCACCCCTCAAATCCACTTTTGTTGCCTCCCTTTGGTCTCCAAGCAACACCCCACTCCTCAAAATGATCTTGCTCTCCATCCCTTTACCTCCACTTGACACCCCAGCACACCCCTTCACCTCTACTTGATGCTTCACCCTTCATTTTCACCTTGCCTGCCTCCCATTTGTATTTATTTGACACCCCAACACACCTTTTAATCTAAACATGATTCCCCAAGCATCAACTTCACCTTTATATCTTCCCCTGCACCTACACTAGAAGAACCACCCCTCTCCTACACCTTGAGATGACACCCCATCATCCAACATAAGCTGGCCACCATCTCCATAGCGTCCAACCAATATGGAATTAAATTGGATCTTTCAAACCTATTTTTCACAATGGGGTTGAATGAGGAGATAATATTTAAAATTTCTTCCGCAAAAAAGTTAATAACACCAGGATTGAACACATGTAATTCTGTAGTTCAATATAAAGGAGTATCTACAAAATAAATTTTTGCCCTATTGTCTGAAATTGACACAGCTTCTTTTGGAGAAAAACTTTCTGATAAGGAAAAAGATTACATCACTCAGCTGATAAAATCTATTCCTATGGTCTTTGCTCATGGGTCATATGAATGAAGACTGGTTAAAGAAGAGATAAAGCTTTCATTATATTTCCCATTAACTGAAAAATCACTTAGTCTAATTAAGAAGCCCTATCCTTCTTCTCCCACAATGAAAAAATATATTGAGGATAATATCTCTACCCTTTTAGAAATGAATATTGCTGAAAAAGTAGTTGAAACACCAATATATTGTGTTATCTCACCTGTTTTAATTTCTTATGATAAAGTCAAAGCCAGGTTATGTGGTGATTATAGAGTAATATATACTTATACTGTAGATGACCTCTATCCTTTACCAAGAATTAAATTTATACATGCTACCTTGAAAGGTACTAAATATGTCAGTTGTCTATATGGTAATGAAGGATATCACCAGGTACCTGTTGAGAAAAATTAACAGAATTTTCTGATTATTTCCACTCATATGGGTATTTATAAGTATGTTAGGATGCCATTTGGCCCCAAAAATTCCCCTTAGGTTTTTCGGAAAGTTATGGATAACACATTCGATCAGGAAATAATTGAAGGATGGCTAATAGTTTATATTGATTATATCATCTTATACTCAAAGAAATTTGAGGAAAACCTTAACCACCTGTGTAAAGTGTTCCATAAGATGGATGAGATAAATAAGACACTTTCCTTGAAAAAATGCAAATCTGGGTTTATTTCTCTGGAAGGGCTTGGTCATGTATTCTCAGGATTACAGATATGTGTTGACTGGAAAAAGTGGCAGGCATACAACAGGTAAAAGCTCCTACTACAGTTAGAGAGCTAAAAAGTTTTTTGGGAATGTGAGGATACTATAGACAATATATTAAATTTATTAGGTCATAGCATTACCCCTAACCCAATTAGCTAGGAAAGATGTTTCTTTTGTCTGGAACAGTGAAAGAAAATAATATTTTGACACTATGAAACATTGTTTGATGTCAGCACAAATTATTGCCTTGCCTGACTTTAAACTTTCATTTGTTTTATAAACTTATACCAGTTTTATTGGACTTGGTACTTCTCTCCATTAAAAACTAGTTATGAACAACAAATTATCAGAAGTAGTAATTTTTTATATTTCAAGAAACTTGAGAATTATTGAATTGAATTATAGTGCAACTCAACTGGAGTGTTTAGAAGTAGTGTGTGCTATAGAGAAGCTACATTATTATTTGGATGACCAGAAATTCAAACTTGTCACTGACTGAAGTGCAGTAAAATACCTCTTGAACTTGAAGAAACCTAACAGACATATGTTCAGATGGCAATTTGCTGTTCAGGAGTAAATAGGAAGAATGACAATAGTTCATAGGGCTAATATTTTTCATTCAATTTCAGATATTTTATCAAGGTTAAATTTGCCAAATGATGAATATAATCCTGCATATGATCCTGAGAATGACATTGTTCAAATTCATGGGATATATGTGGTTGATATGGAGGAAGAGCTATTACAGCTTCTTCTGGACTCATATGATAAAGAAACTGACTTGAAAAATCTGTTTACTATATTAAATGATTCAAAGAATGCTTCAATACAAGCATTAATAAAATCGTTTCCACCAGAGTAACAAAATGCTTTAAAAAAAGGAAAATTATAAATTGATGAAGGTTATATCTATTATAGAAGAAATATGAGTAATTTTATTGTTATTCTTCATTCTATAAGGGAAATCATATTGAAAATTTGTCATGATGACATACATGAAGGAAATTTTTATCTTGATACAACATTTATTAGAATTAAGAACACTTCTTGGTGGGCTAATATGCCTAAAAATGCTAAATTATATGTTGAATCCTGTTATTCTTGCCAGAAATCAAAAAGATTAACCAGGAAAAGAGCTGTATTAATGCAACATATTGAATCTCCTGATGTACCATGGATAATCATAAACATCAATTTTGTAACAGGATTACCCATAGCTGTGAAAGACAGTTGTTATTATTGCTGGGTTATTGTAGATATATTTAAAAAAATGTGTAAATTTTTTCCAACCCACAAAGATGTCTCCACTAAGGAAATAGCTTTCTTGTGGTGGTCTCATATGTTCAACACTACTGGTTTCCTAAAAGCCATAATCTCTGATAAAGATCCTAAATTTACTTCTGAATTTTGGATGTCTCTGATAGATGTTTGTGGTATTGATCTGAAGCTTTATACTGCCTATCATCCTCAAACTGATGGACTAGATGAGAGAATGATTCAGAATATATAGGACATGATAAGAGGGTATTCTGCCTTAGGCCTTGAGTATAAACTCAATGACAGGCTCACTCATGATTTGGTCAACTTACTTCCTGGGTTGGAATCCGCTTATAATAGTAAAATTCTTTTTGTTACTCAAAGAAAAGCCTTTTGAGCTCTGGCTTGAATATGTTCCAAATAATCCTGCTCAAATTCTCAATAATAAAATACCTAGATTAGATTTACATCCTGGTTTAAAATTTTTACATTAAATGCAAAAACTTTTCAGAAATCATGCCCAAAAATGTATTGAAAAATATTTTTTATATGAGAAGAAGAGGTGGGATAAATCCCACAAAGAATACACTGCTAAGAAGGGTGATGAAGTACTGATATCTGCAGTCCACTTCAATTTAAAAGGTAATAACAAACTAAAAGATCCATTTTTGGTCCATTTGTTGTAAGAAGAATGGTTGGTGATAATGCAGTTGAGTTTATCCTTTACTCTCTATATTACAGGAAAGATCCTGTTTTTACAATATCTATTCTGAAACCTTACACATCCAATATTGATTTATTCTCAAGAAGAAGATGAAGAAAAAAGAAGATCCCTAATTAAGTCACTGAGACAGCAGAAATTGATAGGATTCTAAATGACAGAATTATCACTGTTAAAAAGAGTACTGAATATTTATTGAGCTTCAAGAGTAAATCTTCAGAATATGATTCTTGGATACCTGGGAAAGAGATATCTAACCTTCCTGCTCTAATAAAGAAATATAAAAAGAAAAAATCATAGAATTTTTTATATTTTTTTAGAGTGAGGGAGTGTCATACAGGCTTCTAGACTGACCCAGTAAGTAATTAATTATTTACTGGGATAGAGACACACCTTTATTTCTTATTTTATTAAATTTTACTTATTTTTTAATTTACTTTTAACTAATCAAATAAGAAAAACAAGTAATTACTTAAAGTTAATGTTCACCTTTTCTCATACCTTAACGGCATCCACATGAAAGCTGAAAGGTAGAATAAACACTATGAAAATACATAAAAAAAATCAAATACGTTAATTATACTTTGATATATACAAAAAACAAAGAAAATTAAATAATTCTATATAAATTGAGGTATACATCCAAAATCTGTATATGAGAACATTCCTTTTAGAATATTCTTTTGAAATTTGAAATTTCTTTATTAGTAGTTTTCTCTCTAATTTACTCATTTATGTAGTCTTGTGGTTCCATATTTTATCTCTTTCTTTTTCCTATATAAGGCCTCCAATTTTTCCTGCTTTTGATCTATCTCTTACTTTCTTTTATTATTTTATATAAAATTAAACAAATCTAGCACTACTCTGAAATCCTTACTATTTACATTTTACGTATTTCTATTTTCACAAAGTAATGATAATAAAATATTTTACCTTTTAAATTGAGTAAATCCATTTATAAAGAATCATATGTACACAAGTTGAATTTTTGAGTCACCTTCCTACTCCTATCACTGCCATTCGACCGTTGAAATTTATTCTAGAGTAAAATAAGCCTTCTGAAAATAAGTCACTTTCTCCTATAAATGAATTCTGCAAAAGGGTAAAAAAATCCATTATCACCCAAAGTTTTTTATATAATCTCCTTGATTAAATTTAGTTTTTGTAATATCTGTTCAAAAATGAATGATTTTATCTGTCAGCCAGACTGTAACAGGAGTCCAGTAAGTTTTATGTTAACTTATTGGACCTTAATGAGGACAAAAAAATTATTTTATGTATATAAGCTAACAGCTAATAAATTACAAATTAATATTAAAGTATAATTAATCAATTAGAGTTATAATGTTATGAACTAATAGATTATATATATGTATATAATAATGCAACTAATATTGTATCATACATACATGTTGGGTTCTTTTTGACTCTTAATTGTATCAGAAAATTATTAAATAAATTGAAAAAATTAACTTGGTGAATTTTTAATTTACAAACTCAACATCTTCCCCAGAAATGGGAAGTCCTGTTACATAGACCATGTTTATTACTTACCATGGTGTATCAGGAGCTTCAATATGTTGCATTAATCCAGCTCTTTTTCCAGTTAATCTTTTTGATTTCTGACATGAATAACAGGATTCAACATATAGTTTGGTGTCTTCAGACAACTTAGTCCACCAAGCAGTGTTCTTAATTCTGATCATGATTTTTTCAAGGTTAAAAATGTTCAGCCAATATGTCATCATGACAAATTTTAAAGCTAATTTTTTCATAGAAGGAGGAATAAAAATAACATTACTCAAATTTCTTCTATAATAAAGATAGCCTTCATCAATTAAAATTTTAACTTTTTCCAAATCAATCTGGTACTTTGGTAGGAGTGTTTTAATTAATGCTTTTATTGAAGCATTATTTAGATCATTTTATATAGTACATAAATTTTTTAAGTCAGTGTCTTTATCATAAGATTCCAGAATAAGCTGTAATAGCTCTTCCTCCATATCAACCACATATATCTCATGAATGTGAACTATTTCATCTTCAGGAAAATATGCAGGATTTGAGTCATCATTTGGAAAAAATAACATTGATAACATATCCACATTTGGGTGAAAAATACCAGCCCTATGAATAATTGTCATTCTACCTCTGTATTCTTGAACAGCCAACTGCCATCTGAACATATGTCTGTTTGGTGTTTTCAAGTTTAAAAGGGATTTAACTGAACTGCAGTCAGTGACAAGTTCAAATTTCTGGTCATCTAGGTAATAATGAAGCTTTTCTAGGGCCCACACTACAGCTAAACATTCCAGTTGAGTAGCACCATATTTCAATTCACTATTTCTCAAGGTTCTTGAAATATAACAAATTACTACTTCTGAGACTTTATCATTAATCACCTGTTTTTGATGGAGGGCAGCACCAAGACCAATGAAACTGGCATCAGTGTAAAAAACAAATTGTTGATTAAAGTCAGGTAAAGCAAGAATTGGTGCTGACATCACACAGTGTTTCATAGTGTCAAAGGCTCTTTGTCTTTCACTATTCCAGACAAAAGCAACATCCTTTCTAGCTAATTGGGTAAGGGGTAAAGCTATGACTTGGTAATTTTTAATATACTGTCTATAGTATCCACACATTCCCAAAAAACTCTGTAGCTCTCTAACTGTAGTAGGAGCCTTCACCTGTTGTATGGCTGCCACTTTGTTTTGGTCAACACATATATGTAAGCCTGAAACAACATGACCAAGAAATTTTAAAGAATGGAAACCAAATTTACATTTCTTCAAGGCAAGTGTCATATTTATTTCATCCATTTTCTGGAAAACTTTACACAGGTGGTTAAGATGGTCCTCAAATGTTTTTGAGAATATAATGATATCATCAATATAAACCATCAGCCATCCTTCAATTATTTCTTGATGGAATGTGTTATCCATGACATTTTGGAAAACTGAAGGGGCATTTTTAGGGCCAAAAGGCATCCTAATATACTTATAAATATCCATATGAGTAGCAATCATCAGAAAATTCTGAGAATTTTTCTCGACAGGTACCTGGTGATATCCCTTATTACCATCCAAACAGCTGATATATTTAGCACCCTGTAAAGTAGCATGTATAGAGCTGATTCTAGGTAAAGGATAGATATCATCAACAGTATAAGTATTTAGTGCTCTATAATCACCACATAGCCTGGCTTTATCTTTCTCATAAGAAATTAGGACAGGTGAGATAACACAATATTTAGGTGTTTCAACTACCTTTTCAATAATATTCATTTTTAAAAGGGTAGAGATATTATCTTCAATATCTTTTCTCTTTGTGGGAGAAGCAGGATAAGGCTTCTTCTTTAAACTAGGTGGTATATCAGTTTATGGGCAAGACAATGAAAGTTTCATTTCCTCTTTAACTAATCCCAGTTCATGTGACCCATGAGCAAAGGCCATAGGAAAAGACCTTATCAAGTTAATGATGGAATCTTTATCCTCACCAGAAAGTTTTTCTCCAAAAGAAGCATTGTCAATTTCAGACATAAGGGCATGCATTTCTTTTGTAGATCTTCCTTTATATTGAACCACAGAATTACATGTGTTCAATTCTGGTTTTAATAGTTTTTTAGGGGAGGAAATCTTAAATTTTCTCTTCCCATTCATCCCCACTGTGAAAATTTGGTTTGAAGGATCCAATTTTATTCCATACTTGGTTAAAATATCATTCCCTACAATAAAGCAATTGCTCAAGTTATCATTTTTCATTACAACAAAATCACAAATAGCTCTTACAAAACCAAGGTTATATTTAAAAAACACTGTGGCTTTGTATTTACCAATGGGGGACAAAACAGAGCCATAACCTCTCCAATTTTCAGAAATGATAGGCATCAGTTTTGATTTATAGTCTTGATCCACTGAAGCAAGTGCTCTTTCAGAAACTACACTTCCTCCAGCTCCAGAATCCAGAACAATTTCAATGCTGGTTCTATTAATCAAGACTGGTGCCTTGAGAGGGGCAATAATAATTGAGCTATCCTCAATGTTCTTTATTATCTCAGAATCTTCAACTGTAGATAAATCATTATTATCAATATCAATAGTATTTAAATAATGGATATCCTCTTCCAGCATCAAGATTTCTTGTTGAGATTCATATGAAATATTGCTGGCACACTCACTTGAAGTATCCTCCAGTGCTACTGTGTCATCAGCATGCTCCTATGTTCGTTCTACAAGATTTATCTTCTTGTCACAAACATGGTCCTTCTGCCAAGGTTTGTTGCATACTTTTTAGGTGCAACAGGGGCAGAAGGCTTCCCAACCTTTTCCAGAGGTTTCTGTTGAAAAGTTGAGGGTTTTTCCCAAGTGGTTCTAGGAATGAATCTTCTGGAATCATACTTGTTGTTTAGAAGAATCACATTACAAGTATTGATGAAAGAAGAAGGTTCTCTGGTGAACTCAGTCCTAGCCACTATCAAGTCTCTCAAAGACATTGGTAATTTATAGAGGATCCTGTCCTTCCATAAGTCAAACTCCATTTTTGGGTCCATAGCTCTTAAGATTTTAACAAGTTTCATTAAGAACTTAATAGGTTTATCAGTAGAAGAACTATATTTAGCTTCCTCATACTGCCTTTGTTGAGCCATCCTAAACTTGGAGCCCACAAATTGTGCTTTAATTAATTTCTTCCAATCCTCCCATGTGTAATCATTCCCATCTAATAGGACAGATTCATACCACATAAGGGCTACATTGGTAAATAAAGAAATTAACTTAGACACAACTTCCTCATCTGGGAGTTTGTAAGAGTTTTTCATGTTATCAATTCTGCAAAATAAATTGTTGCCAATCAGAAGAAAATTCACCATCAAATGTTGGATATTGGTCAAGTTTTGGCCAATTCTTTTGATTTGAAGGAGTTTCCTTAGTACTAGCTTGTTTCTGAGTAAGAAGCAGCTGTAACTTCTCAAACTGGGATGTAATATCATTGTTCAATCCCTCTGTTGAAGATCCTGGTGCATCATCAATTTTTGATGGAAACTCAGTGGTATCAACAGGTATTTCTGGATTTAATTTTACTTTAGATGAACTAGCCACAGGTAATATTTCAGCATCCTGAACTATATGTTCCTTCACAGAAATGTCATTCAACAATGAGTTCAATTTTTCTTTAATGGTTGTTAGTCTTGTTTTCACTCTTGGAAGACTAGATAAACTCTCATTGATAGTTGCAAAAGAAAACTGAGTTTTATTTTGAAAAGATGAATAATGTTCATTCAATCTCTTCAGATTCATCTTATCTATCTCCACCTCCTGGCAACAGGCAGATACAGTATCTTTTAGTTTAGACAAATCATTTTTTATATTTTGCCATAAAGCAACTTTCTTTTCATGGGTTGCTTTGTAATGAGACAATTCATCAGAGACTCTCTGTGATTCACTTCTTAATGCTTGATAACCCTGATCAGTTAACAAGCTATTATATCTCTGGGTCAATTGCATATTGTTCATTATATGATTTTGTTTTGCAAGAATATCTCTCAAGTACTCATCATTAATACTTGCAACATCTGGAGTGTTTCTCAATAAAGAAACTGGGTAACTTTCCAAACTCTCATAGAACTCAGGGTCAAGAGTTTCATCAATCACAGCCATATCAGGATTGATCATTGAGGTAGCAATTAAAAGTAAAGGATTAGATACATGAGTGATTTGTCTACTACTCCCAGCCTCTATAGGTCTCAAGGTTTCATCCTCCCTTCCAGATTTACCTGAAGGAACAGAGTCAGCCACAAGAAAAGGCACTTGAGAAACAATAGAGGGACGCACCAGGGTTTGCTGGGTATCACCAAATTTCGCTTTCTTCTTCTTCTGCCTCCTTGATAGGGGTGAGGAGGAGTGGGATTGACCTGGGTGGGCCTTGACGGACCTTCCTGAGGTAATTGATTCTGATTTTAGGGCAGGTTGTCCCACTGAGTGTTCAACCAGTCCCACTGCCACTTGGACACTTCCACCTTCTCTTAGGACTGGGGAGCCAATTGTTGTTGATCCCTTGGAGGAAGAGGTTTCTTCTTCTCTTGAAGAAAGTATCTGTTCTTTTCACCTTTTCTTCCAAAGCATCTACCCTTGCCTTTAATACCAAGCTTTCTGCCTTAAACTCCTTTATGTGGGATGAAAGATTCTTTATTTGTTGGGGAAATGGCATCTTTTTTATCTTGAAGCCTTTTGGAAGCTCTTCTGGTGGGTTTATAATAGGCTTCTGCTCCTGAGTTGTTTCCACTAGGATTTCTACTTCTTCCATCTCTACATCCTGTTTGGGGCAAGGATTTATTAGTCTGAGAAATTCTTCTTGTTAAAGGAGAACTTACAGAAGAAGGCTCATCATAGTCAATCAAGTCTAGTTCTTCTTCACGTGCAGCAGAACCACTTTGTCATTCATTTTAAGTGTCAACTTAAATGAAGAAAATGGATAATAGATGAATTAGTTTTTTTTTATTTTTAATTTTTTATTTAGAAAAAATAAAATAAAAAATTTTTAGGATAAAAATCAACTAATAAAATTAGTTTATTAATTCAAAAAAAATTTAAAACCAGGATTATAATATAATCAACTGAAGAAATAAATTAAAATTTATTAAAAATAATTATTTTTAGGATTTAAATCAACTAATTTATTACCAGGAATTATTGTTAACTGAAGTAATCAAATATAAATTTTTATATAATTAAAAAAGAAATTTTATTGCACTTAACTACCAGGACTTAATTTCAACTGAAGTAATTAAATATAAATTTTTATTTAATTAAAATTTAAAAAAATATTATTGTCAGGACAATTTGTCAACTGGAACAATAAAATTTAAATTAATCAGGACAAAATTCAACTGAAAAGTTATAAATAAATAATATTAATATATAATTATTTTATTACTTCTGGGACTAAGAACACTTAATGCTCTATTATGGTCAACCAGGAAAAATAAAATAAAAATATAATAATAATAAATAAATTCCAAATTACCAGACACCTCCCCCTGTAAAATGAGCAATTTAATGCCACTTACAGAGTGCTGAGTAAAAGGAAATACGTAGCAAATGAAGAGTGCAGAGTAACACACAGATAGTAATATCAATAATTACCACGATATATACGACATTTAGTCAGTATATGAACTTAATTTTTTTTGCGCGGTTCGATTCCCGTTCGCAGCAAAAAATTTTGTCACGTGACGTATGACGTTCATCGTTTTCTCGCTCTCTTGTCCTTTACAGGTACTCGCACACCTATGGTCCCCTCGATTACGCCTCAAATATCGTTGCGCCATCGATAATTCGGAAAGGCCCTCAATTGTCAAGGTACGCTTTTGGTCTAGAAAATTTGGTATGGAGTTTTTCAAGGATTTTAAAGGTTTTAAATGGACTCTCAAAGATTTGTACGTATTTCTTAATCTAAGTGATTTATTACTCAAATAAAAGAGGTAGATTTTAATATTGTTATAGTCTATTGATTAGAATTAGGCTATTGTAAATACTAATGTGATAAAATATAAAATATAAGTTTTGTGTTGTAATACGTGGTAATAAAAGTAAGGTGATAAAAGAATGGATTGAAAAGCACAAAATCAGAGGCCTTTTATAGTCAAAATATGAGAGTATAAAATATATGGAATTTACACCGTCTACTGTGAGTGTGAGAGAAAAGAATGACAAGAAAAAGGAGTACATAAATGACATAAGAAAGTAATAAATTAGTACGTCAACAAGGGTATCAAATTTATTAGCAACAAAGTTTGAATTCCTTGGACTGTCACAATTATTACACAATAAATAATCAATTATATTACTTTCACGGGATTAAAGATCTCTCACTGAGGTAATATAATTGTTTTAAAGTTTTTATATTATAAATTTATTATTAAATTTATTCCCTTTGACATATACTTTTGATCACAGTGTTAGGGAGTAAAATTGTAAGGGACATTTTATTTATATTATTTATTTATACTACTTATTGTACTTAACTTAGTTAATTGTAAGTACTACTTAAGTAAATAAATAAATTATTATTATTAAGAAGGAAGGCGTGGCTTCAACTCAGTAAAATAATTAATTATTTTACCGGGTAAGTCTAGTAGCCTGGCTGACATCTTTCCTAGTAAATTGGGTTAGGGGTAATGCTATGGGGTAATGCTATGACCTGTTAGTTTTTAATATACTGTATATAGTATCCACAGAACCAAAAAAACTTTTTAGATTTCTAAATGTAGTTGAATATTTTACCTGTTGTATGGCTTCTACTTTGTTATGGTCAACACATAACTGTAACCCTAAGAAAAAATGACCAAGCACTTCCAGAGAATGAGACCCAAATTTGCATTTTTTTCAAGGCAAGTGTCTTATTTATCTCATTTATCTTATGGAACACTTTTCACAGGTGGTTAAGGTTGTCCTCAAGTTTCTTGGAGTATAAGATGATATCATCAATATAAATTATTAGCCATCCTTCAATTATTTCCTGATGGAATGTGTTGTCCATAAATTTCTGAAAAACTGAAGGGGAATTTATGTGACCAAAAAGCATCCTAATATACTTTTAAATACCCATATGAGTGGCAATCATCAGATAATTCTGGGAATTCTTCTCAACAGGTACCTGGTGATATCCTTTATTACCATCAAAACAGCTGATATATTTAGCACCCTGTAAGGTAACATGTATGGAGCTAATTCTGGATAAAGGATAGATATCATCAACAGTATAAGTATTTAATGCTCTATAATCACCACATAAACTGGATTTATCTTTCTCATTGGAAATCAGGAAAGGTGAGATACCACAATGTTTATGAGTTTTAACAACCTTTTCAATAATATTCATTTTTAAAAGGGTAGAGATATGGTCTTAAATATCTTTTCTCTTTGTGGGAGAAGCAGGGTAAGGCTTCATCTTTAAAACAGGTGGTATTTCAGTTGATGGGCAGGATAATGAGAGCTTAACTTATTATTTTACCAATTCAAATTTATGGAACCCATGAGCAAAATCCATAGGTAAAGATTCTTTCAACTGAATGAGGGAATCCTTTTCCTCACCAGAAAGTAGTTCTCCAAAAGAAGCTGTGTCAATTTCAGAAAGAAGGGCAGGCTTTTTTTTGTAGTTCTTCTTTTATATTGAACTACAAAATGAAATGTGTTCAATCCTGGTGTTAATAACTTCTTGGGGGAGGAAATCTTAAATTTTCTCTACCTATTCAACCCCCTTGTAAAGAATTGGTTTAAGGGATCCAATTTAATGCCATATTTTGTTAAAATGTCATTTTCCACAATTTAATAGCTACTTAAGTTATCATTTTTCATAACTTCAAAGTCACACATTGCTCTTAAAAAGCCATGGTTATGTTTGAAAAATACTGTAGCTTTTATTTACCAATGGGAGACAAAACAGAGCCATAATTGCTCCAATTTTCCAAAATGATAGGCATAAGTTTTGATTGAAAATCCTTATCCACTGAAGCAATTTCTTTTTTCAGATACCACACTTCCTCCAGCTCCAGAATCTAAAACAAACTCAATTTTATTTTTATTAATCAAGACAGGTGCCTTGAGAGAGGCAACTATTTTTGAGCTGTCTTAAAGGTTTCTTATGATCTCAGCATCTTCAACTTTAGAACAATCATTATTCTTAATGTCAATATTATTCAAAGAATGAATATCTTCTTTCAGATTTAAAATTTTATTGTGAGATTCATAAGAAATAATGCTGGCCTAATTACTTGAAGTATCATCCAGTAAAACTGTGTCATTGGAAGGTTCCTCTGTTTTTTCAAAAAGATTTATTTTCTTGTCACAAACTTGACCTTTCTGCCAAGGCTTTCTTCATTTAAAGTAAGTGTTTGTTGAATAATTTCTAGGTGCAAGGGGGCAGAAGGTTTACCAACTTTTTCAGGATGTTTCTCTTGGTAATTAAAGTTTTTTTCAAATTAAGATCTAGGAGTGAACATTCTAAAATAATACTTGTTATTTAAAAGGATCTCATTACAAATATTATTACAAGAAGAATGTTTTCTTGAGAACTCAATCCTAGCAACTATTAAGTCTCTCAGAAACATAGGCACTTAATAGAGGATCCTGTCCTTCCATAATTTAAAGTCCATATCTGGGTACATTACCCTCAGGATCTTTAAAAGTTTATCAGGAACTCAATAGGTGTTTCTATAGTAGAAGAGCTATATCTAGCTTCCTCATACTGCCTTTGTTGGGTTAATCTAAACTTGGAACAATCAAACTGTACTTTAATCAATTTCTTCCAATCTTCCCAGGAATAGTCATTTTTATCATAAAGGACATATTCATAGCGCATTAGGGAAACGTTGTAAAATAAAGAAATCAAGTTAGACACAAATTCTTCATCTAAAAGTTTGTAAGAATTTTTCAGGTTTTCAACTCTGCAAATAAATTGCTGACAATAAGAGGAAGAATAACCATAAAATGTTGAATATTGGTCAAGTTTTGGCCAATTCTTTTGGTTTGAGGCAATCTCTTTGTTACAAACTTCTTTCTGTGTAAGAAGAAGATGTAATTTTTTCTAACTGGGAAGTAATATCATTGTTTAAACCTTCTGAAGATGAACAAGGTGTATAATCAATTTTTGATGGAAACTCAGAAATATCTACATGAATTTCTTTCACTAATTTTACTTTAGATGATCTAGGATTAGGTACAATTGGGGTATCTTGTGCAACAGGTTCTTTCAAAGAAGTGGCAGAATATATTTGGTCATGTAACTATGAATTCAACTTTTCTTCAATAATTGTTATCCTAGTCTTCACCCTTGGAATACTGGATAATGTCTCATTGATAGTTACAAAAAGATTATTGATTCTTTTTTTTCAGATATGAATAATGGTCACTTAGTCTCTTGAATTTCAACTTATATCCCTCTAGCTCCTGGAAATAGGTAGACACATTCTTTTGTGACTTTGACAAATAATTCCTGATATTTTGCCACAATGCAACTTTCTTCTCATGAGTTACTTTGTAATTATATAAATCATTAGAAACCCTCTGAAACTCACTTCCCAATGATTGGTAACCTTGTTCAGTTAAAAACTATTAAATTTTTTATTCAATTTCAGGTTTTTCATTATATGATTTTGTTTGGTAAAGATATATCTTAAATATTCATCATGAATAGTAGCTACATCAGGAGTATTTACCAATAGAGAAACAGAGTTATTTTCCAGACTCTCGTAAACCTCATGATCAATTTTCTCATCTATAATGGCCATATCAAGGTTAATCATTGAAGTAGAAATTAATACTAAAGGATTAGTTACATCAGAATGTTGAGTAATATGCCTACTAGAGCCAGCCTCTACTGGTCTCAAGGTATCATCTCACCTTCCAGAATTACCTTAAGGAACTGATTCAGTAAAAAGAAAGGGCACTTGAGATTCAATGGAGGGGCTTACCATGGTTTTGGAAAAATTTTGAATTGATTGTTCTTCCTTCTTTTTCATCCTTGATAGGGGTGAGGAGGGTTTTTAATGAATTTTTGGGGCCCAGAAGGACCTGTATGAGTTGCTTGTTGCTGTTGTATGGCCTGGAGGGAGTCCCACTGGGTGTTTAGCCAGTCCCACTACCATTTTGAGACTTCCACCTTTTCCTGTGGGTGAGGAGCCAACTGTGGAAGGGTTTTTACTTTTTGAAGAGGTTTACTCTTCTCTTGAAGAAAAGTTCTACATTTCTTACATTTTCTTCAAGAATTTCTACCTTTGATCTTAATTTGAGGTTTTCTGCTTTCAACTACTTGAATTGAGTTTAGAGGTTGTTGAATTGCTTCTGCAAGGGCATCTTTTTTATTTTGAAGCCTCTTGGAAGCTCTTCTGGGGGTTTCACTGGGGTCTTAGGATCCAGAGCAGTCTTTTATATTTTTATTTCTACATTCTGCATCTCCACATCCTGTTTGGTCCAACAATTGATTAATTTGAGCAATTTTTGAAGTCAAAGGAGAACTTAAAGAAGTCTCATCATAACCAATTAATTCCAGTTCCTCTTCATGTGCAGCATATTCACTTTAATCAGTCATTGTTTATATAACTTAAATTGAAAGAAAAGAAATATTATTATTTAATCATTTATTATTTAAATTTTTGAAAGAAAAAAATAAGAGATAATATAAAAAATATTTCAAGTTTATAATCAATTATCAAGAATTGTAATCAACTGAAATAATAAAAATATATTTTTTATCTGGACAAAAATCAACTGAAATAATTATTACAATTTTTAATTAATCAAATTAATTAAGATGTTTATATTTTATTACCAGGATTTAAAATAAATTAACTGAGATAATAAAATAATTTATTAATTATTAGTACAAAGAGTCAACTTGAATAATTAACACAATTCTCAATTAATTACTAATATATATATTGATATATAATTATCAGGAGTAAGAGTCTACTGAAAATTTTATTATCTGGACTTAATTTCCAGTGAAATAATTTAATTTAATTAATTTAATTAATTTATAAATTTTCTATTTTTCTTCCAGGAAAAATTTTCAACTGAAACAATAATATAACAATTTAATTATCAGGACAAAATTTAAACTGAAATAATTAAAAAAATATATAATGTAATTTATTAAAATAATTTTATTAGTTATAGGACTAAGCACATAAATTTTCTATCTTGGTCAACTAGGAGAAAAAAATTTATTATATTCCAGACACTTCCCCCTGTAATTTGAGAAATTCAATGCCACTACAGAGTGCTGAGTAAAAAAGATATACATTAAATATGAAATATGCAAAGTGATACCTACAGATAGTAACAAGTATGGTCACCACAAATATATAGGACAATTACACCTATATAAACTTTAAATTTGAGGCAAGGTTAAATTCCCAATCACGGAAAAAAAGGTAAGCCATGTGCCTTTTGAAGTTCATTGTTTTCCAGTTTTCAACAAGTCCTTACTGGTCTTTTTAGTCAATGGTTCCACATTTGCTGGTGTCAAGGTATCAGTGCATTAACTACAACTCAGAGAGGTCCCCAAATGTAAATGGGTCCTGATAGTCTAGAAGGCTTTATCAAAAGTTAAATGGCAGTGAAAGGTGAAGAAAAAAAGAATTTCAAAGAATTTACATAAATTTTATCTTTTGTGTTTTATTACTCAAGTAAAAGGGAAAGGAATATTATTATTATTACTTGTAAGGATTTAAATTACGCAAATGTAAATAGCAAATCAGTTATAGAATATTGTGTTTCAAAAAAATTAATTTCTCATTAATTTTAATTTAATTTTTGGGTTTCAACTGGTGGATAATGAGCTCTTACTTATGTATCTCAGTTAATTGTGACATGCATTCCCTTACATTTAATTAAAGTTTTTATTACTTTATTGATACTTTCTTTTGTCTTTTATTTAAAATATTGTGGCACTTCAGATGTCTCATTGCCTATATAGAGGCCTTTGGTAATCCCCTTTAGCCCTATTACTTATATTATTTTAATACTCCTACCATATAAACATATATTTACATTTATTAGAGGTGCTTGTTTTACTTAAAAAATTAAATAAATCATAATTTTAAAGGTGATGTTAAGAATGTGAGTATTAAGAGCTGTTTTTAAAGTAGAAAAAATAATAATTACTTACAAGTTGAAAATCCCTGTCCATAAGTGTTACTGGACTTAAGTTGCATTTCCTTTTGTTACTGTGGATCAATATTATTATACTATCTTTCTTATTATTTTAATTAACTTTATTTTAATCTCTTTTCTTTTCCCCTTCCTCTTCTAGATGACTAGCCAATAATTTGAGGCCTTCAAAAAAACAAGACAAACCAGATGTATTGGTTTTTTATATGACTTCATAAGGAGCATGGACCATTGGTTTTTCATATGCACACAACTTTTTGAATTTTTGAAGTGACTGTGAGTTGAACTGAGGTTTCTGATTAATGAAATATATATTTTGATTAATTCTTAAATATTAGGGTGATTATTAATCCATACAGTATGAAAAACTTTGCACCTAATATTTTAAATTTTAAGTTTTTATTGCAATCAAAGTGCCTTGTCTAAATTTCTAAGTCACTGAGTACAAGTGATCAATTAAATTTTCATTCATGGTTAAAAATAATAGAGAAACCCTCTTAGTTCCAGAAGATCATTTATTTTTAAATAATAATTTGATTTATCTCACATTAATATCTGTTATTATTGGTTGAAAATAATAGAACTCTGTACTTAGTCTAAATTAGTGCTAATTTTTTTCGTATTAATTATTTGGATTAAAAATAATAATTCTTTTATTTATTCCAAAATTAATTATATTGATTATTTTTTTCATAAATATAAATAATAGTAAGATTATATAAATTAAAAAAAATTATTTGTTATTAGGGGGTAAAAATGTTGATTGATATGCAATAAAAATAATTGTGGATAAAAATATTATACCCCAATTATCTTTTGCAATTATTTTTGCTAATAATTGGGTTATTAGGCCTTTTAAGTGTCAATTTTCACCTCTATCTAAAACTTTTATCCTCAATTTTTCATAACCTTATCTTGTACAACTTTCTGGATATCCCAGGCTTCCTACCTTGTTGCACACTCCCATCATGTTTTTTCATTCTATCTGCTCAGAACCACTCCCCATCACATCTGTTTTTTTCTTCTTCTTTTCATCTTCAAATATCTCAACATGTCTCGTTGTCATAGATCTTCTCAAAGGCAGTCTTCCCCCAGTTGTTCATCAAATAACGTTAATTCATCTTTCACCTTGTCAGCTGAGAAATCCAAGACCGTTCAACTAAAAAAATATGATTATCTCATACTTATCAACTGGCTAAAAATCAAAACTAATTATGATTCTTGTTTTGGTACTGAGAATGCAACTAAATTAAGACAGCCCCCTGTATCAAAAGTCAATGGCTATCTTCTAATGGCCAATGAATTAAAAATTAAGACAAAGGGAAGGATTAATCTTTTGCCTAAACAGGTTTCTGAATGTTTCAAGCATTACCAAGCCAAATACAAGAAGGAAAAGACACTTTCATTTTCTACTGGTTTTGGTATTACTTACATCAATATCAGTAAGGACATAAAATCCATAGATGATAAACTTGAATCTCTATGTCCATACTTTAAAGAGATGGATGCAATTTTTGGAGAGAAAGCTGATTTCAATCCTGAAAAAATGTTGGATTGTGAAGATGCTATCTCCAAACATGATGATGAAACAAATCTCTTCCCATCCTCCTCCTCCATGCAAGCCTCCCCTGTTCTAAATTTAATAAAACTAGATAGATTTTCAATACATCATTATGGTGATATAAACAAACATGATCCCACTCCAGTAAGTTTTTATTTCTTGTCTAGTTGTTTTATTGTTTTTTATTTCTTAAAAGGCTAATGAATGAACCCAGGATCCTCAAGCAAGTGAGTCTGAAGCTAGAATCAATGATGAAGAGGAAAATAGTACCTCAAAAAAAAAAGTAAAGACCATGAACTTCTTTTAATTTCAGCATTCATAGAAAGCAAAACAGAGATAGTTTTTCCCAAACCCCTTTTTCTTCCATTGATGATTTTCTGGAGAAACATGAATCAGGTCAGTGATAGCATACCTCGTAATTATTAAGTGATCATTTTTCTTCTTTTGTTAACATTCCTTTTCACTCTAAGCAAATTTGAAGTTAAAAGAGATTCACTCAACTTTCAAATGAAAAAATACAAGATCTATTTACAAAGGGATGGTAGGGCACAAGACTTTGAGGAGAAGAAATATGAGCTTTCTTTAAAGAGGGATGGGAGGGTACAAAACTTTGAGGAGAAGATATTTGAGCTTTCTTTAAAGAGGTATGAGAGTGCACATGACGTGGAGGTTAAGAAATTCAAGATAAAGAAAGGGGAGAAGGCTCAAGAGTACAATTTACAATTGGATCAAATGAAACTACTTGAAGATGATAAAAAAAAGAAAGATTTCTTGAGAGAATGTGTTAAAGCTAATAAGTCTATTTAGGAAATTAAAGGCTTAATGAAAATTTTTGATAACTAGTTTTTTTTTTAGAAAGTTTTCTTGATAGAATGCATTAAATCTAAAAATAAATGCTTGGCACACACTCCTCACTGAGATGTGAAACATTTTATTGAAACATATTAGATTATTTGTTTGTTTGGTTAAATAATTTTTTTTATTTCTTTTTGTTGATAATTTCATATGTGCTGACTTTTTTAAGGTCTTGATTATAGATGATTTTTTTTGGAAAAAATTTGAAAAACTCATACATTTTTTCTTCATTACATTCAAATCATTAAATTTATGTTTCTAAATACAGCTAAGTCAACAAAACTCTATATCTGTTTCAAAAATTTGGAAATACCCTCCCCTAAATTTTATTGAAGCAAGGAGTGAAAATCAACAAAATTTAATATAATTACATAAATCAATATATAAACAACTAATATATATCAATATCCCTAGTTTTAAAGTAATGAAAATTCCTCTATCAAAAATTTTGATAAATTTAGAAATAAATGTAGTCCAAGGAGCCTCATGAAACAAATGAATGTTGTCATGATTCCCATTTATATAAAACAGGGTTGTTAGCCCACTACTTTATTTTAGGAATTTGATATATAAGAGTTTTTAATAAAAAATTTATGAAAAAATATTGAATATTTGATGAATCTACTCATCCCCATGCTTTTTTGATCTACATAAAGATTTATTAAATTTATAACTTTTACCTTAATTTTTTACCTTATTCACTACGCAATATAGGGGGTGGACTTGCTAGCAAGTCCTCAACCTGAACTCAGATGGAACTCAGATGGAACTCAGACTGAACTCAGACTGAACCCATACTGAACTCTACTTGAACACCCACCTAAAACTGTTCTGCTGAGTGGTGTTCATCCCTGATTGTATGGTTCCTTTATCAATAGCTCAATGTGTGTTCAATCTATGGTGAGTTTGGGTCCAAGGTTGCGGACTTGCTAGCAAGTCCGCCCCCCATATTGTGTGGTGATTCATTTGTTGAATTACTTTGTGAATAATTTGGGAGGAGCATCCAAAATGAGTAAAGTCATGACAAGATTCCAAACCAGGGGGAGCCTTTGTTGTTTGGTGATTATCCTTAGAAGACTTCCAAATAGTTTTGATGATTCCAGCTCCCAATCCAAAATTGATTATACAGTTGTGATCTGGAAAGTATAACCCATGAAATTTTTTTAGCTGGGGAAGGAATAGGTTTTCCAGTTATTGGATAATTTGAATCATTTGTATTGATATCAATATTATTGTGGAATCCTGAATGAGTAATAATAACATTTGAAAATAAAATATATTTATCACTAATTTCTATCTATTTGGAGTCATACCAATTCTGTATACCAACTTTTGTAGCAAGTTGATGATACTTTTCAAAAGCTTTATTACAGAGTCTTTGAGATTAAGAGCAATAAAAGTATTGAAAGAAGGTATGGTGTCCCATAAGTAAAAAATTTCATCTTTCTCAGCTTTAAATAAGTTTTTAAGTAAAAAATATATGCCTATGGAAATAAAATTATTGAGATTATTTTAAGAAAGAAAAATTTATTATCAGACATACCAAGAGAATAGCTTTTAAAAAATCCTAATCTCCAACCAAATACAATCATAATACCACCCAAAAAATTTGTATTCCTTAATGGTATACAAACCAAAGCTATTTGATATAGTGTTATTATGAGATCAGATAGTTGATTAAATATATCATCTTTTGAAAAATAAAAAGAATTTTTTTCATAAATAAATTGAGGTTTCAAAGAATTACTGATAACTGCTTTATTTTCATTTTCTCCTGATTTGTTTAAATATTTTAAATCTTCTGGTAACTCATTTGGATAAGAATTCTTTTTATCCACTCTAATTTTATAGTACTTGATATTTGATATATGGACAAATAAACAATCCAATTGAATTTTTTTTTTTTAAATTTCTTTTATTCTGCTGAGTTCAAACATCATTTTTTTGACATTTTGGGTGATGATTGAAGTGAAGTTGAATTTGAAAAATATGTTAAAGATGATAAAGAGGATGATAATAGAGAAGTAAAAGATGATTCTGAAAAAATAGAATTTTTTTTCTCTGAACAATTAAATGATGATTGAAGTGAAGTTGAAATTGAAAAAGATGTTAAAGACAATAAAGTGGATGATGATAGAGAAGTAAGATGTGATTCTGACAAAATAGACATTTTTTTCTCTGAAAAAAAAAATTGTGTCAAAAACCAAAAAAATAAAATGGCAAAAAAATAAAACTAAAAAAATTTAGTTTTTTTATTCCACCTTAAGAATTTTATTGATAAAAATTAATACAAATAATTGTTTTTTGAAAAGAAATCAATTGCTAAAACTGTCCTTGAAAAAAAATTGAAAAAAAAATAAAATAAAATAAAATAAAAACAAACATCAGTAAAATTATTTCCCAAAGAAATTAATTTTAAAGTTATTTGGTGTTATATATACCAACTAATGTCCTTAAATAATGATAAAAATCAATTATTATCAAAATTTAAACAAAAAAAATTTGTATACAAAAAATTATTCCCAAAAATAAAAATAAAAATTATAAACACACCAAATTTATTTTTGATTCAGCTTGAACCATAAAAAAATTTTTTTTAGAAATATTCTGAAAAAAGTAAACAAAAAAATAAAAAATACTGTTAATAAAAATAATAAAAAATTTCTTTTACATACTCCCATATTACCTCTCCTTGTCTGCTTCTTTTACCTCTTTTTAGTGTCCTCGAACCCCCCTCCCCCTTCTTTATCTTCTCAAACCCCCCTTCCCCCCTTTTCCACCCTTGAGGCACCTCATTTCCACCTCTTTACCCCCTTTTACCATACTCTCCTCCCTCTCCCCTCCCCCTCTCCCCTCTCCCCTTCCCCCTCCCCTCTTTCCTTTCCTCCTTCCCATATGTAGATACCTAAATGATTGGTCCAGCTCAAATTTTTTATTACTTAACAAATTTATTATAAATTTGTTTAGGTATCTACCTATGGGGAGGAGGCAAGGAAAGAAGGGAGGGGGGAGGGGGGAGGGTGGAGGTGGAGGGGGGGAAGCGGTGAGAGGGGAGGGTGGAGGTGGAGGGGGGGAAGCGGTGAGGGGGGAGGGGGGAGAGGGGGGGAGTTGAGTGGTGGCCTAAAGGGAGGAAAAAGAGCATCTAAAGGGGGTAAAGGTGAGGAAGACAATAAGAGGGGATTGAGGCAGTCAAGAATGGGGAAAAGGAGGGAAAAAGAGGAGGACAAGAAAGAAAAGAGGGAGTGAAAAAACAACATTAATTAGTTTAAACTTGAAAACTTATAATTGAAGCACTTACAAAAAAAAGTAATAAAAAAACATGATTAGCTAATAGAAAATCAATAAAAATTAAAAAAAATGACATACCTGGTGAGATGTGTTAAAAAATGCACCCAAAATATTTGAGGGATTTTTGAGGAAAAGATGAAAAGAATAGGAGTGAAGAATGAAAAAATAAAGCACTGAAAAAATATGCCATTTCAGAAAATATGCAATTTCATGTTGAGCTGTTGAATGAAAACCAATGAGCCATCCAAAAAATTGATATTGTCAGTCTATCTAGTATATAAGTATGATTTAATAGTGTTTATTAATTGTCCTACTACTTATTTATAAATGATTTAGTGATTAAACCTCAAGGGAAGACCAATAAAATAATTATACTCAAATAAAACTCACAATACTTGGATTTAAATGTGTGCTAGTGGTGGAAAATAGATAAATAGAACATAGTTATTTCTTATATAATGATAACATCAATTTATAAAGGCTTTATGATATTTTTCTGAATGATAATAATTGTGTTATATTGTTTATTTAAATTGTAGTAAGTAACTGATGTCTAATGACCGCCAAAATCCTCCCTTACCTATACCAAAATCCACTGGAGTGCACAGACCTTCAATCCAGATGATGTCACTGCTATCCCTGGCAATTAAAGCACTGTGAGGGCCTGTCGGTCAGTCGTCTAGAAGAGGTAAGAAAAATAGGAGAAAAAGGAGGAGAGAAGGAGGAGGACAAGGGAAAATAAAGAAATAAACCAAAAAATATATATTTAATTTATTTGAGAGGGAAACAATGGTGACGGTGAGCAACTTTGAGAGGTGACAAAAACTTAGATTTTATTAACAATAATATTATTAAATGTAAGGGTACTGCGCGGCAAACAATTTTAATTACTATCAGACTTAAAGCAACCTTTGATTTGTTGTAAAGAATTTAAATTAGATTTTTATTACTAATAAAAAAATATAAACGTAATAAATTGGTTATTTAATTTGTTGAGTGTGTAATAAGTGATGATGCTACAGGGGATTATCCAAGGCCCTTTTATAGGCAATGGGTCCTCTGAAGCGCTACTATCTTTGTAAATACAATGATTAGAATGGAATAAAACAAATATATCAAAAGAGTAAATGAAACATAACAATATAGAGAAAAACATGAAACAAATAATTAAAACCCCAATTAAGAATCCAATTTCCCCGCCATTAATTCCCAAATCAGTAAGTGACAATAGTGAATAACTAAAAAAGATTGGAAACATAGGAACTATGAGAAATATAATTCCAAACAGATGGTACATTCTGATTAAAGGACATTTTAAGTGAAACCAAAAATAATTTGACGCAACAAAACAAACAATTAATCTCAATTTAGTCCAAATTAATTTATTTGTTTTTTCTAACACAATTAAGGGTCAAAAGAAGCGTCATTAATTATTGTTTAGTATCATATGAAAGGTGTTATTTAATATATAAATTTAAATAATTAATTTAAATATATTATAAGTCAATTTTACACTTATAATTATAATATATGTTTTTCAATTAATTAAATATAAATTTATAATTATTAAATACATAAAAATGCGCCCTTATTTGTAGAATATATTATATTATGTTCAATTTAACTGTATATAAAAATTTATATAACCAATAAATTTAATGTAACACTTGTATATAATAAAATACTTATATAATTTTATTATGCAATAAAATATTAAGTTATATTCATTAAATACGATTCTTACCCACTCTTTCAGGTTTTATAAGTTACATATCATTTACTGGACTCCTGGAATAGCCTGGCTGACACTCCCTCACTCTAAAAAAAACAATAAAAAAAATGCTAAGATTTTTTCTTTTTGTATTTTTTAAACAGAGTAGGCAGATTTGAAATTTCCTTGCCAGGTATCCATGCATCATGTTCAGATGATTTGTTCTTATATCTCAATAAATATTCAGTACCTCTCTCAGAAGTGATAATTCTATCATTGAGAATTTTATCAATTTCTGCTGTTTCTTTGACTTCCTGAGGGTTCTTCTTAGGTCTTCCTCTTCTTTTTGGAAATAAGTCACTGTTGGAAGTATAAGGCTTAAGCAAAGAAATGGGAAAGACAGGATGTTTCCTATCATATGGAGAATACAATACAACTTCAACTTCATTATCACCAACCATTCTTTTAACAACAAATGGTCCTACAAAAGGATCTTTTAATTTGTGGTTACCTTGTAAATTGAAATGGACAGTAGAGATCAACACTTCATCACCCTTGTTAAATGTGTATTCTTTATGGGATTTATCCCATCTTTTCTTTTCATATTCAAATGCTTTATCAATACAACTCTGAGCATGTTTTCTGCATAGCTGTTGCATTTTCATAAAAGATTTTACACCAGGGTGTAGTTCCAACTTAGGTAATTTATTATTGAGAATCTGAGCAGGAGTATTTGGGACATAACCCAACCAAAGCTCAAAAGGCTTTTTCTCAGTGACAGAATGAACAGTGCTATCATATGCAAATTCAAGACCAGGCAATAGAGTGACCCAATCATGAGTAAATCTGTCATTGTCTTTATATTCTAAACCAAAGGCACAATACCTTCTAATCATATCTTCCAGAGTTTGAATCATTCTTTCAGCTAGACCATCAGTCTGAGGATGATGAGCTGTAGACAATTTCAACTCACAGCCACAAATATCCATCAAAGAGGTCCAAAACTCAGAAGTGAATTTTGGATCCCTATCAGAGATAATGGATTTTGGAAAACCAATAATATTAAACATGTAAGACCACCATAAGAAGGCTAATTCTTTGGTGGATACATCTTTGTGGGTTGGAATAAATTTGCACATTTTTGTGAATCTATCAACTATTACCCAACAAGAGTTAAAGCTGTCTTTACCTGCAACAGGAAGACCAGTGACAAAATCCATATTAATGATTTGCCAGGGAGCACTAGGTGCTTCAATATGTTGTAATAACCCTGCTCTTTTACCTGTTAACCTTTTAGATTTTTGGCAGGAATCACAAGATTCAACATATAATTTTGTGTCTTCAGACATATTAGCCCACCATGCAGTGTTTTTGATTCTAATCAATGTTTTTTCAAGATCAAAATGACCAGCTAATATGTCATCATGACAAAGTTTGAGGATAGTTTCTTTCATTGAAGGAGGAATAACAATTACATTGGTAAGCTTCCTTCTATAATATATATAACCATCTTCAATAGAGAACTTTCTTTATTTAAAGCATTTTGGTACTATGCAGGAAGAGTTTTTATTAATGCTTGAATTGAAGCATTCTTAGGATCATTTAAAATAGTAACCAATTTATTTAAATCAGAATCTTTATCATATGAATCCAGTATTAACTGTAATATCTCCTCTTCCATATCAACTATAAATATACCATGGATATGAACAGTATCATCTTCAGGTACATAAGCAGGATTGGAGTCATTATTTGGCAGAGGCAATCTGGAGATCATATCAACATTAGAGTGAACATTTCCAGCTCTATGGATAATTTTCATCCTTCGTCTGTATTCTTGAACAGCAATTTGCCACCTGAACATATGTCTGTTAGGTGTCTTGAGGTTTAAGAGAGACTTCACAGCAGTACAGTCAGTTACCAACTCAAATTTTTGGTCATCCAAATAGAAATGAAGTTTCTCAAGAGCCCAAACAACTGCTAAGCACTCCAATTGAGTAGCACCATATTTCAATTCACTATTTCTTAAGGTTCTTGTAATATAACAAATTACAACCTCTGAGGATTTATCATTAATAATTTGCTTTTGGTGAAGGGCAGCACCCAGACCAATAAAGCTAGCATCTGTATAAAGGACAAATGGCTTGTTAAAATCTGGAAGAGCCAATATAGGGGCTGTCATTAAGCAACTTTTTAATGTATCAAAAGCTTTTTGACAGTCATTATTCCAGAGAAAAGCAACATATTTTCTGGTCAGTTTTGTAATAGGCAAGGCTATGACCTGATAATTTTTAATATATTGTCTATAATAGCCACACATACCCAAAAAATTTTGGATATCTCTTACAGAAGTTGGTGCTTTCACATTTTGAATGGCAGCAACTTTATTATGGTCTACACAAATTTGTAAGCCTGACAAAACATGGCCAAGGACTTTCAAAGATTGAAAAACAAATTTACACTTTTTTAAAGATAAGGTCATATTGATTTCATCCATTTTTTGGAAAACTCTATTCAAGTGAATCATATGTTCATCAAAAGTTTTATAAAAAACAATAATATCATCAATATAAACCATGAGCCAACCTTCAATAATTTCTTGATGGAAAGTGTTATCCATGACTTTCTGGAAAACTGAAGGAGCATTTTTAGGGCCAAATGGCATCCTAACATACTTATATATTCCCATATGAGTAGCAATAAGCAAAAAATTTTGAGAATTTTTCTCAACTGGAACTTGATGATAACCTTTATTACCATCCAGACAACTAATAAATTTTGCACCTTGCAAGGTAGCATGTATTGAATTAATTCTGGTTAAAGGATAAATATCATCAACAGTATAAGTATTTAAAGCTCTGTAATCTCCACATAATCTAGCTTTATCTTTTTCATAAGAAATCAAGACTGGGGAGATGACACAATATTTGGGGGTGACATCCACTTTTTCAATGATATCCATTTTTAATAATGTTTCAATATTATCTTCAATATCTTTTCTTTTTGATGGAGAAGCAGGATATGGTTTTTTCTTAAGGGAAGGAGAAATATCACTCAAATTACAGGATAAGGTAATTTTCATCTCTTCCTGAACAATTCCCAAGACATGAGAACCATGAGCAAAAGCCATAGGGAAAGAGGTAATAGAGGCAACAATAGAATCCTTTTGTTCACTAGTCAACTGATCACCAAAAGAAGCGGTATTTATTTCATGTAATAAATCATCCATTTCAGTTGTTGTTCTACCTTTACATTGGGTCAGTGAGTTACAAGATTTCAACAAATGCCCTGAATGTCTAGGAGAAGAAATTTTGAATTTTCTTTTCCCATTCATTCCTAAAGTAAAGCAATTATTTGCTGGATCCAGTTTCACACCAAACATGGTTAAAATATCATTTCCCATAATAAACCAATTGCTCAAATTATCATTATTCATGACAACAAACTCACAAACAGCTCTGACAAAACCACCATTATATTTGAAGAATACAGAGGTTTTGTATTTGCTAATAGGAAATAAGGTAGAACCATACCCTCTCCATTTTTCAGAAGTTATAGGTAATAATTTACTCAAATATTCCTTATCCACTGAAGCCAAAGCTTTTTCAGATACTACACTTCCTCCAGCACCAGAATCAAGAACTACATCAACATTTTTTCCATTAATGATAACAGGTGCCTTTAAAGGGGATATAGGAATAGAATTGTTAGTAATATCTTTAATTATCTCAGCATTTTCTACTGAAGATAAATTCAATACACAATCTTCAGATATATTATTTAAATAATGGACGTCATGTTCCAACATTAAAACATCTTTAACAGATTCATTGTCATAGGAGATATTACTTTCACAGTCACTGGAAGAATTATTGACATCAAGGTCAACTTCATCAGTGTCTTCATTTTGTTCAACAAGATGAATTTTCTTGTCACAAACATGACCCTTCTTCCACGGTGTGTTACACTTATAACAAGTATTTGTTGCATATTTTTTAGGTGCAACTGGGGCAGAGGGTTTACCAGATTTTTCTGGGAGCTTTGTAGAAGGTTTATTCTGATCATTATAAGATTTACCAAGGTAATTCTTTGGTTCATATCTATGGTTGAGCAGTACTTCATTACAGATATTAATGAAAGAAGAATTTTCCCTTACATGCTCAGTTCTAGAAACAATCAAATCCCTAAGAGAATTTGGTAATTTATACAAGATTTTATCTCTCCAAATATCATAATCCATCTTTGGATCAATTGCTCTAAGGATTTTAGTTATTTTCATCAGAAAAACAATGGGCTTTTCAACAGAGGAGGATACATATCTAGTATTCTCATACAGTCTCTGCTGAGCTAACCTGAATTTTGAACCACCAAACTGATTCTCAATCAAGGATTTCCAATCATTCCATGTATAATGATTGTTATCTAAAAGGACAGATTCATACCACATCAAGGCTACATTGGAAAATAAAGAAATTAGCTTAGAAACAATTTCCTCATCAGGTAGTTTATAAGATCTCTTTAAATTATCAATTCTTTGGATAAAGTGTTGCCAATCAGAGGAAGAATCACCATCAAAGGTAGGATATTGGTCTAACTTAGGCCAATTTTTCTGACTACTGGGATGGTCCACTTTTTGGTTTGAATTATTTATTTTTATTAATTCCTGAAGTTTAGCCAGGTGTTCAGAAATTTCATTATTTACAGAAACAGCTGGTGCATGACCATCACAAGATTTTTTGCTAGTAGCAAAAGATTTCACAGACTCATTGTCAGTTTGTTTAATGGATGAAATATGAGGAAGAAAGGATGAACCTTGCTCAGGTTTTTTCCCTTTATTTTTATGCAGCTTATTTACAGAAATCTCATTTAACTCATTATTGATGATTAAGGTTGAGAACTTTTCCTGTAGGTCAGACACATAGTTTCTTATTCTTGGAATTTCAGACATCTGGTCATTTACTTTTGCAAGAGATAGAACATTTCTGTCCTCAGAAACTGAGTGTTTGGTACTTAGTGCATGGAAATCATTTTTTAGCTTCTTAAACTCATTTTTCAGAGATTTTATTTCATTCTTGAATGAATAATTCTCCTCAATAAGTGGTTTCAATTCACTCGAGGTCTTATGTATACTGATATTTCTATCTGAGATAGCTCTATGGTCACTTCTTATTTGTTTTTGTTGACTAAGAACAATATTCAAGGTTTCTTTGATTTTTAAATAAGCTGTATCTTGTACAGAAGAACTCACTTTACATTGCAAGTGTAAATTATTTAATCTATCATTTTCATGGATTAACACATCTCTCACATGTTTGTCTTTCACAATATTAAAATCAAGGGTATCTTTCAATATTTCCTCAGAAGTTTTTTCAATTAAGGTATAGATTTCAGGGGGAACAGAATCATTTTTAATTGCAAGAGAAGGATTAATTAAAGATGTAGAAGTTAAATGTAAAGGTTCATCAAATGACAATTTGCTAATTACATCAATAGGGCTACTAGTTACAGGAAGCTGTCTTTTAACAGGTTTAACTGTTCTTTCACCATGTTCAATAATATTACCTGCAGAAGAAGATTTATTAGAAAACATACCCAAGTGACTATCAACCAAATTACTTACCATGGCAGAGGAGGAAACTTCCCCTGGGACTGGGTTTGGGATTTTGCTTGGGCCTTCTTTCTCCTGCCTTGTTGGTAGGGATGAGGTGGTGGATGGAAATTGGGTGTTCTGGATGGGCCAGGCTGATGATGAGGAGGGTGTTGAACATTCTGTTGGTAGTGACTCATTAGATAATCCCATTTCCATTGCTCTACTTCCATAGTATTTGGATTTTGGATGGTTGAGCTGGGTGGCTGTGAAGGTTGAGCCTGAAACTGAGGCTGATTGGGAGGCAACTGAGGAGGGGCCTGGGCCTGAATCTGGTTCCTGAGTTCTTGTACCTGATCCCACAAGGTGTCTACCTTTGCTTTGTACGTCATATTTTCTGTCTTCAACTCTTTTATATGACTGGATAGGTTGCTGATTTGTTGTGGCAGAGGAAGCTTTTTTATTTTGAAGCCTTTTGGAAGACCTTCTCGAGGCACTAGAGGCTTTACTTCCTTCTGTGGTACTGGGGGAAGGGGGTTTGGTTTGTTTGCATTTCCTGTCATATCCACATCCTGCAGTATGTGAATTCTTTGTGTTAGCATAAGATTTTTTATGACCAACTTTAGAAGAACTTACAGTGTCAGCATCATAGTCAATTTTTATTTCATCCACTTGCATGTTATCCATTTTTTCTGCCAAATTGTTGGACATACTAGTGGGAAGATTTTAATTTACTTCTTATTTATTAAAAAAAATAATAAAAGTTTGTCAATAATTGCTCCAAATAATAATAATAAAAATTTATTAATTAAATTTATAGAAAAAAAAATTTTCAATATAAAGTATTAATTATAAAAAATTAATTTTAAAAAAAATGGATTGCAACGTTAAATTGGGAATAACAATCAAGTTAATTCAATCAATTAATTACCAATATTAAATATGGCAATATATTTGGGACTAAGCACAATGTACTTTTAAGTCAACCAAAATTAACAATAATTAATAATAATAAAAAATTAAATTAATAATTCAATTTTTATTAATAAAAAATGTTAATTCTTCTAGGACTAAGAGGATTTGACACTCTATAATGGTCAACTAGGAAAAAAAAATATTTAATAATTGAACACTTACACTCAGTGAATCAGCAATTAAGCCACAATCACTGTTATTTCAGTAAAAATATAGTAATATGAGTGAGAGGTGCAAAGGTGAACTTACTATAGTGATCAAAAAATCACTTCAAAATAATATAAAAATTAATATAATATAAACCTAAGAAATCGAACCCAAGTTCGAAACACAGTCGCGGCAAAAGTTTTGTTTTTGCTAGGTGGTCCGTGTGTTTTGTCATTTGTCGCCAGGCTCAATTGTTGTCGTCGTTTGGAAAGGTCCCCAGTTGTCGGTCAGTCGTCTAGAAGAGGTAAGAAAAATAGGAGAAAAAGGAGGAGAGAAGGAGAAGGACAAGGGAAAATAAAGAAATAAACCAAAAAATATATATTTAATTTATTTGAGAGGGAAACAATGGTGACGGTGAGCAACTTTGAGAGGTGACAAAAACTTAGATTTTATTAACAATAATATTATTAAATGTAAGGGTTCTTCGCGGCAAACAATTTTAATTACTATCAGACTTAAAGCAACCTTTGATTTGTTGTATAGAATTTAAATTAGATTTGTATTACTAATAAAAAAATATAAACGTAATAAATTGGTTATTTAATTTGTTGAGTGTGTAATAAGTGATGATGCTACAGGGGATTATCCAAGGCCCTTTTATAGGAAATGGGTCCTCTGAAGCGCTACTATCTTTGTAAATACAATGATTAGAATGGAATAAAACAAATATATCAAAAGAGTAAATGAAACATAACAATATAGAGAAAAACATGAAACAAATAATTAAAACCCCAATTAAGAATCCAATTTCCCCGCCATTAATTCCCAAATCAGTAAGTGACAATAGTGAATAACTAAACAAGATTGGAAACATAGGAACTATGAGAAATATAATTCCAAACAGATGGTACATTCTGATTAAAGGACATTTTAAGTGAAACAAAAAATAATTTGACGCAACAAAACAAACAATTAATCTCAATTTAGTCCAAATTAATTTATTTGTTTTTTCTAACACAATTAAGGGTCAAAAGAAGCGTCATTAATTATTGTTTAGTATCATATTAAAGGTGTTATTTAATATATAAATTTAAATAATTAATTTAAATATATTATAAGTCAATTTTACACTTATAATTATAATATATGTTTTTCAATTAATTAAATATAAATTTATAATTATTAAATACATAAAAATGCGCCCTTATTTGTAGAATATATTATATTATGTTCAATTTAACTGTATATAAAAATTTATATAACCAATAAATTTAATGTAACACTTGTATATAATAAAATAATTATATAATTTTATTATGCAATAAAATATTAAGTTATATTCATTAAATACAATTCTTACCCACTCTTTCAGGTTTTATAAGTTACATATCATTTACTGGACTCCTGGAATAGCCTGGCTTACAGGGCCCATCACCTCCCCATGGCTTCCACTTCAAGCAGATTCAACACCCAGACCTCCAGTAAGGACCCTCCATCACAATTAATGATACCACAGAACCATACCATAAATAGAATAGACTGATAAAAGTAGATATCATAAAGAAATAGGTAAAATAACTCATCCAAAGAGTATATAATGAAAATCAAAGCATATGAAGGAAACAAATGAAATTTTAAAGCCCCCAATAACATCCCCAAGCATCCATATTAACCCAGTAATGACCTCCCAACCCATAAATCCGTGAATATCCATCCAAAGAAGCAGATTAAGTTGTCCAGACTGAGTGTATGCGCCTGAAATAGATGTCTATGCTTTTATAGGCTTTGTGAGTCCACTGGATACATCCATATGACCTAAAATAAGCAGAAAAGTAAAGTTTATAGGCTATTAAAAGGCTAAAACCCACTTATATATATAAATATACATAATATACTGCATATTTCACTGAATATGAGATATATGTATACATATAAGCTTATGTATTTCAATAATTACTTAATATCACTTAAGATAAATCTTTTATGACTCCATTAACACCTTAGTAAGTATTATTAGGCTATGGATAAGCTATTTAAAATACTATAATTTATATAAAAGAGTAATAATTATATATATATGTAATATAATCATATATATAATTATTTTAACCTTATTTTTAAGATGTAAGCTTAATGTACTTAAGATTATCTTATTTTAAGTATAAGCCATACTCAGTCCTAGGGATATCTAGGCTGACAGATATTCACTGTATATTCAAAAAAAAAGAGTAAGCAATAAACAAAAATACCAAGCCAAGTGAATAAAGTATACAAAGTGGAAATTTGGAGAGTATTAAATCATAAAATTAAAAGGTTTGTGTGTCAAAATGATGGATGGTGATTGGCATAATGACAGAGCATATTCCAGTTGAATCAATGTTTTGTGATTCAAGGGAGAGAAGAGCCGGTGGTGGTTCAGGATCCTCTTCTTCATAAAGATCATTCTACTCATCCTTTATATCAGCTAGGATATTATGGAGTATAAAGCAAGTAATTATCCAAAGATTTGAAATTTTCATTTCCATTCTTTTTGAAATAGGATTCTGAGTTCCCAGAGACTAGAAAATCTTCCGATTGAAAACCCAATAGCATGTTCAATCTGTACTCTTGATTGGGCAAGGTGATAATTAAAGGTGGTTTTTGGGACATTTTCTAAATTTGAACCACAGAAAGAAGGTATAATGTACTTTTCACTTGCATATGCTGAGTCTGCAAGGAGGTACTGCAATTTGTCAAAGTATGAGTCAGGACTTTGAGAAATCCTCATTCTTTGGACGACAGAAGAGTCATAACATGAGCCGGTGCAGCCACTATGAAAAGTAATGAACTGCTTGTTGACATCACAAACAAGTTGAAAGGCAATAAAGTATCTACAAAGAAGATAAAAAGTTAGTATATGAAAGATGTGAAATTGGAGAACATTTTGAAGAAACCATTTTTTGCAATCAAAATAATGGTTGTCATCATGAGCAGGCTTTTGACTCAAAGGTATAGTTGTACCATCATAAAAATCTACACATCCAGAGAAACCTTCAGCTAGAATTACTTGAGAGGATTCAAGTTGCTGTTGAGGAGTTGGCCAAGAAAGTTTTTGAGACTTTAGAGAAAGGATAGAAATCATGCAGTTCTTGGTTTATAATATGATGGTACCATATCCTATGGTAAAGAGATTATCTAAATGTCTTACAGAAACACCATTTTTATTTAAACCAAAGTGACATAGTGAAACAGTAAGTTGAAACGCAGGATCATGCTTTTTGTTATGGGAATTTTTATGGAAGATAGGATGATTGGAGATGAGTTGAGAAATTTTGAAAAAGAATGAGGAGAAGTTTGAAAAATTTGTGTGAAGTTTAGATGAGGAATATTGAGAATGTAGCAGAGATAATATCTGGGATCATGATAAAGATTTGGCCCCCTTGGGATGATGTAACACTTTTTTGAAAGAAAAGACATAAGCAAAAGTGTCTTCCAAACTAGAGTCAGAATAAGAGTCAGCAGCTTAAACTAAAGTGATAGAATTCATAGCTGATTGAAGTTTTTTCCTACTAGAGAGGTGCTTCAATATTGTCAGTAGAAAATGTTGTTGGTAGAAGGTTTAGGTGATGAGTGGGAAGTGGAAATTTGCTACCAAATGAGCGGGTGGGATGTGTAGATAGAAAAAAATGTTATGTGTTTTCCACCAAAATTAAGTATCATAGAGTGATGAGATACATAAGGATGGAATTCACAATTATACGTCATGTCACTTGCTTACAAGTCAATAATGGATGTGATGAGTTTGGGATCAGGAATTAGGAACAGAAATTGGGGTATAACAGGCAGCATAATGCATTATTGTGGATTCCTTATTTTTATGTTCATATTATGGTATAAAAAGTTATTATGTGTTATGTACATAGATTTTTGTATAAAACCTATAGTGCAGCCAATGCATCTAACTCTGGTTCACTCCAGACAAAGCACTGAGACTGCTACCATAGGTTATTGGCTGTTCCTGATTGATTACAAGCAGTAACTCATTCTTGTGAACTCCTGGAACTCTGTTTGTGTTCCCTGAGTTAGTCCCTTGTTAAAAGTGCCTCCCACCCTGGTGTCCAATTAATCAACAACACTGCATATTTCCCCAGCATTTAATTCATGCCGACCAATCTAAACAACACCAATTGTTTCCAATCTAGGCCACAAATTCAGCGCAAAAAAACCTATCTTGACTTGACAACTAAAAAATATAGACATTCCCCCACACATATATCTCACATTGACACTTGTGAAGGACAATGATCACGTTCTTTCTCTTCTGCTATCAATAACTCTTCACCTGTGTCATCAAGTGCATCAACTGCACATCCTTTTCTTGATCCACATGACATAGATTCTCCAGAATCTCAATCTCCTCCTCCTCAATCTCCAGTTGTTCCAACAACCATGTCTCTACCTCCAGAACTGGAAAATCCCATCAGTGAATACAAAGGAAAAGACTTCAGCATGGTTGTTGATGATATCTTGTCCCAAGTAAAACACACTCTTAAGCTGAAGCATGACGGGTCCAATTGGCAAGCTTGACATAAGAGTATCTCTGTCAGTGTGTGCTAGTATCTAAGTATGATTTAATAGTAAATATTAATGATAAAACTACTTATTGATAAATTATATAGTGATTAAACCTCAGGGGAAGACCAATAAAATATTAATTATCAATATAAACTCACAATACCTGGATTTTTATGTGTGCTAGTGGTGGAAAATAGATAAATAAAATATATTTATAGCTTATATAAAGATAATATCAATTTATAAATGCTTTATAATAAAATTCTATATGATAGTAATTGTGTTTTAGTGTTTATTTGAAGTGTAGTAAGTAAGTGATGTTCAATAACCTGTCAAATCCTCCCTTACTTATACCAAAATCCACTGGAGTGCACAGACCTTCAATTCAGATGAAGTCACTGCTATCGCCGGAAATTAAAGCACTGTGAGAGCCCATCACCTCCCCATGGTGTCCACTGCAAGCAGTTCAAACACTTAGATCTCCAGTAAGGACCTTCCATCACAATTAATGATACCACAGACCCATACCATAAATAGAATAAACAGATAAAAGTGGATACCATAAAGAAACAGGTGAAATAACTCATATAATGAGTATATAATGAAAACCAAAGAATATAAAGGAACCAAATTAACTTTCCAAGCCCCCAATAACATCCCCAAGCATCCATATTAACCCAGTAAATGTATCCCAACCCATAAATCTGTGAAAATCCATCCAAGGAAGCAGATTATGTTGTCCAAACAGGATATATGTGCCTGAAATAGGTGTATATGCTTGTGTAGGTGTTTTTAGTCCACTTAATATGACCATATGACCAAAAATAAGCAGAAAAATAAATTTTATAGGCTATTAAGATGTTAAAACCCATTTATAAACCTTAATATACATAATATAACAACATATTTCACTGAATATGAGGTTAATGTATACATATAAGCTTATGTATGTCTATAATTACTTAATATCACTTAAAATAAGTATATTATCACCCCATTAACACCTTAAAAATTATTATCAGGATATGGAAAAGCTATTTAAACTACTAAAAGTCATATAATAGTGTAATAATTATATATATATGTATTATAACCATATATATAAGAATTTTAACCTTATTTTTAAGTAATACGCTTTATGTAATTAAAGTAATTTAATTTTAAATATAACAATTACTCAGTCCTGGAGATACCTAGGCTGACACTCCCTCACCCAAAAAAAAAACAAAAAATGTTAATAAATTTTAATTAATAAGTAAGGAGTGAATAGAAAAATAATTTTAAAATTTTAATGATACAAATACTGAATTAAACATTATTATTTGGATTTAAATTTTTTCAAGAGATTTTTGAGATCAGAGATTTCAATTTCTGGAATCCACTGGTCATATTCACTTAATTTATTTTAAAACCTTAATAGATACTCAACTACCTTTTCTTTAGTAAGGTGTCTTATTTTAAGTGTCTTTTCAATTTCTGCCTTTTCAACTAGTTCTTCAGGTTTTTGTTTATTCCTTCCTGATCTTCTTGGAAATAGAGAAGTATCATTAGAATGGTATGGTTTTATAAGAGAAATAGGAAATATTGGATGTTTTCTATCATATGGTGCATATAGAATAACTTCAACAGCATTGTTACCAACTATCTATTTAACTACAAATGGTCCAATGAATGGGTCCTTCAATTTAACATTACCATTTAAATTGAAATTAAGTGTGGAAATAAGGACTTCATCACCCTCCTTGAACATTTGTTCTTTATGGGCTTTATCCCATCTTTTCTTCTCATACTCAAACGCCTTATTTATACATTCTTGAGCATGTTTTCTGCATAATTCTTGCATCTGAAGAAAAGAGTTAGTAACTGGATGGATATCCATTATAGGTAATTTATTAAGAGTTTTAGCAGAGGTATTAGGCGCATAAACGAACCATAACTCAAATGGCTTTTTGCCAGTGACAGAATGTACTGTACTATTGTTTGAAAATTCTAAACCTGGGATAAGGGTTACCCAATCATGGGTGAATTTGTCATTGTCTCTAAATTCAAGATCAAAAGCACAATATCTTCTTATCATATCTTCTAAAGTTTGTATCATTTGTTTGCTAGTCCATCAGTTTGTGGATGGTGTGCTTTAAAAAGTTTAAATTAACACCCTGAAACTTCCATAAGTGATTTCCAGAACTCAGAAGTAAATCTTAGATCTCTGCCTGAAACTATTGCTTTGAGGAAACCTGCTATATTTAACATTTGGGTCCACCATAAAAAGCTAAGTCCTTTTCAGAAACCTCTTTGTGGGTAGGAATAAATTTACACATTTTTGTAAATCTATCTACAATAAACCAGCAGGAGTTACAACTATTATGCACTGCTATTGGAAAACCTGTTACAAATTCCATGTTAATAATTTCCCATGGAGCTTTTGGTTGCTCAATTTGCTGTAATAAACCAGCTCTTTTGCCTGTTAATCTTTTAGATTTTTGACAAGAATCACATGTCTCAACATATTTTTGAACATCATCAGACATGTTAATCCACCAAGCTGTACTTTTTACTCTGGTTAATGTTTTATGGAAGTCAAAATGACCTTCTAATATATCATCATGACATATATTCAACATTAACTCCTTCATTGAAGGGTGAATTACAATTACATTGCTTAATTTATTCCTGTAATATATGAAAACATCCTCAATGGAAAATTTTCCTTTTTCTGATGCTTCTTTATACTTATGTGGCAATGTTTTTATTAAAAAACTCATTGAAGAATTAGATAGATCATTTAATATTTTAGTAAGTTTACTCAAGGCAGGATATGAAGCATAATTATCAAGAATTGATTACATAAATTCATCCTCAAGATCTACAATATAAATGCCATAAATTTTAATAATCTATGTTTCAGGAATATAAGCAGGATTATAATTATTATTTGGTAGAGGTACTCTAGATAACAGATCTACATTAGAGTTTAAGGTACCTGCTCTATGTGTAATAGTCATCCATCCTCTGTATTCTTATACAGCTAATTTCCATCTAAACATATCTCTATTGGGAGTTTTCATGTTTAAGAGTGACTTAATTGCACCACTTTCAGTTATAAACTCAAATTTTTGGTCTTCAAGATAATAATGTAGCTTCTCAAGAGCCCATACTACTTCCAAAAATTCAAGTTGAGAAGCACCATATTTCAATTCACTACTTCTTAGAGTACGTGACATATAGTGAATTAATACTTCTGATATTTTTCCTTCAATAAGTTGTTTATGATGGAAAGAAGCACCCATACCAATAAATCTTGCATCTGTATACAATAAAAATGGAAATTAGAAATCTGGTAATCCCAAGATAGGAGCTGTCATCAAAAATTCTTTTAACTTATCAAAAGGCTGTTGTCTTTGATTATTCAAAATGAAGGCTTCTGATTTCTTTATCAGTGTGGCCAATGGTGCAGCTATTATTTGTTAGTTCTTTATAACTTGTCTATAATAGCCACACATACCAAGAAAAGATTTTACATCCTTTACATTTTGAGGAATTCCAATATTATTGATTTCAGCCATCTTATTTTGGTCTACACAGATTTGTAAGCCAGATACAATGTGACCAAGCACCTTTAAAGACTCAAACCCAAAATTACATTTTTTCAATACAAGGGTTATTTTTATTTCATCCATTTTTTGAAATACCTTGTTTAAATAGATTAAGTGTTCATCATATGTCTTAGAGAGCACTATGATGTCATCAATGTATACCATTAACCATTCTTCAATCATTTCATTATGGAGTTTTATATCCATTAACTTCTGAAATATTGAAGGAGAATTTTTTGGTCCAAATGGCATCCTGGCTTATTTATATATTTCCATATGTGTTGTAATCAACAAAAAGTTCTGTGAATTCCTTTCTACAAGAATCTGATGGTACCCTTTGTTTCCATCTAGGAAACTTATATACTTAGCACCTTTAAGGGTAGCATGTATAAAGGCAATACTTGGAAAGGGATAAATATCATCTACTGCAAATATATTTAATGCTCTATAATCACTGCACAGTCTTGCTTTATGTCAGCCTAGATATCCCTAGGTCTGAGTATTTCTTATACTTTAAATAAGATAACCTTAAGTACATTAAGCTTACATCTTAAAAATAAGGTTAAAATAATTATATATATGATTATATTTGTCAGTATAGTCTAGTATATAAGTATGATATAATAGTATTTATTTATGGTCCTACTACTTATTTATAAATGATTTAGTGATTAAACCTCAGGGGAAGACTAATAGAATAGTTATACTCAAATAAAACTCACAATACTTGGATTTTAATGCGTGCTTAGTGGTGGAAAATAGATGAATAAAATATAGTTATAGCTTATATAAAGATAATATCAATTTATAATGGCTTTATAATATATTTCTAAATGTTAATAATTGTATAGTAGTGTTTGTTGGAGTTGTAGTAATTTAATGATGATAAATAACCATCAAAATCCCTCCTTACTTATACCCAAATCCACTGGAGTGCACAGACCTTCAATCCAGATGATGTCACTGCTATCCCCGGCAATTACAGCACTGTGAGGGCCCATAAACTCCCCATTGCGTCCACTTCAAGAGGTTTCAACACCCAGACCTCCAGTTAGGACCCTCCATCACTATTAATAATAACACTGATCCATACCATAAATAGAAAACCCAGATAAAAGCAGATACCATAAAGTAACAGGTAAAATAAATAATCAAAAAGAGATTTAATGAAACTAAAAGCATATAAAGGAAACAAAGAAAATGTCTAAGCCCCCAATAACATCCCCAAGCATCCATATTAACCCTGAAACATCCTTCCAACCCATAAATCCGTGAATAACCATCCAAGGAAGTAATTTGAGTTGTCCAAACTGGGTGTATGCGCCTGATATAGGTGTCTATGCTTCTGTAGGCGTTTTGAGTCCACTTATTTTGTCCATATGACCTAAAATAAGTTGAAAAATAAAGGTTATTGGCTATTAAGGGGCTAAAACCTACTTATATACCTAAATATACATAATATACTGCATATTTCACTGAATATGAGATTTATGTATACATATAAGCTTATGTATGTCAATAATTACTTCATATCACTTAAGATAAGTATATTATGACTCCATTAACACCTTAATAAATATTATTAGGCCATGGATAAGCTATTTAAACTATTATAAGTTATGTAATAGAATAATAATTATATATATATATAATAAAATAATATATATTATTATTTTAACCTTATTTTTAAGATATAAGCTTAATCTACTTAAGGTTATCTTATTTTAAGCATAAGAAATACTCAGTCCTAAGGATATTTAGGCTGACACTCCCTCACCCCAAAAAAAATAATTAAAAAATTTTAAGACATTTTAATTAAAACTAAGGAGTGAAATAATAAAAATAAAAAATAAAAAATAATTTTTATAATACATATACTGAATGAACAGTATTATTTAGATTTAAATTTTTTCAAGAGATTTTTAAGATCAGAGATTTCATTTTCTGGAATCCACTGGTCATATTCACTTGATTTATTTTTAAATCTTAATAGATACTCAACTCCCTTTTCTTTAGTAAGGTGTCTCTTTTTAAGTATCTTTTCAATTTCTGCCTTTTCAACTATTTCTTCAGGTTGCTGTTTATGCCTTCCTGATCTTCTTGGAAATAGAGCAGTATCATTAGAATGGTATGGTTTTATAAAAGAAATAGGAAATACTAGATGTTTTCTATCATATGGTGCATATAGAATAACCTCAACAGCATTATTACCAACCATCTTTTTAACTACAAATGGTCCAATGAATGGATCCTTCAATTTAACATTACCATTTAAATTGAAATGTAGCTTTGAAATAAGGACTTCATCACCCTCTTTGAACATTTGTTCTTTATGGGCTTTATCCCATCTTTTCTTTTCATACTCAAACGCCTTATTTATACATTCTTGAGCATGTTTTCTGCATAATTCCTGCATCTGAAGAAAAGATTTAGTACCTGGATGGATATCCAATCTAGGTAACTTATTAAGAGTTTTAGCAGGGGTATTAGGTACATAACCCAACCATAACTCAAATGGCTTTTTGCCAGTGACAGAATGTACTGTACTATTATATGCAAATTCTAAACCTGGGATAAGATTTACCCAATCATGCGTGAATTTGTCATTGTCTTTAAGATTAAGACCAAAAGCACAGTATCTTCTTATCATATCTTCTAAGGTTTGTATCATTCTCTCTGCTAGCCCATCAGTTTGTGGATGGTGTGCTGTAGAAAGTTTTAATTGACACCCTGAAACATCCATAAGTGACGTCCAGAACTCAGAAGTAAATTTATGATCTCTGTGAGAAAATATTGCTTTGGGGAAACCTGCTGTATTTAAAATTTGTGTCCACCATAAAAAAGCTAAGTCCTTTGCAGAAACCTCTTTGTGGGTAGGAATAAATTTACACATCTTTGTAAATCTATCTACAATTACCCAGCTGGAGTTATAAATTTTATGCCCTGCTATTGGCAAACCTGCTACAAAGTCCATGTTAATGATTTCCCATGAAGCTTTTGGTTGCTCAATTTGTTGTAATAAACCAGCTCTTTTTCCTGTTAATCTTTTAGATTTTTGACAAGAATCACATGTTTCAACATATTTCTGAACATCCTCAGACATGTTAATCCACCAAGCTGTGTTTTTTACTCTGGTTAATGTTTTATGGTAGTCAAAATGACCTGCTAATATATCATCATGACATATACTTAACATTAACTCCTTCATTGAAGGGTGAATTACAATTACATTACTTAATTTTTTCTGTAATATATAAAACAATCCTCAATGGAAAATTTTCCTTTTTCTAATGCCTCTTTATACTTAATTGGTAATGTTTTTATTAAAACATTCATTGAAGCATTAGATGGATCATTTAATATTGTAGTTAATTTACTCAAGTCAGGATCTGAATTATAATTATCAAGAATTGATTGCATAAATTCATCCTCAAGATCTACATTATAAATGCCATAAATTTTAATAATCTCTGACTCAGGAACATAAGCAGGATTATCATCATTATTAGGCAGAGGTACTCTAGATAACAGATCTACATTAGAGTGCAAGGTTCCTGCTCTATGTGTAATAGTCATCCGGCCTCTGTATTCTTGTACAGCTAATTGCCATCTAAACATGTGTCTATTAGGAGTTTTCATGTTTAAGAGTGACTTAAATGCACTACAGTCAGTTATTAACTCAAATTTTTGGTCTTCAAGGTAATAATGTAGCTTCTCAAGAGCCCATACTACTGCCAAACATTCAAGTTTAGTAGCACCATATTTCAATTCACCACTTCTCAGAGTACGTTAAATATAGCAGATTACTACTTCTGACATTTTACCTTCAATAAGTTGTTTTTGATGCAAAGCAGCACCCAGTCCAATAAAACTTGCATCTGTATATAATACAAAAGGTAATTGGAAATCTGGTAAACTCAAGATAGGAGCTGTCATTAAACATTCTTTCAACTAATCAAAAGCTTGTTGTATTTCATTATTCCAAATGAAAGCTTCTGATTTCTTTATCAGTGTGGTCAGTGGTGCAGCAATTGTTTGTTTGTTTTTTATATATTGTCTATAATAACCACACATTCCAAGAAAAGATTGTACATCCTTCAAATTTTGAGGAATGCAAATATTCTTTATTGCAGCCACTTTTTTTTGGTCTACACATATTTGTAAGCCAGATACAATATGACCAAGCACTTTTAAAGATTCAAACCCAAATTTACATTTTTTCAATGCAAGGGTCATTTTTATTTCATCCATTTTCTGAAATACTTTCCTAAAATGGATTAAGTGTTCATCAAAAGTTTTAGAGAACACTATGATGTCATCAATTTATACCATTAACCATCCTTCAATCATTTCATTATGGAATGTTATATCCATTAACTTCTGAAACACTGATGGAGCATTTTTTGGTCCAAATGGCATTCTGACATACTTATGAATTCCCATGTGTGCTTATGAATTCCCATGTGTGTTGTTATCAACAGAAAGTTTATGTGAATTCTTTTCAACAGGAATTTGATGGTACCCTTTATTTCCATCTAGGCAACTTATATATTTAGCACCTTTAAGGGTAGCATGTATAGAGGCAATCCTTGGCAAGGGATAAATATCATCTACTGTAAATGTATTTAATGCTCTATAATCACCAAACAGTCTTGCTTTATCTTGTTCATAAGAAATTAGCACTGGTGATATTACACAATATTTTGGTGTAGTTTCAACCTTCTCAAGAATGTTCATTTTTAATAACATCTTAATATTATCCTCTATGTCTTTCCTCTTCATTGGTGAAGCAGGGTATGGTTTCTTTTTAAGACTAGCAGGAATATTATCCATATCACAGGTTAAACTAATCTTCATTTCATGATCTTTTACAAGGCCAAGTTCATTTGTACCATGTGCAAAAGCCATTGGAAAAGCTTTAATTAATTCCAAAACATTATCTTTCTCAGTTTTACTTATCTGAGTGCCAAATGATGCTTTTGAAATTTCTGTTTCCAGAAGTTCCATCTCATTGGATTCTCTTCCTTTAGATGGGGAATTTGTTACTGACTCAATGTGTAAGACTGCTTTAAAAGAATTTATTTTAAATTTCCTCTTACCATTCATGCCAATTGTAAAATTGTTATTAGCAGTGTCTAATTTTACACCAAATTTAGTCAGAATATCATTTCCAATGATAAAATAGTTACTACAATTAGTATTATCCATTACTACAAAGTCACAAGTTACCCTTACATAACCATGTTGGTGTTAAAAGAAAACAGCAGCTTTGTATTTACCAATGGGGTGTAGTACTGATCCAAAACCTCTCCAATTTTTATTTTGAAGTGGTTCAAGATTAAATTTATATTCACTATCAATTTTCTGTAATGTATTAGTGGAAACAACAAAACCAGCAGCACCTGTGTCCAGTACTATATTAACATTTTCACCAGAAATGATAGCTGGAACCGTGATAGGTGTCATTCTAAAGTTATCAGCTTGTATATCCTTAATGATTTCAGCATCCTCAAAATTCATTAAAGATTCATTTGAGTCCATATTTAATATTGGATTTTCAAAGATGGACAAATCATCTTCCAACATACAGACTTCATTTTCATCAATATATGAGATATTGCTGTCATAATCACTTGATTCTTTACTCTTTTCAGTTTCAGTTTCAGATTCACGTTGATTTTCAACAATATTTATGTTTTTCTCACATTTGTGACCTTTGACCCAAGGTTTGTTACACTTATAACAAGTATTTGTTTCATACTTTTTAGGTACTACAGGTGCAGTAGGTTTTTTCTGCTTCTCCTGAAGTGTTTTTGAATTCTGAGTTTTTACAGGTTCAAAATTTTGTTTATAAGTGGAATACCTTGATTCATACTTATGGTTCAATAATATGTCATTGCAATTATTAATAAAGTCAGAATATTCAGTAACATTTAATGTTCTAGCTACAACAATGTCTCTGACAGATATAGGTAATTTATATATTATCTTATCTTTCCATAAGTTAAAATCCATATGAGGCTCAATGGCTTTTAATATTTTGTTTAACTTCATTAAAAAAACCATAGGTTTTTCACCATTCAATGGATTATACCTAGTCTTCTCATAAAGTCTCCGCTGAGTAAGCCTGAATTTAGAACCTCCAAATTGTTTTTCAATAAGTTGTTTCCATTCAGCCCAAGAGTAGTCTCTACCCTCACTTAAGACAGCTTCAAACCATAATAAAGCAACATCCTTAAATAAAGAAATTAATTTTGATGTTATTTCTTCATCTGGTAACTTATATGAGAATTTCAAGTTGTCAATTCTTTGAATAAAATGTTGCCAATCAGAGCTGGCTTCCCCATCATAAGTTGGGTACTGATCTATCTTAGGCCAGTTTTTCTGATTGGATTTTATCTCACTAATCTTAGGTAAATTCAACAACTCATTTACTTTTGATAAATGGTCTTGTATTTCTTCCTGCAGGGATTTGTGACTTACATTTTCAGATTTGACACTACCACCAGATGGTTTTAATTGTGGTGGTATAGGGAAGGAATGAGATTCACTTTTGCCAATGAAAGGATTATTATTATATTGATTATACTTATGATTATCCTGGTTCATTAGTAGATTGGCAGTTTCAATCTCAACTTTAGTTAATCTTTGTAGCAACTCAGAGACACTTTGATTTGTCTGGGCAAAAGATAACTTTGTTCTTGATTCAGTTTTTAATAAATGTGTTTCATATAATTTTTCTAACTCACAGAATTTGTTTGAAAGGTCATTATATTTATTACTTAATGAATCATATTTAAGATTTAGAGACAAATGTTCTTTCTCTAATTCTATGTTGTGTGTTTCTAATTGAGAAATGTTTAATGTCAAGGATGAAATTGTATCACTAGTGAGCTTAACTGTCTGTTCCTCACGATCAGTCATTCTATTCCACAATGCTGAAACAATTCTATGGACAGTTGGATTATTGTTAAAATATTCCATGTCCTCCTTTTCAATTCTCTCACTCTCTTGTGAACTTCTCATCTCACTGGTAGGTGGTTGCAACTGAGGGTTAACTGTATTATCATTGTAAATAGTACTGTTATTTTGGACAAAAGACAAGTCAGGTGTATCTACTCTAAAACCTAAATTTCTTAAATCCTCCTCTATTTTTTGTACAGATTTAACATCAATAGAATTACCTATATTGTAATTATCAGTATTATGTTCAATCTGAGAGGGTAATCTACTTACCAAGGGATGGTTGCCAGTCCTGATTTTTGGCGCTTTTTTCCTTTGTAAGGGTGAGCTGAGGAAGTCAGATGAGGGGGTGGATCCCTGTTGCAAGTGTGGCTTGTCCACTGTTGGTGAAACAAGTCCCATTTCCATTTGTCTACCAGGATTTTCTCCTGGGAGTGAGTTGACCTGCCTTGGGTAGGGGGTTGCTGATTTGATTGACTGGGCTGGCCTCCCTTTAATTCTGCCAATGCCTGATTCATCTGCTGAAACGCTACCTTGCAATTGTTTTGCAACTGCTCTACCTCTTTGAACATGAGAGATTTTGATTCCTCCAACTTCAGAACCTGTTTGGCCAGGTGGGACAGTTGATCCTGAAGAGGAGGAGACGTCTTTTTTATAGTTATCTTTTTTAAGAGGGCGTCCTTTTCCTCTATACTCATGCTTTATGGATGGGGGTACTGTTGGCCCTCCATGGTGATGTCCTGGAAAGTTTTTGTTAGCTTTAGACCTGGTATTATAAGCAGGTTTTTCACTTACACTGTCCTGGGGAGCACTCATATTGTTAAGAATGAAAATATTTTACGTCTACAAAAGGAAAAAACTCTATGGAATTAGTAGACAAAAGATATTAGCAATTATATTACTAATAAAAAGCAATGGAGCTTACCCTGATTTATATCTTTATTTATTTAAATAAAATGTAAGAAAAATTCGAAAAAATCTGTTAAAAATATAATAATAAGTTTAACTAGACCTCTATAAGGGTGAATAATTAGCTTACCAAGCTTTAACCAAATACCAATTTAATTGGGTGTTATATTGGTGTCCAAATACCAAGTGAAATTGGGTTTATATTGGGTACAGTTACTACTGTAAATATCTAATTTTTATGATAAAGATTAGTACAATTATTTTAAGGGTTATTTTCCGCAATGAATGAGTTATGATGACCCACTAATATGCATCAGACCCAAATATTTGGTTTATTTTGTGCTGTACTAAGGTAAAAATCACGTCCCAAGGCTTATACTAAATAATAAGTAAAATATAAGGAAAGACCCCCAATTGTCAGTATAGTCTAGTATATAAGTATGATATAATAGTATTTATTTATGGTCCTACTACTTATTGAAAACTGATTTAGTGATTAAACCTCAGGGGAAGACTAATAGAATAGTTATACTCAAATAAAACTCACAATACTTGGATTTAAAGGCGTGCTTAGTGGTGGAAAATAGATGAATAAAATATAGTTATAGCTTATATAAAGATAATATCAATTTATAATGGCTTTATAATATATTTCTAAATGTTAATAATTGTATAGTAGTGTTTGTTGGAGTTGTAGTAATTGAATGATGATAAATAACCGTCAAAATCCCTCCTTACTTACACCCAAATCAACTGGAGTGCACAGACCTTCAATCCAGATGATGTCACTGCTATCCCCAGAAATTACAGTACTGTGAAGGCCCATCACCTCTTCATGGCGTCCACTTCAAGCGGTTTCAACACCCAGACCTCCAGTTAGGACCCTCCATCACTATTAATAATAACACTGATCCATACCATAAATACAAAACCCAGATAAAAGCGGATACCATAAAGAAACAGGTAAAATAAATAATCAAAAAGAGATTTAATGAAACTAAAAGCATATAAAGGAAACAAATAAAATGTCCAATCCCCCAATAACATCCCCAAGCATCCATATTAACCCAGAAATATCCTTCCAACCCATAAATCCGTGAATAACCATCCAAGGAAGTAATTTGAGTTGTCCAAACTGGGTGTATGCGCCTGATATAGGTGTCTATGCTTCTGTAGGCGTTGTGAGTCCACTGATTTCGTCCATATGACCTAAAATAAGCAGAAAAACAAAGGTTATAGGCTATTAAGGTGCTAAAACCCACTTATATACCTAAATATACATAATATACTGCATATTTCACTGAATATGAGATTTATGTATACATATAAGCTTATGTATGTCAATAATTACTTCATATAACTTAAGATAAGTATATTATGACTCCATTAACACCTTAATAAATATTATTAGGCCATGGATAAGCTGTTTAAACTATTATAAGTTATATAATAGAATAATAATTATATATATATATAATTAAATAATATATATTATTATTTTAACCTTATTTTTAAGATATAAGCTTAATCTACTTAAGGTTATCTTATTTTAAGCATAGGAAATTATCAGTCCTAAGGATATTTAGGCTGACAATATTACATATATATATAATTATTACTCTATTATATAAATGATAGTAGTTTAAATAGCTTATCCATAGCATAATAATACTTATTAAGGTGTTAATGGAGTCATAATATACTTATCTTAAGTGATATGAAATAATTATTGATATATATAAGCTTATATGTATACATAAATCTCATATTCAGTGAAATATGCAGTATATTATGTATATTTAAATATATAAGTGGGTTTTAGCCCCTTAATAGACTATAAACTTTGTTTTTCTGCTTATTTTAGGTCATATGGACGTATCTAGTGGACTCACAGCGCCTACAGAAGCATAAACATCTATTTCAGGCGCATACACTCAGTCTGGACAACTTAATTTGCTTCCTTGGATGGATATTCACGGATTTATGGGTTGGGAGGTCATTTCTGGTTAATATGGATGCTTGGGGATGTTATTTGGGGCTTGGAAATTTCATTTGTTTCCTTTAAATGCTTTTTGTTTCATTATATTCTCTTTGAATGAGTTATTTTACCTGTTTCTTTATGGTATCCGCTTTTATCTGGATTTTCTATTTATGGTATAGGTCTGTGTTATCATTAATTGTGATGGAGGGTCCTTACTGGAGGTATGGGTGTTGAATTTGCTTGAAGTGGAAGCCATGGGGAGGTTATGGGCCCTCAAAGTGCTGTAATTTCCGGGGATAACAGTGACATCCTCTGGATTGAAGGTCTGTGCACTCCAGTGGATTTGGGTATAAGTAAGGAGGGATTTTGACAGTTATTAGACATCATTCACTTACTACAATTCAAATAAAAATTACAACACAATTATTAGCATTTTGAAATATATTATAAAGCCATTATAAATTAATATTATCTTTATATAAGCTATAACTATATTATATTCATCTATTTTCCACCACTAGTACGCATATAAATCCAAATATTGTGAGTTTTATTTGAGAATAACTATTTTATTAGTCTTCCCCTGAGGTTTAATCACTAAATCATTTATCAATAAGTAGTAGGACCATAAATAAATACTATTATATCATACTTAAATACTAGATACACTGACACTTTATCTTGTTCATAAGAAATTAGCACTGGTGATAGTACACAATATTTTGGTGTAGTTTCAACCTTTTCAAGAATGTTAATTTTTAATAACATCTTAATATTATCCTCCATGTCTTTCCTCTTCATTGGTGAATCAGGGTATGGTTTCTTTTTAAGACTAGCAGGAATATTATTCATATCACAGGTTAAACTAATTCTCATCTCATGATCTTTTACAAGGCCAAGTTCATTGGTCCCATGTGAAAAAGCCATTGGAAATGCTTTAATTAAGTCCAAAATACTTATTTTCTTAGCTTTACTTTTATGAGTGCCAAATGATGCTTTTGAAATTTCTGTTTCCAGAAGTTCCATTTCATTGGATTCTCTTCCTTTGCATGGAATATTTATCACTGACTCAATGTATAAGACCGTCTTAAAAGAATTTATTTTAAATTTCCTTTTACCATTCATGAAAATTGTAAAATTATTATTAGCAGGGTCTAATTTCACACCAAGCTTAGTAAGAATGTCATTTCCAATGATAAAACAGTTACTACAATTAGTACTATACATTACTACAAAGTCACATGTTACTCTAACATAAACATCTCAATCTTTAAAGAAAACCGCAGCTTTGTATTTACCAAAGAAATGTAGTACTGATTCAAAACCCCTCCAATTTTTACTTTGAAGGGGTTCAAGCTTTGACTTATACTCACTATCAATTTTCTGTAATGTATTTGTAGAAACAACAGAACCAGCAGCTTCTGTGTCCAATACTATATTTACATTTTTACTAGAAATGATAGCTGGAACCATGATAGGTGTCATTTTTAAGTTATCAGCTTTTATATCCTTAATGATTTCAGCATCCTCAAAATTCATTTAAGATTCATTTGAGTCCATATTTAATATTGGAGTTTCAAAGATGGACAAATCATCTTCAAACATACAGACTTCATTTTCATCACTATATGAGATATTACTGTCAAAATCACTTGAATCTTTCCTTTTTTCTGTGTCATTTTCAAATTCATGCTGATTTTCATTAATATTATATTCTTCTCACATTTCTGACCTTTAACCCAAGGCTTATTACACTTATAATGAGTATTAGTCTTATAATTTTTAGGTACTACAGGTGCAGTAGGTTTTTTCTGCTTCTCCTGAAGTGTTTCTGAATTCTGATTTTTCACAGGTTCATTATTTTGTTTATAAGTGGTGTATCTTGCTTCATACTTATGGTTTAATAATTTTACATTAAAAATATTAATAAATTTAGAATATTCATTAACCATTATTGTTCTGGCTACAACAATGTCTCTGACAGATATAGGTAATTTATATATTTTCTCATCATTCAATAAGTTAAAATCCATGTTTAGCTAAATGGCTTTTAATACTTTATTTAAATTCATTAAAAATACCATAGGTTTGTCACCAATCAACCGATTATACCTAGCTTTCTCATATAGTCTTTTCTGAGTGAGCCTGAATTTAGATCCTCCAAATTGTTTTTCAATTAGTTGCTTCCATTCAGCCCAAGAGTAATCTTTACCCTTACTCAATACAGCTTAAAACCATAATAAAGCAACATCCTTAAATAGAGAAAGCACTTTTGATGTTTTATCTTCATCTGATAACTTATATGAGAATTTTAAGTTGTCAATTCTTTGAATAAAATTTTTCCAATCAGAGCTGGCTCCCCCATCATAAGTTGGGTACTGATCAATCTTTGGCCAGATCTTCTGATTGGATTTTGTTTCACTAATCTTAGGTAAATTCAATAACTAATTTACTCTGGATAAATGGTCTTGTATCTCTCTTGCACAGATTTTTGACTTACATTTTTTTTCTCAGACTTGACACTACAACCAGATGGTTTTATTTGTGGTGGTATGGGAAATGATTTAGATTCATTATTGCCAATGAAAGGATTATTATTATACTGTGTATACTTATTATTATCCTTATTCATTAGCAGATTATCATTTTCAATCTCAAATTTAGTTTATCTTTGTAAAAGATCAGAGACACTCTGATTTGTTTGTGCAAAAGATAACTTAGTTCTTTATTCAGATTTTAATAAATGTGCTTCATGATATTTTTCTAACTCACAGAATTTGTTTGAAAGCTCACTATATTTATTACTTAAAGAATCATATTTAAGAGTTAGAGCCAAGTGCCCATTCTCTAATTCTTTATTTCTTATTTCCAGTGTAGAAATGTTCAATGTTAAGGATGAAATTGTATCACTTGTGAGCTTAATTTTCTGTTCCTTAAACTCAGTCATTCTATTCCATAATGCTGAAAACATTCTATGGACAGCTGGCACCACACAATATGGGGGGCGGACTTGCTAGCAAGTCCGCAACCTTGGACCCAAACTCACCATAGATTGAACACACATTGAGCTATTGATAAAGGAGCCATACAATCAGGAATGAACACCACTCAGAAGAACAGTTTTAGGTGGGTGTTCAAGTAGAGTTCAGTATGGGTTCAGTATGAGTTCAGTCTGAGTTCCATCTGAGTTCCATCTGAGTTCAGGTTGAGGACTTGCTAGCAAGTCCACCCCCTATATTGCGTAGTGTGGGTTATTATTAAAATACTTTATGTCTTCCTTCTCAATGATTTTACTTTTTGGTGAACTTCTCATCTCACTAATAAGTGGTGGCAACTAAGGGTTAACTGTATTATTATTATAAATAGTATTGTTGTTATTAACAAAAGATAAATTAGGTGTATCTACATCAAAACCTAATTGTCTTAAGTCCTCCTCAATTTTCTGTACATATTCTACATGAATAAAATTAGCTATATTGTAATAATCAGTATTGTATTTAATTTGAGAGGGTAATCTACTTACCATGGGATAGGATCACATCCTGAATTTAGGCGCTTTTGTTTTCCTTTGTAAGGGTGATCTGAGGCAGTCTGATGAGGGGATGGGTCCCTGTTGCAATTGTGGCTGGACCACTGTTGATGGAACCAATCCCACTTCCATTTATCTACTAAGATTTTTTCCTGGGAATGATTTGACCCTCCTTGGGTAGGGTGTTTTTGGCTTGGCTGCCCTACCTTTAACTCTGCCAAGGTTTGATTCATTTGTTGGAAGACCACCTTGCAGTTGTTTTGCAACTGTTCGACCTCCTTTAGCATGGTAGACTTTGATTCCTCTAGTTTCAGAACCTGCCTGGCCAGATGGGACAGTTGATCCTGCAGAGGAGGTGAAGTCTTTTTGATTTTTATCTTTTTTAGAAGGGCGTCCTTTTCCTCTATACTCATAGACTCTGGTTGTGGGTAGGATTGACCCTCCATGGTGATGTCCTGGAGCAATTTTTTTAGCTTTAGACCTTTTGTTATAAGAAAGGTTTTCACTTACATTGTCCTGTAGGGCACTCATTGCATCTTAAATAAGACTTTTTCACTTCTAAAATAGGGAAAACCTATTTTTTAATTAGTAGACAAAAATATTAGCAATACAATTACTAATAAAAGCACTGGAGCTTACCCTGAATTTATATCTTTTTTTATTTAAATAAAATATAAGAAAAATTTGAAAAAATCTGTTAAAAATAAAATAATAAGTTTAAATAGACCTTTATAAGGGTTAATAATTAGCTTACCAAGATTTAACCAAATACCAATTTAATTGGGTGTTATATTGGTGACCAAACACCAAGTGAAATTGGGTTTATATTGGGTGCAGTTACTACTGTAAATACATAATTTTTATTATAAAAATTAGTACAATTATTATAAGGGCTCTTTTCCACAATCACTGAGCTATGATGACCCACTAATTTGCTGCAGAACCAAATATTTGGTTTTTTTGAGATATACTAGAGTAAAAATCACATCCTAAGGCTTATACTAAATAATAGGGGGTGTCAGTTCTGGAAAATCCGCACTTACAAATCCGCACTTAAATTTGACCAAATCCGCACTTAAATAAGTGCGGATTTCCAAAACACACTAGCCCCAATACTGGTGGATTTCAAAATGAAATAAGTCACTTATTTCACTCAAATCCGCACTTTCTCAACCAAAAGTGCTGATTTCACCATCAAGTCCCATTTCACTGATTTGTCAGCATCATCCCATTCATACGCAGCACTCCGCAGAATAACACTTCATAACTCAAAACATCGTACATCACTTACATCTTCATATCATATCATATAAGAGTCATGCCTTCCTCACTTTCAAATCGTGATAAATTACATAAAGCAATGACTTTCATGGCGCTTGAACTGCTCTTGGACTCTGATTCCGATTCTGATCTAGAAGAAGATTTTGTCGTTTTATCAAAAATGGCCAGGAAACGTTACCTTCTTCCCAGAAAGCCTCAAGTACTTCATACCCCCAAGTACACCATCCAAACACTTCTTAACCTATCTACACCCAGTTTTAGACAGCTGTTCAGGACTTCTCAGGAATTTCTCCTTAAATTGCTTGAGCTTATTCAGGATCATCCCATATTTCACAATAATTCTCAAAAAGAACAACGACATCCTTCAATTCAATTGGCCATCACACTATGCCGTTTGGGTTCAAATGGTAATGGAGCCGCTTTGAAACGTTTAGAAAATGTCTTTGATTTAGGGTATGGTTCAGTTAACACTTATACCAAACAATGTATCACTGCCATCAACTCCTTGGAATCATCCCCCTTTTCCCCCCTTTGGCTGCCTCATTCACCCCTCCTTGGCTCACTCTAACCTCCCTTTTCTCCCTCTTTGGTCTCATCTCTCCCTTTCTCCCCCTTCTTGGTCTCCTCATATCTTCCCCTCATTCCACTCCACCCCCCACCAAATCCCCCAAATCCTCCCTCCAAATCCCCACCAAACCCGCCTCTAACCCCCCCTCCAAACCCCCCCTCCTATCCCCCTCAAAACTCCCCCAAATCCTCCCTCATATCCCTCCTACCCCCCCTTAACCTTCACTTAACGATTCCTTAACGAATCGTTAAGTTATTGAACGATTGCAGCTAATCGTTCATTAACACCATGCAATATGGGGGGCGGACTTGCTAGCAAGTCCGCCGAGAGGTTGAGAGGGGTGAAATGGGGATCAAAAGAGGATGGCATACAATGGGGCTGGGAGGATAGCGAAAGGCATGGGGAGGGAAGACAAGCATGTGTTGATAGAATTGAAAGGGATGGAGATTGGTGCAAACAGAGTGTGAAAATAGGAGGATGAACTCTGTTCTTCGGGCAAAGAACAGAGTTCACTTCCATTCACTTATATTTCTTTTTTCTCAACTCATCTCTCCAGGTAAGTCATTTTATTCTTTTTAAACAGAGTGTGAAAATAGGAGGATGAACTCTGTTCTTCGGGCGAAGAACAGAGTTCACTTCCATTCACTTATATTTCTTTTTTCTCAACTCATCTCTCCAGGTAAGTCATTTTATTCTTTTTAAACAGAGTGTGAAAATAGGAGGATGAACTCTGTTCTTCGGGCGAAGAACAGAGTTCACTTCCATTCACTTATATTTCTTTTTTCTCAACTCATCTCTCCAGGTAAGTCATTTTATTCTTTTTAAACAGAGTGTGAAAATAGGAGGATGAACTCTGTTCTTCGGGCGAAGAACAGAGTTCACTTCCATTCACTTATATTTCTTTTTTCTAAACTCATCTCTCCAGGTAAGTCATTTTATTCTTTTTAAACAGAGTGTGAAAATAGGAGGATGAACTCTGTTCTTCGGGCGAAGAACAGAGTTCACTTCCATAAAATATTAGCTGAAACATAGTTTTCAATTCTGTAAAAACAGTTGTAAGTAATAGAAAAAGTCACTGATTTTTTTTATATGTAATCTGAAATTTTTTAATAAAATTATTGTATTTAAGAATTGCAATATTGTCAATCAATCTTTATTGATCAACTTAATTTAATAAAGTATTATTTAAATAAGTTGCTTCAAAAAATACTTTGCATTGAACCTAGTTTCTAGACTTGATCTGCATTTTGGCTTAAGGAATTGTCATTACTTTAAAAGTAGTATACTTGACATATCTTATTTATATATTAATTAATTTATGTAATTATATTGTATTTTGATGACTTTCACCCTTTACTTCAATAAAATGCAGGGGAGGGTATTGCCAATTTTTTAAATCTGACATGTGAAATTGATGACTTAGAAAAATTTGGTGGTACCCACCCCTTGTTTCAATAAAATGCAGGGGAGGGCATTGCCAATTTTTTAAATCTGACATGTGAAATTGATGACTTAGAAAAATTTAGATAAGCAAACTTATTGACTAGAAAGTAAAGATAGAAAATTTTTATTATACATTCAAATTTTTGTCAAAAATAACGTACTATATTCTTTTCCTTTTATAAGTCAGCATATAAGAAAATATTACCAAAATTAAATTAACTAGAAAAACAATTTATCAATTGAAAAGGTCAAGTAATTTTTTAATGTCCTCATAAGATTGGCCATTTTTAACACATTCCATAATGAAATCTTTTTTTTAAAACTCTCTTGTTTTTCCAATTCACAAGTAGCCATTTCTCTTTGAAATTGACGGTCATTTACTCTTTCCATCTGCTCTACCTCAAATTTTTTTTCTTCCAAATCTAAGGCTTGCTGATCTTTCCTTAGCATATGATCAAACTTCATCTTCTCAAAGTCAAGGGCATTATTTGCAATAGTTGATTTCGCTGAGAAAATTAAATTGAAATAAATAAATAAATGAGTTAATGATTAAGATATATAGTAAACAAAACTTACTTATATCTTTTTTTTCAAAATAATCCTCAAGGGAGCCAAATGAGCTTGTTGAAGTATTACCACGTTTTAATAGATGGTTCAAGTTCATTGAAGTTGAGGCTCGACGCTTTAGTTTGGAGTTTGAACAAGAGGCTTCAGGAAGTTCTTCTAAAGCAGCTTCTAAAGAGGTATTCACATTTCCAGAATTGAGATTATTTAATGGAGATTGAGTTTGAGTAGGAGGAGACTAGAAAGAAAGAGAAATTCAGAGAAGAATTGAAGAAAAAACAAAAAGTAAACATACATTTAAATTTTGGGCCTCTGAGGATTCAGATCTTCTGCGATATAATTGTTCTGCTTGATAGTTGGGATCATCTTCAGCTGAACTATGGTTAGAAGGTGGAGGGGATTGATCTTCTTCAAGTAAAGGTGTGTTGGGAGGATTATAGGAAGGTTTGGATCCAGAGGGTATATGCTTAGTAGTATCGTGTAGAAACCAAGGGTTTACATCAACTCGGGTGCCAAAAAGATTATCCATTTCCTCATAGAAAGGACACATGACATTGAGCTTTTCGGAAACAGTAGTAATTCCAATCTCCAAATCATCATCGTCAATACCAAAGCCAGTTTCATTTACAGCATGATGAGTCTTTTTATATTTTGAATGGTAACTCTTAAATCTCTCCTTCATTTGTTTAGGATTGATATCGATTCTCCCCCTTGTTTTCTTCCTTACTTCATTTGCCATCAACAAGTAGCCATTAACCTTTGAAGAAGGTGGACGTCCAATACGAGTGGACTTTTCACATCCAAAACATGCTTCAAAATTTGATTTTATTTTAAGGAAGTTGATTATGATGAGATAATCATCCTTTTTAAGCTGACCTGAACCTGCCTTTGATTTTTCAGGTGTAGGGCTTGCTTTACGAGGAGACTTTTGTGACTAAGCAGATTTTTGAGTTGCCTTTTGAGATTTGGAATGTCTGGGAGGCATTATGAAACTGGCACATAACAAGAAAAAAGATTAAAAAGTAGAAGAAATAAGTAAAAAAGAATGTAAACATGCCTGGTCAAAATATTGAAAATGTCAGGAAGGGGTGTGTGCCGAGGATTGATGGGTAGGTAGCGAGGAAGGTCAGTGTGTCACATGTGACAGGGATGGGGTAAGAAAGGAAGGGATGTTTTGTGGCCAAAATGTGGTTGTGAAAAAAAACGGGAAAAAAGTGCTGATTTGAGGTCATAACTGACACCCTTTTTTGAAATAAGTGACTTTTTTGCAAAATTTAAGTGCTGATTTGTAAGTGCTGATTTGGTTTGAAATCCGCACTTAATTTAAGTGCGGATTTGCCAGAACTGACACCCCCTAATAAGTAATAATTATGGAAAGGGCCCCGATTGTCAGTGTGTGCTAGTATCTAAGTATGATTTAATAGTTAATATGAATGATAAAACTACTTATTGATAAGTTATTTAGTGATTAAACCTCAGGGGAAGACCAATAAAATATTTATTATCAATATAAACTCACAATACTTGGATTTTTATGCATGCTAGTGGTGGAAAATAGATAAATAAAATATATTTATAGCTTATATAAAGATAATATCAATTTATAAATGCTCTATAATAAAATTCTATATGATAGTAATTGTGTTGTAGTGTTTATTTGAAGTGTAGTAAGTAAGTGATGTCCAATAGCCTGTCGAATCCTCCCTTACTTATACCAAAATCCACTGGAGTGCACACACCTTCAATCCAGATGAAGTCACTGCTATCGCAGGAAATTACAGCACTGTGAGAGCCCATCACCTCCCAATTGCGTCCACTGAAAGAAGTTTAAACACTTAGACCTCCAGTAAGGACCCTCCATCACAATTAATGATACCACAGACCCATACCATAAATAGAATAAACAGATAAAAGTGGATACCATAAAGAAACAGGTGAAATAACTCATATAATGAGTATATAATTAAAACCAAAGAATATAAAGGAACCAAATTAACTTTCCAAGCCCCCAATAACATCCCCAAGCATCCATATTAACCCAGTAATTGTATCCCAACCCATAAATCTGTGAAAATCCATCCAAGGAAGCAGATTAAGTTGTCCAAACTGGATATATGTGCCTGAAATAGGTGTATATGCTTGTGTAGGAATTTTGAGTCCACTTAATATGACCATATGACCTAAAATAAGCAGAAAAATAAATTTTATAGGCTATTAAGAGGTTAAACCCCATTTATAAACCTAAATATACATAATATAACAACATATTTCACTGAATATGAGGTTAATGTATACATATAAGCTTATGTATGTCTATAATTACTTAATATCACTTAAGATAATTATATTATGACTCCATTAACACCTTAAAAATTATTATCATGATATGGAAAAGCTCTTTAAACTACTATAAGTCATATAATAGTGTAATAATTATATATGTATGTATTATAACCATATATATAAGTATTTTAACCTTATTTTTAAGTAATTAGCTAACTGTAATAAAGGTTATCTTCTTTTTAAACATCAGAATTACTCATTCCTGGAGATACCTATGCTGAAAATCTCATTTTTTATGCAACGACGTGTCTGTTTGATGAAGTATACCTCCAATGTTAATGCCCCTGTTACTGCGGTTGATGCTTTTGAAGATGAAATGTGTTGGTACATTGTCTACTTCACCGTTGAAGAAAAACTACAAGCCATTCTTGATGTAGGAACGACATGCTATCATGCTTACAAAGTCCTATCCACCAAATTCAAAACAGCGACTCACACTGCAAGAATCTATCTATTCAATGATCTGTTAAAAATTTAAAATTTCCCCTTCAACAATTCTGTGTCTCATGCTGATAGCCTTAAACATATACTAAATGCATTGAAACACTCCAGCTTTAAACTATGATATGACAAGCTTGGAGTCTTACTCATACAACTCTTACTCCCTGTCTCAGTCTCTAACTTGTCAGCTGAAATAAACAAGCACTTTGAGCTAAGGAAAGACATCTCCCAACTGTCCATTGACAATATTCTTATTTCTCTACAGTATACCATAGAAAATATCTCAATACCTAGTGCCATACCATCCACAGCACTGGAAACGTCTGTTGAAATTGATGAAATGTCTTCCGTAGAGTTTAGAAGAGGGAAGATGGACAGTTATTGTGCAAACAACAAGCAGCTAGATTTATCATGTCGCATGCGCAGTTCAAAAGAACATTTGTGGAAAACTTTCCCATTAAATGGAAATGGTTCCACATTTAACTCTGAGGTCTGGACCAGATGCAAAGCCCAATTACAACAGGAAATAAATTCTCTCAACACCATTAAACAATCAATGTCAGACTGTAAAGGGAAACATTCAACTTCAAAAGTGCACCTTAATGAAATATATTGATCTTCCCTGAATGTTCTTACCACATCTATAAATGAATTATACCTTGGCAGCAACAAGTGGTTGAATTTAATTGAAGGTACAAATGTCAAAGGTATCTTTGATACCAGTGCAAAACATCATGTCACAGGAGATTTATGTTTGCTTTCTGACTACAAACAGTTACAAAAACCAGTACCCATGAAAACAGCTACTGACCTAGCTGCTGCTTTCATTACTGCTTATGGGAACATTATGATTAAAGGAACAGGAGAAAAAATAATCATGAATAAAAAATTTTTTTACTGTGATAAAGAAAAATTTATTCTTATCTCTCCCTTTGATTTATTACAGAATAGTATCTACCTAAATTTCAATGAAAATCATGATTTTATAGCTTGAAAAGAGTCAGAAGTTCTGTTTACTGCTCCATTATGTTCCTCAGAGTGCAAATGGACTATTATTCTAGTCTATCCTTGTATTCTAGATATAAATCCTTTTGAAATAAATTACTTTCAATTTTTATCATCATCATCATTTCCTGCTCCATTTGTATCTAAGCCCATGACCAAAATTTCATACTCAAAAGCCATACCTAACTCAATTGTGGACTGGAACTGCAGATTAGGACACACCAGTATGAGGGTACTTCAGCGCATTTCCAAACTTGGTCTTTTCCATGGTGCACCTTCTATAGTCTCTCACTGTTTCCTGAACTGTGATATTTTTTCAGTCTCAAAAAGCATGCAGCGCAAAACATGTGTCACTAAGAAAAGAGACCATGAGCTTATGGTTTAAATTGTTTATGATTTGGTTAGAACAATGATTGAGGTAACTAAAAGTGGAGAGATATATGTTTCCACATTTAGAGAATCTTTCTCCACTTACAGCAAATTATTCATATTGAAGAAAAAATCTGATGTGTTAGAAGCTTTAATTACTTTTAAAAACCACCTTGAAAATGTAACTAACCATTGACTAAAAACCTTTTGAACTGAAAATGGCAAAGAATACATTAATAAATAGTTCTCCAAATTTCTTTCTCTCAACGGTATTCTACATGAATACTTAATGCCATACCATCATGAGAAAAATGGTATGGCGGAAAGATTAAATGAAACCATTGGCAAAATAGCACACACCATTCTCCTCACTGCAAAACTTCCTGACACTTTCTGTCCTTCAGCATACTGTTGGGCTTCATTAATCCATAACAGACTGTCCAATGTATGCATAACAAAAAGTACCCCATAACAAGTGATATTTAATAAGATGTCAGATCTCTCTCCAATAAATATTTTTTGGGAAATGGGCTAATTTTCGTATACGCACAGAAAAATGCACAAGAAAGGAGCCTAGTGCAATGAGATTCAGAGTTGTAGGTCTCATGAATGGCGGAAAAGGCTGGATTTCAAATTCATTGATGAAGGAAATGAAGTGAATGATAAATCCCTTAAAACCACTTATGACCCTCCACAATCTAAGGGAAATTTATCCTTCATTTTGAATACACTAAATTTTGGTGACTTTATAGCAGAAGAAACAATATCAGATCAAGACTCTATAGTGGAATACATCAACAATAACTCTATTGATTTGTCTGCTCATGTACCACATACCTATAAACAAGCCACAAAGAGACCTGATTCCAAAAAATGGAAGCATACTTGTCAAGATGAACTTTACAACATGGCTACCATGAAAGTTTGGGACCTTGTTCCCTTGCCAAAAGGAAAATCAGTTACTGGAGCAAGATAGGTATTAACGTTGAAGAGAGATGAATTCAATCAAATAACCAAGCATATAGCTAGGTATGTTTCTCAAGGGTTTAAAAAAATACCAGGGGAAGACTTTGGCACTACATTCGCCCCAACATCTACCATTGCCTCCCTCTGACTGATTCTTATGCTTGCAGCAACATATAACTGGATGGTCAATAAATTTGATGTCGCAGCAGCCTACCTCCATAGCGATATTGATGAGGAAATTTACATTAAAAAACCAGAAAAATTTTAATTAGGTCATACTGACTATGTTTTCAAATTGCTCAAAGCAATTTATGGCACAAAGCAAGCCCCTGGATATTGTTGAAAACATCTAAGCAACATCCTAATGAAACTTGTTTATAAGGAAAGCAATCAAGACACTAGTGTTTATGTGATGTCAAAATATGGTTCAACAGGCATAATGTGGATCCATGTGGATGATTGGGTGGATATGGGGAGTGATGATGTGGTATTAAAAAGGCTGGAATCTGATATGAGTAGGTACCTGAAGATTAAATGTTCTGATAGTATATCTTAAATATTGGGATTAGCCATGTCAAGATGTGACAAGGGATTCACCATTCATCATCCTGGACTGGAAAAGAAGATACTTGAAGAACACAATGTAACAGGTTTTATGTCTCATTTACCTCTTCCAAATTGCTTTGCTCTAACATCTCTACAAGAAAAGACCAATCCTCCAATTGAACCAATTTAATTCCACTCAATAATAGGGTCACTATCATATCTTGTAGAGGGCTCAAGACCTGGTTTGGCATTGAGGTACATGTATTGCAGGTAACTTATCTTTTGGATCAATCAGCTTGTGAATCCCAGGAAGAACAAAGGGGAATCATAGCGCAGTAGATAGCACTATTATAAATATGTAATTATGGTTTTAAAAGAAAAAAGTGAAAGAGAACACATAAAAAGATATAGCGTCTGTGCACTTGGATTTTTTAGCAATATGTGCCGCACTAAGGAATTATGTGTTATCAAATTAGGAGTGCAAGTTCTGATTATTATGGATTTATATTTTCCAAAAATTGTGTGTTATGCATTAAGGAAGGAATTATGGCTCAAGGAAGGCCTCAGTTACATAGTATACTGCACCGCGGCTAGTGTAGTAACTTACTGAAAAAGGTAATGTAAGTTTCAGAGGCTAAATAGTTAAGTGAATTGTCAGAACTATGAACTTAGTAACAAAGCAATGAGGATGGGGACTCGATCAAAAATCTAAACAAGAGTTGAAAAGACAAGGATCAGCACTGAAAGGTGTCAATGCAGAAAGAAGCTCTGAAACAATGCAAGGTAAAGTCATAAGGACGCATGTGGAACATGAGTGAAACAATTTAATACTATTTGTTTACAACATTAGCAGTATTCTTGGTATTAATGGTAGCATTTTCTGTGTTCATTATTTAGAAGTTATAAATAAAAAATAATACAAGAATATAAGAGGATATAATTATGTAGTAGAAGAAGAAGGATTATAATGATGATGATTTATTGAAAATGAAGAAGAAGTTGGAAGATGGAGGAAGGAAACACTGCAAGGAACAGGGTATTTATAGGCTCCTGGGGACAGTTGCGAGTAGAGGGAGGATGTGGTACATGCATTGCAGGCAACTTATCTTTTGGACCAATCAGCTTGTGTAGCCCAGGAAGAACAAAGGGGAATCATAGGGCAGTAGATAGAACTATTATAAATTTGTAATTATGGTTTTAAAAGAACAAAGAGAAGGAGAAGCACAGAAGAGAATATAGGGTCTGTGCACTTGGATTTTGCAGCAAGATGAGCCACACTAAGGAACTATGTGTTATCAACTTAGGAGTGCAAGTTCTGAAAATTATGTATTTTTATTTTCCAGTAACTGTGTTTTATGCAGTAAGGATAGAATTATGGCTCAAGGAAGGCCTCAAGTACATAGTATACTGCACTGCGGCTAGTGAGGTAATTTACTGAAAAAGGTAATGTAAGTTTCAGAGGCTAAATAGTTAAGTGAATTGTCAGAACTATGAACTTAGTAATGAAGCAATGAGGATGGGGACTCAATCACAAAACTACCCAAGAGTCAAATAGACAAGGACAAGTGCTGAAAGTTGTCAATGCGGGAAGTAGTGCTGAAACAATGTAAGATAAAGTCATAAGCTCACATGTGGAACTTGAGTGAAACAAGTTAATACTAGTTTTAGTAAGCATAGGGTATGATCACGTGCTTTAGTTGTTACAAGGGGTGTATTTACTTTACTAATGTGGCGCTAGAGACAGTACTGGAGATCCACTAGGGAACTGTGTCTGGAGTGCTGAAAAATATAAGAAGGAAAGGCTATCTAATAGGAAGGGAGAGTATTAGTTAGATAGAAAATTTTTTATTCAAATCATTCATTAGATTACAAATATTATAGCCTCATATTATATACTTTAGAAATATATTGTGATATATAGCAATTTTTCTATTTTGTGATTACCCTGAGAACAGTAAGAGATTGGATTTTTCTATGATTAAGTGTTGAAGAGCATATAGGAAATATTCTGAGTCTTTTAGAGTTCGTGCGTCTGTGTGTGTATTTCATATAGTATAGTGAAAAAGCGCAACACAGAGGGAATATATAGATTCAGTAGGATAAACTATTATTAGAGTTATTTTATTGCTACAATAAGGCATATTCTAAGAGAGCCCTACAAGAGGGAGTAGCTGTGGATACTAGCACTTATTAAGAATAGAAATATCCAGATAGTAATATCTTTTCCCTTATCTTTTAACTTATCTCTCAACTTATAAACTATCTAGTCAGATATTAGTGTTACACATTATTTCATTTTCTTTAAAATAAGAGTGGCAGGCACTTCTTTTAAGAAATTGAAAAGAAGAACCAACCCATCCTTCATTGTGTCTACTGCTTAGTACTTTAGAACACTCTACAATTGGTGTCCCAACAGTGACATAATTGTAACAAGTATTTTGATTGGATTTTTTGGTTTTCAGGGTTTTGTCAAAAGGGCATAATCAAGACAGCACTTCAGTGGAAGAGTCATAGGGCTTACAACAAGTGGATCAATAGCTGTTATCAGATGATTGTGTAGAGCTTTATTGTGGATAAATTCGGATTAAACTATCAAGTGTTTGTTTATTTTTTTGTGTATTCTGTTTTTATTTTTTTTATTTTGAAGATGGAACCAACTTCAACTACATCTAGGGGATGTCAGGAGAGGGTTAAATTTCCCAATAAGAAAGTGACATTGCCACAGAGGGTAACTACAATTATTAGTTGTAAAGATGAAAGTTGCCTTTTGCAGGAATTAATACCAAGAACTTCTTATGTAGGTTTTAACAGGCAGCTGAAGCTCATGGAGCGACCAAATATGATATGGTGCGCCAAGTATTGTTCTTTGTATCAAATGAGTGAAAGGATGATCTGGAGGATCTAAAGGGTCACAAAGAACCTGATTGATCAGTGCTACAGGAACAGATGCTTAAGATATGTCCAAAGATTACTTAGGAGACTAGCTACACAATTAAGGATCTAGATGTCTTGGTAAAGAAATTCAAAGCTGGAGGGGGTGTTTGAGACCCTAAAGAATTTAAAAGTTTCAGGGAGGAGTTTGATTGAATGGTAGAGTATTTATTCAGTACTGAATATTTAAGTGATAATAATGCATCTTTATCTTGTTTTTGTGAAGCGTTAGTGCCAGAAGTAGAAGGCTGGGCAAAGAGGTGCTTGTATAATGAATTAAAGTTAGTCAAGAAGAGGGATGGTAATTATAAGTACCCTGGATTAGAGGATTAGAGACAGCAGTGTAAGCTGAAATGAAGTTGTGTCAAGTTGAGATTTGTGCAGTTAGATTTGCTTTAGATAACAAGGAAGTGGAAAAGGAAGCGCCTGATGTTTGATTGTCTCCTCAGGTGTTGTCTCATAAAGCTAAAGTTCTAACTACAGATAATCCAGATTCTTTTATGCCTAGGATTGATGAATTGGAGAAGAAAATAATTGAAGCAGAAAAAGAGTAGGAGGTGTTTATGCCCAAGAGCTCTTCCCAACTGTCATGCTTTGCTATGATGGTATATTACAATTGTAATAAAGAAGGGCATACTAGGATGAGGTGTAATGTGCTTCCAAAGGATAAAGAGAAGAGGGTAGTTTACAAAGATTGAACTACCCTTATGTTGGAACATGGGACTAAACTTGTTAAAGACAAGGATTGAGGGATGCAAGCCATGGTCATCAATTATATTAATAAGAAGTCAATGGAGGGCAATTCAAGCAAGGGAAAAGAGCCTGAAGCTAAAGAGAATGGCAAGGATGCAAAATCAGTTAATTTTGCAGTTACTTGTGCAGTGTTGGATTTTAAAGTGAAAGAAGGAGTGGTTTATTGCCACTTTCTGCAGTGCATTTGGAGATGCTTGCAGAAAAGCACAAGAAAATGGCCCCACCAACAATAAGTAGGAAAAGAGAATCTGGTGCTAGGTATGTGAATCCAGAGGATATGGAGGAAGTAGGGTATACTACCAGAGAAATACACCTGAGCCTATGGAAGATGTTGAAATGGATGGTAATGAACCTGGTGGGTATGTTGTGGATCATTAGGTAGAAGAACAACCTGTGACAATGGAAGAGCCAGAGGTAGTAAATCAAAGGGTGGTACCTGCTGAAGGAATTCCTGGAGCAAGAAATAATACTCCAAAGAACCCATCTGGAAGAGAAAAAGCTGGTACAAAGGCAATTCAACCTAAATGGAAAATGCAGCACCCAGTTCAATCTAATTTTCCTAAGGCAGCTGAGGATTTAGTTGCGCAATGTCTAAAAACTAAATTTTCAGCTCCATTGGGGATGCTGACAGCAGTAGCTCCAGATGTAGCAAATGGAATCGTGGATAAGTGCAGGAAGCAAAGAATTTCTAATTGCACTAAATTTGATGTAGGAGAGCAGTCATTTCAGCCAGACATTGGATTGCCTAGGGCTCCACATTATGCAGGTCCCTTATGGTATTTGACAATTACTTTAAATGGTAATCAGATTGGAGAATTAGTGGATAAAGGTTCACAAAACAATGTGGTTTCAGTGGATGATACTGTGGAGCTAGATATACCTGTAAAATACAGTGATGGCACTGTCCCAGGCATTGGTGGAGGTAGGTTACCTGTTATAGGTGTAGCAGATTATGTATGCACTAGAGTTGTGGGAGAAACAAGAGATATTCATTTTTATGTTCCAATGGGTGTAGTTAAACCAGTTTTAGGAACACCATTAATAATGAATTATTCTTCAACTATTGATTATTGTTTGAATAAGACTATTGAAATAAGGATTATGGGTGGTGATGGTATTCCAGTGACATAAGTCTTAGTAGCGCCTAAGGAAGGTGGCTGGGAAACTAAGTACTCTGGAGCTATGAGATTGGAGAAAGAAAGAGAGATTTATGAGGAAGTCCCAGAGGATGAGATGGGGCAGCCTTCAGGAAGGCGCCAAAATTTTTGTTAGGGGCTGGCATTTTAGGTGTTACTATCTCCTAGGATGAGAGGAACCCAGATAGTTACCAGTCAGTCCAACAAGAGTGGATACATAAAGTTTTACTTCATAGGTGTCTTGTTAATACTACTGTAGAATGTATTATACCTAGGATTTTTAATATATTTTATTATGGATTTTGTTATACTTATGTTAAAAAGAAAAGACAAAAAAATTATTTAGGTACATCCTGTAGTTATGTTAGAAAGGGTTTGATTTTAAGTAATGAAGGAAGCAGCAAGCACTGTTTTGCATCAAAGTATAAACCAGTAGCTGTCAATGTTAAACCAGTAAATGTACCAATGCGGGATCTGAATCCTCCTTTGCAGAGGCTTGCACTGTCTAGGAATTCTTATGATACTCCTTTAACAAAGTTTCCACCTGAATTTACACCTACTAGTAGAATCATGATGGAGAGGCTTCAGGTGGTTAATTTTGGACCAGAGGATTGGTTATAACAGGAAGAAAAGAAGTTTTTACATGTTATGGTTCTTAGGGAGATGTCTATTGTGTTTTCTGAAGAGGAAAGAGGTTTGTTGAAACAATCTTATGGTAAACCTTATATTGTTCCAGTTATACCTCATGTGCCATGGAAGAAGAAGGCTTTTCCAATACCAGCGGCTATAAGAGAAGAGTATACAGAATTAATTTGGGAAAGGCTAAGGTATGGCTTGTATGAACATTCTATGTCTAGTTATTCAAGTCCAGGTTTTTGTTTTTTAAGCACAGTGGTGAATTGAGGGTTGTTCATGATCTTATGGAGATGAACAAGGTTGCGGTTAAGGATGCAGGAATGCCACAAACTCCAGAAGAGTTTGTGGATTCTCTTGTGGAAGGCACATGTTATGGATTATGTGATATAATGGGAGGATACGATGAGTGTGAACTGGATGAATCATTCAGGCCCATGACTACATTTGAAACAACACTGGAACGTTTCAGGTTGACAAGGTTACCGCAAGGCACAAAAAATTCTGTGGAAGTATACCAAGGGCAGATGATGTGGATACTGCAGGGCATAATTTCAGAGCATGTGGGAATTTTCATTGATGATGGCAGGATAAAAGGACCAGCCATTGACTATGATGGGGAAGTGTTAGAGGAGAATATGTATGTTAGAAGGTTTGTTTAGGAATATGCAATTACCTTGAAGAGAGTGCTATTTAGGATAGAGGAGGAAGGATTAATAATCTCTGGATCCAAGTTTGCTTGTTGTGTTCCAGCGCTAGATATCTTGGGACATGTGGTATGCAAGGAAGGGAGGATCATTTCTGAAAAGCAGAAGAATAAGGTGCTTAAATGGCCAAGACCAAGAAATACTATGGAACTTAGATGGTTTTTAGGCATTTGTACATATGTAAGAATTTTTATTTGAGATTTTTCATTGTTTTCTTCACCTTTAAGGCGCTTAACAAGGAAAGTTGTTGCATGGGATTGGAGGGAGGAATGTGAAGAGTCATTCTAGTTATTAAAAAGGATTGTGGGAAAAGATATTCTTTTGAAAAGATTGGAATATGGAATAGGCGCTGTGAAAACAACTCTAGCAGTGGATTCTAGTGTGTCTGCATTAGGCGCAGTTTTGTTGCAGGAGTATGAGGAAGGTAATGAGAGACCTTTCCTTTACAAATCTAAGACTTTTACTAAAGTGGAGTCTTGGCACCCTCAGTCTAAGCTGGAGTTATGTGGAGAAGAAAAAATACTTAAGAAGCTACAGTGGATGCTTTGGGGGCAACATTTTGAGTTTCAGGTTGATGCGCTATTGTTGGTGCAAATGATTAGTAGCCCAAGTTTTCCAGATGCAGCAATGACTAGGTGGGTGACGCAGATTAATTTATTTTCTTTTGACTTAGTGCGTAAGCCAGGGAAGTCTTTCATGATTCCAGATTTGTTATCCAGAAGGCCGTTGTGTGAAGAAAACTTGGAAGCTGAGGAATTTGAAGAATATAAAAGATGGGTAAATGGGATAGATTATTGGTATGAAGGATTTGATAGAGACTTCAGCAAAGAAAATAAACTAATAGTGTTACAAGGCTTCTGCAAAGACAATAAACTAGTAACATTATGAGGCATCCACAAAGACAATAAACTAGATGATTATGACATGAAGGATGTTTGTAGCAAAGGTAGTCTGCAACTGGGTTTAGGGAATGCTGAAGTTAATGTAGCAACAAGGAGTGCACTGGACAAGACAGCAGAGGAATCAGATGACAAAGACAACTCAAGGGTAAGTCAAGATAGTAATACTCATCCAGAGAATGGGGAGTATTCTGAAGATGATGCACCTGTTGATGAAGAAGCAGAATTTTTAAGGTCATATCTGAAAGGTAGTAGTCGACCAGATTTTTGTGATGAAAAGTTTTGGCGCAATATTGAGAAGTACACTAAAATATTTTTTATTAAAGATGGAAATTTATGGAGGAATCAGTCTTTTTTTCCTCAGTTAGTCATTCAAACTAGGAAAAGGAAGGAGAAAATACTCAGGGAGTTGCATGAGAACTTGGTTCATAGGGGTCAAGATAAGACATATCACAGAGTCAGGGAAATATTCTGGTGGCCCAATATCAAGAACGGAGTAAGAGATTGGGTTAAATATTTTCAAGAGTGTCAGCACAGGATTTACAGAAAGCCAAAAGAGAAATGTAGAGCAACTGGCAAAGATACTGTTTTTGGTAGGATCAGTTAAGATGCAGTTCATATAAATGAAGGCACTTTAAATACTTGGTAGTATACAGGGATGATCTACCAGGATGGTTCAAAGTGGAACCATTGGTTAACCTTAAGGTTAGTAATGTAGCTGAATTCTTAAAGAGAGAATGTATTTATAGTTTTGGGGTAATGAAAATGGTAACCCTGGATGGAGGCACTGAATTTGCTGGAGAATTCGAAGATTCAGTGAAAGATATAGGCGCTTAGCTACAAGTTTCAACACCATACTATCCTGAAGCAGAAAGAAATGTAGAAAGAGGGAATAAATTTATAAAGGATGCATTGGTTAAGTTATGTGAAAATAATGGCATGAAGTGGAAGAACTACTTGTCATTATTTTTATTTTCAGATAGGATTTCCGTTAAAGGACAACTGGGTTTTCATTGTATGAACTTATGTTTGGTCAAAGAGCAGTTCAACCTATTGATCTAGAGGCTGGATCTTTTCAAGGATGTAATTGGGATCAAGTGCATTTGAATGAAGATTTAATTTTAGCAAGGGTAGTTCAACTTGAAAGGAAAGATGATTTCATGGAGAAGACATATGATAGAAGGATGCAGATTTGGGACGAATCAGTTAAATATTGGGATAAGTGTTTAGCAGATAGATAGAGGAAGCCATTGAGCCCAGGAGATTTTGTTTTGGTATATAATAGAAGTCTAGAAAGCCAATGGGGTAAAAAATTTTCTGATAGATGGAATGGTCCTTATAGGATAAGGAAGCAAATAACTGGAGGGTATTATTTTATGGAGGAATTGGATGGTGTTGAATGGAAGCCGTATGTAGCAGAAGATCAGATCAAAATATTTTACCCAAGGAGTGCTCCAGTAGTACAGGATAGCCTCTGGAATGAGGTAAAATTACCAGAATAACCTCCAGGAAGAGGCTAAACTATCAATGTTCTTTTTATGATTTTTTGATGTTTCCTCTGGGAAGAGGTTAAACTAACAAGTTATTTTTAACATTTATTTTTCTAAGAGGACTCACAGGAGGCTTTGACACATTTTTGACAGATAGAGGGCGCTAACTGGAAGTTAGGAGGACTATGGTTGAATAGGCAACTGGCATAAGCCCTCAGATGAGGTCATAGAGAAAAATGGAATCTTATATTTTCATTGTTTGAGGAGACATGACAAAATAGGTAAATGGATTGAAGGAGATGTGTACCATGTAAATTCAAAAGATGCTGGGAATTTAGCAAATGGGTTAATCAACCAGGAGTGGAATAACAATTTATAGATGGGGCACTCTACATTTCAATGACTTATTCACATCATGTATTTTTGTATCACATTGAAGGCAGTAAAATTTTTAATGATTAAATTTTATTTGATGATTTTTTATAGGGTCTATAGTTTTCTAAAGAAAGTAGAGGGAGAAAACTTAGGCGCCTTAAAGGTTAAAAGACAACTTATATTGAAGACAGGTGTAAAAGAATAGCCCCATATCTAGGATGTTTATTTAAAAGCATAGCACAGATGGATACTATGTACAGAGATATTGGAAAAAGAAGGTTGTAGTGAAAGTGCTAGTGGATTATTCAGTTTCATTGTCAAAGCTATTAGGATATCCTTTCCATTCTTCAGGCATGACAAAGCGACAAGGATTGGCGGGGAATCCAAGAATAGTCAAAGAACTCATCTCATTCATCAGCTGACCTATCATTTCTATATGGTTATAACAAGCTTTGAGCTCAGCGTCAGAAAAGACTGGTGCATTATTATTGGATAGAGACATAGCGTTGTATATAAGGCGAAGTCTGGTAAACACTTGCATGGAATGTACAAAAGGTAGTGGAATAGGAACCCATCTCAGGGAGATGTATTTGCTGAAGCCTAAAAGTTAGATCAGGAGTCAGTAGGTACTGGAGGCATAAGTATAATGAAAGGAACTTACTTGCTAATAAGTAATGAGGGCGGGTTGGCAGCGAGGAGACAGCAACCGCATCTGAAGCAGCTGTAAAGGAGCCTGAATGCACAGAAGCATTCAAGCTTTGGGCAGAAGAAGCTGCAGCGCTAGGCTGAATGGATATTTTGTACCTGAAACAATTGGGAAGTGATGATGATTTGTAAGGGACATCAGTGATGGGAGGATAATTAATGCTGTTAGGACTAATAGTGGTTATTATAGGAGTGCTACTGGTGGAACTAGGTGGGAAAGGAATGTAGCCAGTAGGCTGAGGACTATTTTGATTTAGGGAGGTGTTACAAGTCTTATGATATCTGAAACAATTGTTTCAGGCAGGTCTAAAGGAGGCATACCATCAAGGTCTAGAAAAGGTGCAATGGAAATTATGACATTTGCAGAAAGAGCACACTTGATCTCTGGGAACAGTGCGGTATTGAGTCATGATACTAAAATGATGGAAATTTTGATATTAGAAGGGCTATTTATAGGCTAAGTGTCAGTATAGTCTAGTATGTAAGTATGATATAATAGTGTTATTTTATGGTCCTACTACTTATTAATAAATTATTTAGTGATTAAACCTCAGGGGAAGACTAATAGAATAGTTATACTCAAATAAAACTCACAATACTTGGATTTAAATGCATGCTAGTGGTGGAAAATAGAAGAATAAAATATAGTTATAGCTTTTATAAAGATAATATCAATTTATAAGGGCTTTATAATATATTTCTGAATACTAATAATTGTATTGTAGTGTTTGTTTGAAGTGTAGTAATTGAATGATGATAATAAACCGTCAAAATCCCTTCTTACTTATACCCAAATCCACTGGAGTGCACAGACCTTCAATCCAGATGATGTCACTGCTATCCCCGGCAATTACAGCACTGTGAGGGCCCATCACCTCCCCATGGCGTCCACTTCAAGCAGTTTCAACACCCAGACCTCCAGTAAGGAACCTCCATCACTATTAATAATAACACAGAGTCATACCATAAATAGAAAACCCAGATAAAAGCCGATACCATAAAGAAACAGGTAAAATAAATGATCAAAAAGAGATTTAATAAAACTAAAAGCATATAAATGAAACAAATAAAATTTCCAAGCCCCCAATAACATCCCCAAGAATCCACATTAACCCAAAAACATCTTTCCAACCCATGAATCCGTGAATAACCATCCAAGGAAGTAATTTTAGTTGTCCAAACTGGGTGTATGCGCCTGATATAGGTGTCTATGCTTCTGTAGGCGTTGTGAGTCCACTGATTACGTCCATATGACCTAAAATAAGCAGAAAAACAAAGTTTACAGGCTATTAAGGGGCTAAAACCCACTTATATACCTAAATATACATAATATACTGCATATTTCACTGAATATGAGATTTATGTATACATATAAGCTTATGTATGTCAATAATTACTTCATATCACTTAAGATAAGTATATTATGACTCCATTAACACCTTAATAAGTATTATTAGGCCATGGATAAGCTATTTAAACTATTATAAATTATATAATAGAATAATAATTATATATATATATAATAAAATAATATATATTATTATTTTAACCTTATTTTTAAGATATAAGCTTAATCTAGTTAAGGTTATCTTATTTTAAGCATAAGAAATACTCAGTCCTAAGGATATTTAGGCTGACACTCCCTCACCCCAAAAAAAACAATAAAAAAAATGTTAAGACATTTTAATTAATCTTAAGGAATGAAATAATAAAATAAAAAAATAATTTTTATAATACATATACTGAATGAACAGTATTATTTAGATTTAAATTTTTTCAAGAGATTTTTAAGATCAGAGATTTCATTTTCTGGAATCCACTGGTCATATTCACTTGATTTATTTTTAAATCTTAATAGATACTCAACTCCCTTTTCTTTAGTAAGGTGTCTCTTTTTAAGTATCTTTTCAATTTCTGCTTTTTCCACTATTTCTTCAGGTTGTTGTTTATGCCTTCCTGATCTTCTTGGAAAGAGAGCAGTATCATTAGAACGGTATGGTTTCATAAGAGAAATAGGAAATACTGGATGTTTTCTATCATAAGGTGCATATAGAATAACCTCAACAGCATTATTACCAACCATCTTTTTAACTACAAATGGTCCAATGAATAGATCCTTCAATTTAACATTACCATTTAAATTGAAATGTAGCCTTGTGGTAACCTAAAGTTTAGTACGGCACCTAAATATGTAAATGGAGTTATTACGGCGTGCAAGATTGGGGTTATTATTTTTTTAAAGGGTTTTATTTAATTTATTGGAGTTTAAAATATGAAGAAATTGGTCACGAGCGAATGCCTACACAAATACAATTTATTTTGCCGAGAAAACTTATTTTTATGGTCTGAAAAACTTATAAGTATCAAGTCTAGTCACTCAAGAACCTTGGGAAATTTTCCCAGAATTTTTACTATTTTTCTTATATTTTTAAATGAACTTTAAAGTTTTATAGAAATATTTACGTTTTCAAAAATTACTTAACTTTGATGAATTTTCACAGGGTAATTAGAGCTGCGCAGACTACGAAAATTAGTTAGGTATGTAAAGGGGAAGTAGCTCTATTATGTGTAATTTTTCTAGATTTTTTATTATGGTTTTAAGGTTCTAAATTGAGTCCGGAAGTCCGGAGGGACTCCGTACGGACTCCGTTTCGACTCCGTACGGACTCCGTACGGACTCCGTACGGGCTCCGGATTGACTCTGGAAGAGCTCTGGAGGGGAAAACTTAGGCACGTGACTAGGAATACTTAAGCGCTTCTCAAAATCGAAATTGAGAGGGGGGGACACATCATACAGCTTAATCATTAACTACCACAGTCTCATTTTTTATTACTCAACAAATTAAATAAATTTGTAATACCCTTATAACATTTATTATTTTTACATAACATTTTAGAAATACAATTCAACAATTTAAATCACACTTCATATAGGGTATCTTTAGAAAGGTCTTCATCACTGGGACTTGATTATTGCTGTCTCATAAAAATTTAAATTATTATAAAAACATAAAAGTCAATCTTTTCAGATCTTTCACTGGTACACCTTAATTGTTGTTATCAGTATTTCTTTTCTCAACAGCTACTTTTATTTAAATCTCAATAAGCGTTAATTATTTTAGAGTTTCATTATTTTTATCAATCAGATCTAAGTAGATTGGTTAGCTTAGTGATTTAGAACACCTACTTTGTTATTTTTATTGGAAGGACAGGGTTTTCAGCTAAATCCATATATCTCCTCCGGATTCTGCTTACAGCAAGGCGACTGTAAGAGTTTACCTTACCATAGTTGGCGCCCAACGTGGGGTTTGATTTCTCTAGCTTTCTTTAAAAGACTTACTTGGATCAAGAACGTTATTAGCCTGCAAGAGGCTTATTTTCTGGAACTCTAATTGGATTTTTGTTATTGGCCTGCAAGAGGCTTGTTATTTTATCGATTGTTAACGCTTTTCATTACTTATTGGGATGTCTTCTTCTGCTGTTGCTTCTGGATCTTCTAACCCTCTTACTCCCTCAGTTAGAATTGTTTCTTGGGATGGCCCAAAGTTTGATGGGGAGGAGGTTAAATGGTTCATTAGCAGGTATGAAGCTGCTGCTGCTGTTGATGGTGCTTCTCATGTGGATATGGTGAAGCAAGTTAGATTTTTTATTGCCGATAGGGAGGTGGAAAAAGAGGTTATTGCTATGCAGGCATTCAAGGACAAGGATTGGGTTAAGCTTTCTAAAGCTATGGTTGATAGATGGGGTGTTAGGTTTACTATGATGGACCTCAATAAAATTGTTGGAGACTGGCAAGCAAAAGGTGGTGTTTCTTCTATGGCTGACTTCAAAAAGCTCTGTGTTCAGTTTGATGAAGTGGTGGAATATCTCATACTGGTGGACGAGTTAGTGCATGAGAACCAAGCAAAAGATTTGTTTTGGTCAGCATGCAGCAGGGATATTCGTATGGACGTCTTGAAGGATCTTTCAAGAAAAGATTTGATGAAGGAACTGCCTAATGGTGAGCAGAAACTTCCGGCTCTGGAGGTTATCAAGGACAACATTCAAGCCCATCTAAAGTTATTGGCGTTGGACAAATATCAAGAGTCATGCACTCAATATGTTAGCAAGGTTAGCGAAGTTTTGGCCGAAAATAACGATATTATGGTCAAAGCCCAGGAGGCCAAGAAGGCTCAAATAGGATTACCTGCTGCTAAAGTTGAGGGTAATGTGGATAATAAGATGGTCTATCACCTGGCCGATTTAACTAAACAATTAAAAATATTTGTTCAAGAAACCCAGAAGGCCAATAAGGCCCCAATTGCTTCTTCGTCGATGTCGACTTCTTATCAGTCTAGAGGTTATGAACGTCGAAATTATAATGGCAATAACAACGGTAACCGCTTCCCAGGCAATGGGAGAAATGGTGGGAATGGTGGTAGTAATTATAGAGGTGGCTATGATGAGCCAAAGGTGTGCTCCTATTGTAATAGGAGGGGTCACAGAGCAACAGTTTGTTTTGCTCTTGATAAGGATATGGATGCTGGGCAAGTTTTATTTGATGGTAAAGTTTATAAATTTCCTGATGGTTTGTTCATCAAGCCCAGTGATGGACAGTCTCCTTCTGATTTGGTCAGAAGAAGTTTAACGGCTGAAAGGAGAGCCAGATTTGAAGAGGTGACGGATGAAGATGTTAATGCCAAGAGTGGCAAAAATGGTAATGGTAATGGTGGTAAAGCTGACAAGGGCAAGGAGAAAGAGGTCAGTAAAGCCACATTTTCTACTTCTTTTGGTGGTTTAGAGCTGGCGACGGTTGCCCAGGTGGAGGGCAGCTGTATGGCTGGCAAATACGATGTTAATGCTGCTAGAAGAGCAGCTGCTACTAAGGTGAAAAGTAGCATTCAGAGCCAATTGAGGGCTAATCCTGGCAAGGCCAATAACAAAGTGAACCCTTACTCTAAGGACAAGAATTCTAGTGCTCAAACTGCCGTCAACAAATTGAACCCTTACTCTAAGGACGAATTATATAAAATGCAGAAGGGGATTGCTGATATGGGGCCCCCTAGTTATGGCAAGTTTGATTTAAATGGTGAGCCTATGCCAGAGGATGATTCGGATTCTGAGGAGGACGTACCGTTGGCGTCTCTACCCAGACCAAGTTTTAGCGGTCCCATCCCAATGGAGGGAGTAAGAAGGACTAGCGATGGATCAGGATTAGTGCAAGAAGCTGGTGACGGAGTTAGGGTTATAGAAAGTGAAGATGTTATAATGGGGGGTGAAGATGGCTCGGTTGGACCTCAAGAGGTACCCAGGGCCAAGGTTGTTAAATCAAAGGTCCAGTATGAGCGGCCAGTAGTTTCTGGTCAAGCTAATGCGATGGACGCAGTTTTGAATAGGGTGAATCAACTGCAGATTCCCTTATCTTTGGGGGAGTTATTTACGATTAGTCCGGCGCTTTCTGAAAAGCAAAAGAAGCATTTGACGAGGCGTCGGGTTTCCACTGGAGAGGTGGAATATATTTGTGAAAATGTTGAAAAGTTTGGGGAAGATGTAGATACACATTTTTCCGCTCCCCTGGGTTACCTGGTGGTAACTCTAAATGGTAAAGAAGTAAAGGCCTTGGTCGATTCAGGGTCTCAAATTAATTTAATTTCATTGGAGCAGCGACGAGTATAGGCTTGCCAATTAAAAGTGGAACTGGGGGAAACCTCAGAGGTATTGGAGGGCATGCAACAGAGCTGATGGGTACAGCTGAGCATGTCAGGTTAGGCATTGGTGGATCTGTTGGTAAGGTTCACTTTTATGTGGCCAGAGGAGCAGTCAAAACTGTTCTTTGTGGTCCTTTTTTGATGGATTTTGAGGCCAGGATAGGGTATCAAGCTGGCTTGGGGATTAGTTTGGAGATCACTGGTGAAGATATGCGGAGGTTACATATGCGGTTAGCACCTCCTGGAGATGAAGGTTGGGAAACACGGCCAGGGATTACTACACTGTGCCAGTGTTGTGTTTGCACCAAGAAGCGGCATATTAAACAAACGGCTTCTGGTGAATTATGTTTGTTGGAAGGGGATGATTGCCCTCATTTTTTGGGGTAGCAGGGGCTGATCGCTCTAATGTTGTAATCTCTCCTCAGGATGAGATCCCGGATTGCAATAGGTCAGCTCACTTGGAGATAATTCAAGTGGATTCTCAATTATTTTCTGTTAATATTACTTTGGAGTGCAAATACGTTTTGGACTTTTCTATATGTTTATTGGATTTACCCGGTTTTTCTATTAAATTTAAAAACGGTGAAAAAGGCAAAATGGGCCAAATTAGGTTGGATAAAAATTGGAAGGGTATGTTTACGGACCTCCAGCAAGAGGTTAAACTGCAATTATCTCCTTCTATCACGGACCTCCAGCAAGCGGGTAAACTGCAAATATCACATCAAAATCCGATAAAAAATCTCAGTATAATTAAAACCCAAAAAAATAATTTTTGTGAAAATTCAATTCCGGTTCTCCAGCAAGAGGTTAAACTGCCAATTTTCTTTACGGGTGATTTACTGTTGGATAAGGGAAGCAAAGGTGTTGGAAAATCTGTTTATAAATTAGACAAGGGAAAGGAGAAAAGGGTAAAATTTAAAAATGAAATAAAATATTTTTCTAATTTTTCTTATTCTGATTCTGGCGATGAAGAAGATTCATTTGATGAAAGTTTTAATGGCGATACAAAAGTAAATGATTTACCTCAAGCTTATTTAGATGTGGACGCAGCCAAATATAAGAAAGTAGCAAATAAAGTTCGACCTATTAATGAACCGCTACCTGCTGAATTAAATACACCTTTGAGAAGACCAAGGTTATCAAGAGATCCTTATGAAAGTCCCTTGGTAAAGAATCCGCCTGAATTTTCTGAGATGTCAAGAATCACTTTTGAGAGACTGGGTGTTGTTAATTTTGGACCTGATGGTTGGTTGTCTGGAGAAGAGAAGAAGTTGTTGTTGGATGTGATGGTCAAGCGAGATAAGGCCATTGCTTTTGTAGAAGAGGAGAGGGGTGTGTTGAAGCATTCCTATGGGGAGCCTTACAAGATTCCTGTGGTATGTCATGAACCTTGGCAGCAGAAACCGATTCCTATTCCGGCTGCATTAAAAGAAGCCTATATTGAAGTTGTCAGAGAACGGATACGCACTGGACTGTATGAGCAATCAATGTCAAGTTATTCTAGTCCTGTATTTTGTATCAAGAAACCGAATGGCAAGCTTAGAGTTGTTCATGATCTTAGGGAATTAAATAGGGTTACAATAAAGGATGCTGGGATACCACCTAGTGCTGAGGAGTTTGTTGAAGCGTTTGCAGGGAGAGTGTGCTATGGTTTGGGAGATATTATGGGTGGATATGATGAGAGAGAGTTACATCCGGACTCAAGGCCTCTCACTACATTCGATACGCCACTTGGACGCTTACAGTTAACAAGATTACCTCAAGGAGCAACAAATTCGGTTGCAGTTTATCAAGCTCAGATGGCTTGGATCCTTCAAGATGAAATTCCACAATATGCTGGAATCTTTATAGATGATGGAGGAATTAAGGGACCAAAAACCGACTATGATAACCAGGTGTTGGAAGAGAATCCCGGGATACGCAAATTCATTTGGGAGTTTGCAATTACTTTAGAAAGAATCTTGTTTTGAATTGAAGAGGCTGGTTTAACTATTTCAGGTTCAAAATTTTCATGTTGTGTGCCAGCCTTAGAAATATTAGGCCATGTGGTATGTAGAGAGGGTAGGATTATGTCCAAGAAGAAAGTTAAAAAAATTCAGTCCTGGCCAAGACCCAAGAATACAACCGAAGTTAGAGGGTTTTTAGGCGTTTGCGTATATGTTAGAATGTTTATCAAGGACTTTTCTTCATTGGCAGCTCCATTGAGACGGTTAACGAGAAAGGATGCAGACTGGGAGTGGGATGAAGAGTGTGAGAAGGCGTTTGTGAAGTTGAAGGAGGTTGTAGGGAAGGATTTAGTCCTGCACAAGTTGGATTATGGAAAAGGAGCTGGCAGAATTTATTTAGCAGTTGATTCAAGTCAGGTTGCAGCTGGGGAGGTTTTGTCTCAGATGGATAAAGCTGGTTACATCAGGCCAGTTAGGTATGAATCTGTAGTATTTACTGAGGTCGAATCAAGATATTCTCAACCAAAATTGGAATTATGTGGTGTGGCGAAAATACTGAAGAAACTTCAGCATATTTTGTGGGGGCAACATTTTGAGTTGCAAGTGGATGCGAAATCGTTAATCCAGATGATTAATTCCCCAAGTTTACCAAACGCACCCATGACGAGATGGGTAGCTTTTATTCAACATTTTTTGTTCGATTTAGTTCATAAGCCTGGCAAAACTTTTACTATGCCAGATGGTTTATCAAGGAGACCACCCACTGAAGAAGATTCAGACTCAGAAGAGTTCGATGAAGATTATCCTATTATCAAAGCCAGCACTAAAGGAGCTGAAGACTTTCCATACCTCCCCCATGAGGTTAAACTGGCAGGACTATTGTGTTTAGATTATGATGATGATGACCTCCACCAAGAGGATAAACTGGAAAATAGTTTTTATGTTAATAAAGGTGTTGGAAAAGGTGTAGATAAATTCGGCAGAGAGGAGGTAGAAGAAGATGTGGTGTATGTAGAGGAGAATGGATTGGTAGTGTGGGATAGTAGTAAATTAAGGAATGGTGTATATGTTGGAGAATTAGAGAACTTAAATAAAAAGGTGGATAAAGAGAAAGAGGTATTTTCAAATAAGGTTTTCGAAGGATCCAAAGGTTCAGAAGAAAAACGTCGACATAGCTCGATTAAAAATTTATTTAGGGGTCAACGATTATTGGCTCATTCATGTGCAGGTGATATTGGTGATAGAGAAGTCCCTATTGATGTTATATTAATCGATTTTCAAGATGAAGTCTGGGGTCAGACTGGTTTTTATTTTTTGTTGGTCAAATATTTGTTGACTTTAGAGAGGCCAGAAGATTGTGAAGACGATGAATGGGTGGCTATCAAGAGGAAGTCATCTACGTTTTACCTATCTGGTCGACGTTTAATGAGGAGGAGGTATCCAAATCCTCAAGTAGTTATAACTCAACAGAAGGGGCAAGAATTAGTTTTGAAATCACTGCATGAAGATCTTGGGCATAGAGGCGTTGGAGAAACGTTTAGAAGAATTTCTGATCAATTTTGGTGGCCTGGCATGAAGATGGCTGTTAAACAGTGGGTTCAGTCATGTGAAGAATGTTAAAGACGAAGTTATTTAAGGCCAAAAGAACCTGGACGCGCGACCGGTGAATATACGCTCTTTGGAAGAGTTAGTTTAGATGCCGTTCATATAAAAGAGGGACGGTATAAATATTTAATTGTGGCCAGAGATGATTTATCTGGTTGGGTAGAGGCAGCGCCTCTTATTAATTTAACTGCCAAAAATGTGGCAGAATTTTTTTTGAATAATTGGGTATATAGGTATGGGGTGATGAAGTTGGTAATGGTAGATGGAGGTCCTGAATTTGGGACAGAGTTTAAAGAGGCTGTATTGAAAGTTGGATCAAAGGTTAGGGTAGCAACCCCATATTATCCTGAAGCTGAAGGCATGGTTGAAAGAGGGCATCAAGTTATTAAGGATGCTTTAGTTAAAATGTGTGGGACAAGTGCTGAAAAGTGGAGGCACTATTTACCTTTAGTTTTATTTGCTGATCGAATCACTGCCAAAAGGACGACCGGATTTTCACCTTATGAACTTGTTTTTGGACAGAAAGCAGTTTTACCGGTTGATTTAGAAGCTGAATCATATCTTGGAGTTGACTGGGACACGGTCAAAACTACTGAAGAATTATTGTGTGCAAGAATGATGCAGCTAGAAAAGAAAGAAGAATATTTAGAAAAGGCATATTCGCGGATGATGAAGATCCGAAATAAATCAGTTAGATATTGGGATGAGCGGTTGGCACATCGATTAAGGAAACCTTTGAACACGGGAGATATGGTCCTGGTGTATAATAGGAGTTTGGAAAGTCAGTGGGGAAAAATGTTTGCAGATAGGTGGAATGGACCGTATAAAATCAAGGAGCAAGTTTCCGGCGGTTCATATGTGCTAGAAGAGTTGGATGGAGTAGTATTGAAGAAGAGGGTAGCGGCCGATCAAGTGAAACGGTTCTATCCTAGAGGCACCAGGAGTGCCGAAGTCTTCCTCCGCAATGAGGATAAACTATGACATTTATGAAATTATATGGACGAACTCCGAAATGAGGATAAACTACAATTTTAATGACTTTTATTAAATTTATACCTCCGCAACGAGTATAAACTATCTTCTTATTTTTATCAAAAATACTTTACTATCATTACACTGCATATGGGCGACGAAACTGTGATGAAACATAACGAAATGCAAGAAAACCTTCATTGAAAATTTTCAAAATTAAAAATTCTTAAAATATGGGTGAAGATAGTGTTGGAAAAATTTTAAAATTTATTGGAAGAAGTGTTCACAGGGGAACCTTCTTAATTTAATATTGGCAAGTGTGGGGGTAATTGATGGGCTGGCTGCTCTATACACAATTACCCCATGATGTTCGTTTCCAAAATTTTCCCTGTTTCTAGTTGAATCCTGGCTTTGTCTTTTAATTTTAGGAAGTCCACTAAGACTATAAACTGGAACGAATCAAGAGACACCGCTCTCAATGCCGGATTCAAGATTCTTTTATTTTATTTTGTTTTTGATTTTTTATATGTTAGATTGTGATTTCTTTTCTTTAATATATATTATGAATTATTGTAAAGGTGATGCTCACTGGTGGTCTCAAATCATTTTTATAAATTGGAGGGAGCCCACCCAGTGATCATCATTATAAAAATTATCTTCTAAAAACTTTCATTTTTTTTCTTTTCTTTTCAATTTCTCAAAATTGTGTAACCACATCAAGTTGCACTTGGATGTGGGTATGATGTTGAGGGTACGGCTCATCAAATGGCCGGGGGGCATCTTTTAAAATTTTATTTTAAAAAAAAAAAAAAAAAAAAAAATTTATTATTACTTTTTTATTTTTCTTTTCACATTCGTTTATCTTTCTTTAAAAATTAAATTTTAACTTTTATTTTAAAACTATCTTTTTTTTTAAAAAAAAAAAAATTAAAATTAAAATCAAAAAAAAAAAAAATCTTTTATTTTAAATGGTAAAAAAAATAATAATAATAATAAAATAACTAAAAAATAAAAATAAAAAAATAAAAATAAATAAAAAATAATAAAAATAAAAAATAAAAAAATAATAAATAAAAAAAATAAAATAAAAGGTATTTTAGTTTTAGGTAGTTTAGATGTTTATATTTTTATTTTTCAAACATTATTCAAGAAAGCTACATACCAGGAAGAACACCATCAAGGGTTGTTATCTTTTGAAGAATCGAAATTAGAAAATTTAGAAGGACCTTGATCGATTTCCTGGTATTCGAATCTTATTTCACGGTCACGATAGTGTTGAAGCCAGTTGGCTATTTTGAAAAGGTCTCTTAACAGTTGCTCTCTCATCCAAGATTCTGATCTATCAGAGGGCGGGTATCGTTGGAAATAAGCGATAAGGTTATTAAAATTAGCAAAAAGCTTTTCAGACACTAGGTGAATTGGAACTCTAGGGAAGCTTGGATTAGGTTCTGGTAGTTCATAAGCAGAATATGAAATTGGAGAACCGGTGGACGCTTATCAAATTAAAATATCAGCAAATTAAAACCTGAAGATTAAGAAAATAAAAAGAGACAACTAACCTGTGTCAACACTATCATGATCATAGATAAATGGCTTACTTGGTAATGGAGTGGGATTTTTTATGTTTAGAAAAGGATTTTTTTTTTTGATAGATGAGGAGGACTGGTGTTGGATTTGGTGTTTGAAGTAGATGTTCTGGGCCTTTTGGATGAAACAAGAGAAGATGAAGACTGCTGGCTATTATAGGACCTTTTGTGCTTCAAGATGTTGGAAGAAGGAGAAGAATTGTTAGAAGGCTGAAGCATGGCCCTGGGAGCAGCAAGAGTTCTTGGGGGACTAGCAGCAAGTCTAGATTGGAGAGAAGGACCCAGAGGATTAGGTGATGGAGAGAGATTTAAATAGGCTGATGGAGAAAAAGGTATGGGATCTTTAGAGGTTGATGGAATAGGGGGTGGAGTAGAAGGTGAAGAAGAAGGAAGAGGTTTGCAGAAGGCGGCGAAGCTAGTAGCAGTGATGGGGAAAGAACCACAGTTCAAGCCAGAACATTTTCTTTTCTTCTCATAGCAGGCTAAACAGGCCCTGTTATAAGTGTGCTTTTGCCAGTTAAAAGAGAAGATACATTCCCTATGGGTGAAGGCACAGTATTTGCAAGATTGATCAGCTGAAGCAATGAAGTCAGAAGGTTTCATCTTGTTAGGAGATATTTTTTTTTTTTGAAGAAGAAAACTTGAAACTAGGATGAAGAAAGCTGGTGGCAGAATCTGGGTTCAAGGATAGAGAAGTTGTTAGTCCTCCAAGACTTTAAACTGGCTACTGTTCAAAAGGTTCTTTAAGGTTTTTTATACCTATTTTGGATCTGTTAGTCCTCCAAGACTTTAAACTGGCTACTTTTCAAGACGTTCTTTAAGGTTTTTTATACCTATTTTGGATCTTTTAGTCCTCCAAGACTTTAAACTGGCTACTGTTCAAAACGTTCTTTAAGGTTTTTTATACCTATTTTGGATCTGTTAGTCCTCCAAGACTTTAGACTGGCTACTTTTCAAGACGTTCTTTAAGGTTTTTTATACCTATTTTGGATCTTTTAGTCCTCCAAGACTTTAAACTGGCTACTGTTCAAGACTTTCATTAAGGATAATTTTCTTTATCTTGACATCTGTTAGTCCTCCAAGACTTTAAACTGGCTACTGTTCAAGACGTTCTTTAAGGGTTTTTTTTTTTTACGTATTTTGGATCTTTTAGTCCTCCAAGACTTTAAACTGGCTACTGTTCAAGACTTTCCTTAAGGTTTTATACAAATTTTGGAGCTGTTAGTCCTCCAAGACTTTAAACTGGCTAATTTTCAAGACTATCGTTAAAATTTTTTTTATTGGATTTGTTAGGTCCACCAAGACCTTAAACTGGAGTGTTATCAAATGTTAGGTCCACCAAGACCTTAAACTGGACTGTTATCAAGCTGTTGGGTCCACCATGACCTAAAAATGGATTTCTTATCGATTAAATGTTTGGTCCACCATGACTTTAAACTGGTAGTTCATTCATTGTTTAGTCCACTATGACTTTAAACTGGAAAATTAATATCTGCAGGATAATTCAACATTCATTGGACCACTATGGCTTTATACTGGATTACTTGTCGATCAAATGTTTGGTCCACTATGACATTAAACTGGATTATCAAATTTATTCAATCTTTGGTCAAGCCTAGGCCTTACTTAGGAATATATCAAGTTATTTATGCACCTAAACAATCTTTGGTCCACCAAGACCATAAACTGGCAATCAATTATATGTTTGGTCTACCAAGACTTTAAATTGGAATGTCAATCTTGTTTGGATAACTCAATTCAATCTTTTAATTTATCACTGTCCACTAAGACTCTAAACTGGTTATTCAATTATTTCTGGAATTGGGTGCTGATAAGCTTTAGGAGGTTAAAATTTTAGGTCATGATGATGCTAAAGAAAGCATAATGGTTAATTAGGTGAAATTTGTGGCGCTTTAACATGGTCTAAAGTTATATTATTATTGGAAGCCTGGCAAAAGTATTTTATGGGTTTGCTGTATAGCAAAGTTTGAAAATTGTGATGAAGGAATCAGAAGTTAGGATGGTAGTTGGATTTTAGGGAATGATTTTTTTTAGTGCCTCATAGTTAAGCCATTTTTTTTTGGTGTGAAGCTTGGAGGACCTTATGGCGAGATTGGAATCATAGAATTCGGCTCAGTGGGGGGCCCTATGAGGTTGGAATCAGGAGTATTCGGCTCATAGGAAGATCCACTCTCTCAATGCTGTGACAAGAAGGAAGACTGGTATATGGGAGTCTGAAGGGATTCAAACCTTGCTCTCAGTAGTGGAATCATCACAAGATTTATATTATTTTATTTTATGTTAAATCAAGCCAGAGAAGAAGAAACAACGTTTTTATTATAAAGAATTAAAAGAAGACCAGCTAAAACAAATTTATCAAATTATTTTATTAGAAAAGATAATTCTTTTGGAATTTCTCAACCACTTATGCAAAATTATAAGAATGGGGACATTCTCGATTGGAGGGAGGATGTGGTAACCTAAAGTTTAGTACGGCACCTAAATATGTAAATGGAGTTATTACGGCGTGCAAGATTGGCGTTATTATTTTTTTTAAAGGGTTTTATTTAATTTATTGGAGTTTAAAATATGAAGAAATTGGTCACGAGCGAATGCCTACACAAATACAATTTATTTTGCGGAGAAAACTTATTTTTATGGTCTGAAAAACTTATAAGTATCAAGTCAAGTCACTCAAGAACCTTGGGAAATTTTACCAGAATTTTTACTATTTTTCTTATATTTTTAAATGAATTTTAAAGTTTTATAGAAATATTTATGTTTTCAAAAATTACTTAACTTTGATGAATTTTCACAGGGTAATTAGAGCTGCGCAGACTACGAAAATTAGTTTGGTATGTAAAGGGGAAGTAGCTCTATTATGTGTAATTTTTCTAGATTTTTTATTATGGTTTTAAGGTTCTAAATTGAGTCCGGAAGTCCGGAGGGACTCCTTACGGACTCCGTTCCGGCTCCGTACGGACTCCGTACGGGCTCCGGATTGACTCTGGAAGAGCTCTGGAGGGGAAAACTTAGGCACGTGACTAGGAATACTTAAGCGCTTCTCAAACTCGAAATTGAGAGGGGGGGACACATCATACAGCTTAATCATTAACTACCACAGTCTCATTTTTTATTACTCAACAAATTAAATAAATTTGTAATACCCTTATAACATTTATTATTTTTACATAACATTTTAGAAATACAATTCAAAAATTTAAATCACACTTCATATAGGGTATCTTTAGAAAGGTCTTCATCACTGGGACTTGATTATTTCTGTCTCATAAAAATTTAAATTATTATAAAAACATAAAAGTCAATCTTTTCAGATCTTTCACTGGTACACCTTAATTGTTGTTATCAGTATTTCTTTTCTCAACAGCTACTTTTATTTAAATCTCAATAAGCGTTAATTATTTTAGAGTTTCATTATTTTTATCAATCAGATCTAAGTAGATTGGTTAGCTTAGTGATTTAGAACACCTACTTTGTTATTTTTATTGGAAGGATGGGGTTTTCAGCTAAATCCATATATCTCCTCCGGATTCTGCTTACAGCAAGGCGACTGTAAGAGTTTACCTTACCATAGCGTTGAAATAAGGACTTCATCACCCTCTTTGAACATTTGTTCTTTATGGGCTTTATCCCATCTTTTCTTTTCATACTCAAAAGCCTTATTTATACATTCTTGAGCATGTTTTCTGCATAATTCCTGCATCTGAAGAAAAGATTTAGTACCTGGATGAATATCCAATCTAGGTAACTTATTAAGAGTTTTAGCAGGGGTATTAGGTACATAACCCAACCATAACTCAAATGGCTTTTTGCCAGTGACAGAATGTACTGTACTATTATATGCAAATTCTAAACCTGGGATAAGGGTTACCCAATCATGCGTGAATTTGTCATTGTCTTTAAAATTAAGACCAAAAGCACAGTATCTTCTTATATATCCTTAATGATTTTAACATCCTCAAAATTCATTAAAGATTCATTTGAGTCCATATTTAATATTGGATTGTAAAAGATGGACAAATCATCTTCCAACATACAGACTTCATTTTCATCACTATATGAGATATTACTGTCATAATCACTTGAATCATTACTCTTTTCTACTTCATTTTCAGATTCATGTTGATTTTCAACAATATTTATGTTTTCCTCACATCTGTGACCTTTAACCCAAGGTTTGTTACACTTATAACAAGTATTTGTTTCATACTTTTTAGGTACTACAGGTGCAGTAGGTTTTTTCTGCTTCTCCTGAAGTGTTTTTGAATTCTGAGTTTTTACAGGTTCAACATTTTGTTTATAAGTGGAATACCTTGATTCATACTTATGGTTTAATAATATTTCATTGCAAATATTGATAAAGTCAGAATATTCAGTAACATTTAATGTTCTAGCTACAACAATGTCTCTGACAGATATAGGTAATTTGTATATTATCTTATCTTTCCATAAGTTAAAATCCATATGAGGCTCAATGGCTTTTAATATTTTGTTTAAATTCATTAAAAATACCATAGGTTTGTCACCATTCAACAGATTATACCTAGTCTTCTCATACAGTCTCTGCTGAGTAAGCCTGAATTTAGAACCTCCAAATTGTTTTTCAATAAGTTGTTTCCATTCAGCCCAAGAGTAATCTTTACCCTCACTCAAGACAGCTTCAAACCATAATAAAGCAACATCCTTAAATAAAGAAATTAATTTTGATGTTATCTCTTCATCTGGTAACTTATATGAGAATTTCAAGTTGTCAATTCTTTGAATAAAATGTTGCCAATCAGAGCTGGCTTCCCCATCATAAGTTGGGTACTGATCTATATTAGGCTAGTTCTTCTGATTGGATTTTATCTCACTAATCTTAGGTAAATTCAACAACTCATTCACATTTGATAAATGGTCTTGTATTTCTTCCTGCACGGATTTGTGACTTACATTTTCAGATTTGACACTACCACCAGATGGTTTTAATTGTGGTGGTACAGGGAAGGAATGAGATTCACTTTTGCCAATGAAAGGATTATTATTATTTTGATTATACTTATGATTATCCTGGTTCATCAGTAGATTGGCAGTTTCAATCTCAACTTTAGTTAATCTTTGTAGCAACTCAGAGACACTTTGATTTGTCTGGGAAAAAGATAACTTTGTTCTTGATTCAGTTTTTTACAAATGTGTTTCATATAATTTTTCTAACTCACAAAATTTGTTTGAAAGGTCATTATATTTATTATTTAATGAATCATATTTAAGAGTTAGAGACAAATGTTCTTTCTCTAATTCTTTATTACGTGTTGCTAATTGAGAAATGTTCAATGTCAAGGATGAAATTGTATCACTAGTGAGCTTAACTGTCTGTTCCTCACGATCAGTCATTCTATTCCACAATGCTGAAACAATTATATGGACAGTTGGATTATTGTTAAAATATTCCATGTCCTCCTTTTCAATTCTCTCACTCTCCTGTGAACTTCTCATCTCACTAGTAGGTGGTTGCAACTGAGGATTAACTGTATTATCATTGTATATAGTACTGTTATTATGGACAAAAGACAAGTCAGGTGTATCTACTCTAAAACCTAAATTTCTTAAATCCTCCTCTATTTTTTGTACAGATTTAACATCAATAGAATTACCTATATTGTAATTATCAGTATTATGTCTAATCTGAGAGGGTAAGTTACTTACCAAGGGATGGTTGCCAGTCCTGATTTTTGGCGCTTTTTTCCCTTGTAAGGGTGAGCTGAGGAAGTCAGATGAGGGGGTGGATCCCTGTTGCAACTGTGGCTTGTCCACTGTTGGTGAAACCAGTCCCATTTCCATTTGTCTACCAGGATTTTCTCCTGGGAGTGAGTGGACCCTCCTTGGGTAGGGGGTTGCTGATTTGATTGACTGGGCTGGCCTCCCTTTATTTCTGCCATTGCCTGATTCATCTGCTGAAACCCTACCTTGCAATTGTTTTGCAACTGCTCTACTTCTTTGAACATGAGAGATTTTGATTCCTCCAACTTCAGAACCTGTTTGGCCAGGTGGGACAGTTGATCCTGAAGAGGAGGAGACGTCTTTTTTATAGTTATCTTTTTTAAGAGGGCGTCCTTTTCCTCTATACTCATGCTTTCTGGCTGGGGGTACTGTTGTCCCTCCATGGTGATGTCCTGGAAAGTTTTTGTTAGCTTTAGACCTGGTATTATAAGCAGGCTGTTCACTTACACTATCCTGGGGAGCACTCATATTGTTCAGAATAACAATATTTTATGTCTACAAAAGGAAAAAACTCTGTGGAATTAGTAGACAAATAATATTTAGCAATTATATTACTAATAAAAAAGCAATGGAGCTTACCCTGAATTTATATCTTTATTTATTTAAATAAAATAAAAGAAAAAATCGAAAAAATCTGTTAAAAATATAATAATAATTTTAACTAGACCGCTATAAGGGTGAATAATTAGCTTACCAAGCTTTAGCCAAATACCAATTTAATTGGGTGTTATATTGGTGTCCAAATACCAAGTGAAATTGTGTTTATATTGGGTACAGTTACTACTGTAAATACCTAATTTTTATGATAAAAAATTAGTACAATTATTATAAGGTTTCTTTTCCGCAATCAATGAGTTATGATGACCCACTAATATGCAGCAGACCCAAATATTTGGTTAATTTTGAGCTGTACTAAGGTAAAAATCACGTCCCAAGGCTTATACTAAATAATAAGTAAAATATAAGGAAAGACCCCCAATCGTCAGTATAGTCTAGTATGTAAGTATGATATAATAGTGTTATTTTATGGTCCTACTACTTATTAATAAATGATTTAGTGATTAAACCTCAGGGGAAGACTAATAGAATAGTTATACTCAAATAAAACTCACAATACTTGGATTTAAATGCATGCTAGTGGTGGAAAATAGAAGAATAAAATATAGTTATAGCTTTTATAAAGATAATATCAATTTATAAGGGCTTTATAATATATTTCTGAATACTAATAATTGTATTGTAGTGTTTGTTTGAAGTGTAGTAATTGAATGACGATAATAAACCATCAAAATCCCTTCTTACTTATACCCAAATCCACTGGAGTGCACAGACCTTCAATCCAGATGATGTCACTGCTATCCCCGGCAATTACAGCACTGTGAGGGCCCATCACCTCCCCATGGCGTCCACTTCAAGCAGTTTCAACACCCAGACCTCCATTAAGGACCCTCCATCACTATTAATAATAACACAGAGTCATACCATAAATAGAAAACCCAGATAAAAGCGGATACCATAAAGAAACAGGTAAAATAAATGATCAAAAAGAGATTTAATGAAACTAAAAGCATATAAAGGAAACAAATAAAATGTCCAAGCCCCCAATAACATCCCCAAGCATCCACATTAACCCAAAAACATCTTTCCAACCCATGAATCCGTGAATAACCATCCAAGGAAGTAATTTTAGTTGTCCAAACTGGGTGTATGCGCCTGATATAGGTGTCTATGCTTCTTTAGGCATTGTGAGTCCACTGATTACGTCCATATGACCTAAAATAAGCAGAAAAACAAAGGTTACAGGCTATTAAGGGGCTAAAACCCACTTATATACCTAAATATACATAATATACTGCATATTTCACTGAATATGAGATTTATGTATACATATAAGCTTATGTATGTCAATAATTACTTCATATCACTTAAGATAAGTATATTATGACTCCATTAACACCTTAATAAGTATTATTAGGCCATGGATAAGCTATTTAAACTATTATAAATTATATAATAGAATAATAATTATATATATATATAATAAAATAATATATATTATTATTTTAACCTTATTTTTAAGATATAAGCTTAATCTAGTTAAGGTTATCTTATTTTAAGCATAAGAAATACTCAGTCCTAAGGATATTTAGGCTGACACTAAGAATGGCATTATAGAAAAGGCATTATTTGTGCAATATCTGAATTGAGCACTGAATGGTCTCTAAGGAAGATGTGAAGAATTTTCATTATAGAAAAAGGGAACCAAGGGAAAAGTGGAACCTGTTGCAGTCATGGGAAAGTCATATGGCAATGATCTGAAGATTTCAGGGGAACTCATGCATATATGACACAGAGGATGTATATTCTACTATAGAGAGTAGTGCTGATCTTAAGTTTTTTTGTTTTGTTTTTTGTTGTTTCACATTTCAGAAGCATTTAGTAAAAGGGTGCACTGGCAAGTTTTGGAGAAGGATTATTTTCTTGTTTTTGGAAACTCATCTTGTATTTAAAGGACTCTCACAAAGAATTTAAAATGAGAATATAAGATATTTTATTACTTTTACAGGCTATGTACACATTAGAGGAAGAAGAATACAAATAAATGAAGAAAAGAAAATTTTTTTTTAGTATTCTTTGTCATTGAAGAGTTGGACGCAGAAAGTTCAGTTGTTAACAGCCTCTTGCATTTTTTGTTGCAAGGTAGTGATAAGTTGCGTATCTTGGTTATACTCAGCCCGAGTATAGACCCAGACTGCCTTGAGGAATTCTTCAATGGCAGAAAACATGTTGTTCATTCAATGCATGTTTGCATCAAATAATGCGCAGGCAATATGCTCTGTAAATCCCCAGTTTTGAGCCATGGCAGGCTCTTCCTCATTGTCAAGAGAAGTGTCAGCCAGGCTACTAGACTTAACCGGTAAAATAATTAATTATTTTACTGAGTTGAAGCCACGCCCCTTCTTCTTACTAATAATTAATTATCTACTTAAGTATTACTTACAATTAACTAGTTAAGTACAATAAGTAATATAATTAATTAGTGTAAATAAAATGTCCCTTACAATTTTACTCCCTAACACCGTGCTCAATGGTATAAGTCAATGGGAATAGAATTTAATAATAAAATTATAATAAAAAACTTTAAAACAATTATATTACCTCAGTGAGAGATCTGGAATCCCGTGAAAGTAATATAATTAATTAATTATTGTGTAATTAATTGTGACAGTCCAAGGAACTCAAACTTTATTGCTAATAAATTTGATGCCCTTGTTGACGTACCAGTTTATTTATTTCTTATGTCATATATGTACTCCTTTTAGTCATTCTTTTTCTCACATTCTTACAGTATATGGTGTAAATTCTGTATATTTTATTCCCTCATGTTTTACCTATAAAAGGCCTCTTACTTTGTGCTTTTTAGAACATTCATTCATCACTTACTTTATTATTACAATTACAATACAACACTTATTTCTATATTTTATTACTTTAGTATTTACAACAGCGTAATTCTAATCTATAATCTATACTAATATTTTAAAACTACCTCTTATATTTGAGTAAATTAATCAAATTGATTTAGAAATATGTACCTTTTGTTGAGAGACCATTAAAACCCTTAAATACCCCGTAAAAACCTCGAATAAACTTCTAGACCCAAAAGGACCCCTTGACAAGAAGGGTTATTGTTGATGGGCAAAATGTCCAGGATAACGGTATCACCAGCTGGCTGCATGGAAGTCCAGTCAGGAGTAGGTGAGAAAGGTGCCCACTCCGGAAGAGGAGCGGCATCCCAGAGGGGATCTTCTTCCAGAGCAGGAAAGAACAGCAAATCATTTGGCAGAGGAGCATCACAGTGTAAGGAGTGGCTGGTGCATCCTTGAAAAAAAAGGAAGGGAATTAGTGTTAGGTCAGAAGAGGAAAAATAAGATAAACGAACTTAAAGTGTGGATACTCTCTTCAGAAAAGAGTGATCTAGGAATTGAAGCATCACTACTGTGAGTAGGCGCTTGGAAACCAACCTTGACACTTTTGTTGTTAGGTGGTGTAGTTGGAGGAGGCACAGGGCACTTGATGGTCATCTGACTCATCATTTCCATGGTGGAATTATTGGGGTCTAGATGCACAATGGTGGGCGTCCCATCATGGCTACATTTCTTTTTGCAACTTTTGCAAAAATTTCAGGACTAAAAAAAAAGGTAGTGGAAGTTAGTAATGATAGGATGAAAAGAAAGGAAGAAAAATGAAGGAAAACTTACACTAAATTAAGTGTTGCCATGGCAGGGGGTTATGTTATTTTTGATGCAGTGGGTGCATCTCTTCCTTCCCATCAGTGTAGTAACTGGCAACGTGGGAGGAGCAGCAGGGGGCTGTGTGCTCACAAAATGTCGGATAGTGTTCACAACGTTAGAAGTATTCTTGGCATTAATGGTAGCATTTTCTTTGTTCATTATTTAGAAGTTATAAATAAAAAAGAATACAAGAATATAAGAGGATATAATTATGTTGTAGAAGAAGAAGGATGATAATGATGATGATTTATTGAAAATGAAGAAGAAGTTGGAAGATGGAGGAAGGAAACACTTCAAGGCGCAGGGTATTTATAGGCTCCTGGGGAAAGTTGGGAGTAGAGGGAGGATGTGGTACACGCATCGCAGGTAACTTATCTTTTGGACCAATCAGCTTGTGTAGCCCAGGAGGAACAAAGGGGAATCATAGCACAGTAGATAGTGCTATTTTAAATATGTAATTATGGTTTTAAAAGAACAAAGGGAAAGAGAAGAACTGAAGAGGATTTAGGGTCAGTGCACTTGGACTTTGCTGTGAGATGTGCCACACAAAGGAATTATGTGTTATCAACTTAGGAGTGCAAGCGCTGAACATTATGGATTTGTATTTTCCAATAATTGTGTGTTATGCAGTAAGGAAGGCCTCAAGTACATAGTATACTTCACTGCAGCTGGTGTCGTAACTTACTGAAATAGGTAATGTAAGTTTTAGAGGCTAAATAGTTAAGTGAATTGTCAGAACTATGAACTTAGTAATGAAGCAATGAGGATGGGGACTCAATCACAAAATTACCCAAGAGTCGAAGATACAAGGATCAGCACTGAAAGGTGTCAATACGGGCAGTAGTGCTGAAAAAATGCAAGGTACAGTCATAAGCGCACATGTGGAACATGAGTGAAACAAGTTAATACTAGTTTTAGTAAGCATAGGGTATGATTAGGTGCTGTAGTAGTTACAAGCGGTGTATTTACTTTAATAATCAATTGGTTTTTGTTTTACTAATGTGGTGCTAGAGACAGCACTGGAGATCCACTAGGGAACTGTTTCTGGAGCACTGAAAAATAAAAAAGGAAAGGCTATTTAATAGGAAGGGAGAGTATTAGTTAGATAGAAATTTTTTTATTCAAATCAGTCATTAGATTACAAATATTAGAGCCTCATATTATATACTTTAGAAATATATTGTGATATATAGCAATTTGTCTATTTTGTGATTACTCTGATAACAGTAAGAGATTGGATTTTTCTGAGATTAAGTGTTAAAGAGCATATTGGAGATATTCTGAGTCTTTTAGAGTTTGTGCGTCTGTGTGTGTATTTCATATAGTATAGTGAAAAATCGCAACACAGAGGGAATATATAGATTCAGTATGATAAACTATTATTAGAGTTGTTTTATTGCTACAATAAGGCATATTCAAAGAG